>JAQQAC010019064.1:22031769-22042280 GCA_029783875.1 Phataginus tricuspis
ACAGAGACGGAGGGGGACAGAGACGGAGGGAGACAGAGACGGAGGGGGACAGAGAGGGAGGGGGACAGAGACGGAGGGAGACAGAGACGGAGGGGGAGAAGCAGGACATGTAAATAAATTTTCCTGCATGAAGCACTTGATTTCTGGGACACACTTGTTTGAGCTCAGGATCTACAGCATAAAATCTGAAAAGGCTGGGCAAGCTTGGCATTACTTGCTTAAGAACAATGTCCCTGATCTATTAGTCTCCTCTGTGCCATTAGAAGGTGAAATCGTCTGCTCCAGGCCTCTCCTAAGGCTCTCCCTGATCCCACCTGAGGCTCACCGGCAGGAAAAGGTTCCCAGGCCGAGTGGGGACTCACTGCGGGGAAGGGGGAGTGGGCCCGCAGGCCACCCTGTGAGGGAAGGGCCACCTGCTAGGAACACCTAACGCTGGGCATGCCCCCACCCCAGCCCCAGGGGGAGACCGCGGGAGTGTAAAATAAAGCAAGTGGGACCTGGGACCCCCAAGCACACACCCTTGCAGCAGGGCCAGACCCACCCTAGGAGGTAAGCCCACTTCCTCCAGCTACACAGGAAGGCAACAGCCCTTGCAGCCCAAACTGGGTGCCTGCTGAGGACTGAGATCCCTCAGCTTCCCTCAGCAAAGGAAGCCCCAGGACTCGTGGGTGACTTTTCCCTTGGAATAGAAGGATTTCTCCACTTTCTCTTTGAGGCAAGCAGGACTGTAACGATTTGCCATGAATGATGCACCCGTGCAGATACCAATTAGGGACGTTCCCCTATGCAGGGGAGCGTTCTCCCGGAAGGCCAGAACAGTGTCCCCTTTCTTCCCCTGATGTCTCTTCTCTTGCTGCCCTTGGCCGCTGACTGTGCCGTGAGAACAGGCAGCCCTTGGCTACAGGACGCAGCAGCATTTTCCTCTGGGACCAGTCCTTGTGGCCCGAGCTGCAGGGTAACACCAAAGGCCAGAGGCCCTGCTGGCCAGGAGGGTGGGCCAGGTTGCTCAACAGAAGGTTGTGCCAAGCACTTCAGACCACACCCACATGTGCTCCACGGGGCAGGTGGGCCAGCCGCACCTTGGCCTTCACAGCCCCAACGCTGAGGAAGCCACCCAAAGCTTCCCTGAGGACACCTTGGTTTAGAAAAGGTGGAGGAGCAACAGAATAAATGAACGTTTAAAACCAGCCACCAGCTCGCCCTTTGTTCTTATGAGAAGGTGATGGCTGGGGTGGGAATGGGGGAGGACGGGGGAGGCTGGAGCAGACACGGCACTCCCCCCGCGGCCGCCCTGCCACCGCCCCACCTCCCCTCTCTGGGGGGTCCCCGTCTGCTCCAAGGCTCCATGACTGCGCACCCAGAACGCCGAGGCGCCTGCTTGGCCCCCGCCCCCACAGTGAGGACAGCGTCCCTAAGGTGTCATCACCAAGCTGGGAACGGGGGCCGAGCAAACGCAGGTACCCGTCCGCCCTCTGCGTGTTCTCTGCATCTCAGCATTGCCTCACTGAGGGAGGGACACATAAATCAAGCCATTAAAGGGCACAGAGGAGCTAATTAGCCGTCAAAACGCTGGGTAAGGGTTCTTGGTGTTATTTTTAGCCAGGGGGTTTTGAACTGTGGTGCGAGGCCTCTTTACAGCAGGCTGCATCAGCTTCCCTGAGGCGCCTAGCTGGAGTCCAAGGATGCGCGTTAACACCTGTCCTGGTTTCCGTGGGCAGGTGCCATTATGGGTCACTGGAGGAAACAAGCGGCAGGCAGGCCAGGGGCCCCAGCCAAGACCTTAGAAACCATCCAAACACACCAGCCTACCCGCTGGCCCCACATCCACCCCCTGCTCCATTTTCCTGGTCTTTGTAGCAAAGCTCTTGAGAAGAGTTGTCGCTACACGGGTCTCGGGTCCTTGGCCTCCAATCCCTCTTCACCCCCCGTCCCACTGAGGTCTTCTCACCACCAGTCCACCAAAGCCAGCATCGAGGTCACCGACGACCTCCCATTGCGCGTCCAATGGCCGGCTGACTCCTAGCGCTTTGCTTATCCTGGGCTCCCTTCCGCACTTAACCAGTGGCCCACACCTCACCTCTGTGCGCACCGCTCAGAGGCGCCTCACATCAAGAGCCCCCACCAGCACAGCCCGAGCCGCCCCACCGGGCTGAACGCCCAGAGCTGCGACCCCCTCCCTGACTCCTCTTTCCCTCCCTCTCCTCATCCAGTCCACCAGCCCACGTGGCAGCCCCTTCCTGCCCCCGCCCCAGGCACACCAGAACACCCTCGCCTCCCCTAGACGAGCAGCACCTCCGAAATGGACTCTCTCCTCTGCTCTGTCCCCCACCATCTATTTTCAACTTAAATTAGATCATGTTCCTCCGGTGCTCAGAAGCCTCAGGTTGTCGTCTCCCCGTCTATAAAAGGCTCTGTGTTTGTCGGCCCTGCAGAGTCAGGCTTAGCATTCCATGCCAGCATTCTGTCCCTCCGGAAGTGCTGGGGTAAAGTAGGCGGTGGAGGGAGTTATAGAAGGTCCTATAGGTTTCTAAGTCTCGGCCTGAGGTGCTGATGACAGGACCATAGCAAGCGTGGTGACACATGGGTGCCCATCATTATAAAAGCCACCAAGGTGTCTCAGGAAGAGAGGAGATGAGCAGGTCCACTGGGAAAGCAGTCTCTTCTTTGTCCGTCTGCTGGAAAGCGAGTCATGCCTGGAGAGTTGACGTGTTGATAATGGGCTGGAATTCTTAGGCATTTACCATCTACAAAGTGATTCAGAATAAGGGAAGTGACTAAGGAAAACATGCTTTATTACATGTCAGAGGAAACACCTCGGGAAATCTAGACGACACCACGAACAGCATCTGTCAGTCCCCTGTGGCTAAACCAGAAAATACTGTTTGATTTTTGGAACTCTGTCACAGCTGCATTTTTAAGGCGGCATCATCGCTTGCAGGCTTTAGTTTTGAAAGGAAAAGAAGCAGCAAATTCAACGTGTAAAATTCGCATCACAGCAAGAGAACTAATTTCATGGACGTAGGTCCTTGCTCGTTTCCAGGGGAGTGTCACCAAGAACTCCCAAATCGCCTTTAAACGCCTACCGAGCTCAACACGTGGGCTGCAGGCAGAGCGAGCGGGGGCACTTTGAGCGGTCATCACCCACGGGGAGCACAGGAGGCTGATGGGAGTGTGAAGAGTTGAGAATGAACAATTTGCCTCTCTGCTCAAATGTAAGTAAAAAAGGGAAACAAAATCAAGCTGTGCCCTTTCACACACGGGCAGCGCTCGGGGGCAGAGAGACCTGCAGACTAAGTCCATGGGCCTCACGGTTAGCCGGTAAAGTTAGCAAGGCTTTCCAAACCTTCCTTTAGAGAGGCCAGTCTCACCCAAGCCCACACCTCCGCCAGCCTCCTCCTGCGCCTGTGCTGCGCCTTACAGACTGTGTCCCTCTTCCCGTCCGGTCCGGCATCTCCAGAGGCCCTGTATGCCCCGGGGGATGTGCACCAGCTGCTGTTGGGGGGTGAGGAAGGGATGACTCCATTCAGCCACTGGGATGCAGGAAGGTGACTTGGCGGAGTGACATTTGGGTTGCCTGGGAAGGATTGTGACTGCAGGAGACAGGAGGGCCCCGAGGAGCCAGGCCAGCGTGTGGGAAGGCAAGGGGGAATGGTGCTTAGGGAGCAGGGGTTGGCTGGCCACTGGCAGCGTGAGGAGCTCTGAGGAGGAGGAGATCTAGAGACAGGCCGGGCTGGAGCAGAGAAGGCCCTGAAGGGCACGTTATGGAATTTTAACTTGATTCAGAGTCAAAAGGCCTTCAAGAGTCAAGGGTTACTGTCTAAGCATCACAGAGCTGCTCTTCCCAGGGAAGGATACCCAGAGACCCCAGAACACCCCGCCTTCTGGCAGGGGTGTCCCTGGCACACTTCTGGGCTCACCCTGACTCCAGCTCAGGGGCATAGAGCTGTTTCTTTGGCAAGACCCAAACTGGGCAGAAATGGACCTCTCTCCTCCCAAGGCTAGAAAGGCATCATACTCCAAGAGTTCACCAAACCCTCTGACCTTTTTATATCTAAGTGTCAGACTCAAATGAAAGCTATGGGCCCTCATTCTCCCCAGGAACACCCACACGAAGTGTGGCCCCCCAGCCGGGGCCTCCTGTGCCCCTCCTAATGTCCCAGGACACCAGACTGAGGCCCAGCCCCAGGAACAGGAACAGATATTACCAGAAGTGACTCATCTTCTGCAACAGCAGCTCCTAGACCGTACTTGACCAACCTATGGTACTGGACCCAAACACCCCGGTGATGTCAAAACGATAATTCAGAAATCACATTGTCATTCCAATAAGTGCTATGACTGCTATACTTATACTTGTCACTTCAATGAAACCCAAAGGTAAAGAGCAGTCCTAGAGCATGCCAGGGTGGGCACAGGGGGCTCATCTGGGATGTGTGACACGTGAGGTGTGATTTAAGCACCACCAGGCAGACACTCTGGGCCCTGCCACTCCAAACTTGTAGGCAGACTGGTTTGCTCCTGTCCCACTCCTATTTCTCCATGGGGATGGGTGGATCCCCCACCAACTTCTTATTCTAGCAGAAATCCAATCCGGCGTCCACAGTCCTGCCTCACTGGGAACCCTCTTCCTGAAGTCACAGGGCAGGATAAAACAGCCCCAGGTCAGAAATTACCAGAAGCTCCCCTGGACCCCTGCTGCTAAAGCTCCCTCTGGCCTCCTCTGTCTCCAGCCAGCTCAGTGCCATACCTGCTCTGCCCAGGGCCCCCAGGGGCCACCCTTGAACCTGAACTGGTCTGGCAGCATTGTTCTCACTTGCAGAGGGAGTTTAAACTGCAGGTTTCCAAGCCCACAGTTGTATGAGTTGAAGCCTGGGAATCATTCTTTCAGAAACCTGCTAGTTGATTCTGACCTCGTGGTGAGTCTGCAAACTGACCATCACATGGCTCCTGGCTTCCTTGTTCTGTGCCCTGTGGCATTGCTATGAAACCATGCTGTGGCCTCCATTCTCATGTCCACGACACGCATCCTGAGTACTTTCCATGGGCCGGGTGCCAGGCTAGGTGCAGAGACAACAGAGGAGGGAATTTATGAGACATTAAAAGATCATCTCTGCAACAAAAAGCTCATTGTCCACTGCAAATAACAGAAATCATTGCCACACACCTTGGAGAGGATTCCCAAAGTCCCATCAGAGCTCAGCAAAGGAGAGGTTCCTCTTACCTGGTGGCCAGAGGTGGGTGCCCAGCACTGCATCTTGAAGGACCAACTAACAAGACAGAGAGGGAGGCTCACCATACCAACTCATTTTCTTCTACCACATCAGGTTATGTGATTACAAGGGCAGCCATTTTAAGGCTACCCCATAATTTATAAAATCAATCTCATCTTATTGCACACCTAGGTTGCTTCTGATGGTTTCCTATTCTAAACATATTGCAGTCATGCAGAATCAAAAATAATATTTCCCTTAGGAAAATTCCAGTGTACAACTTGCCCAGTCAGAATACTGCATTTTCACTTTTTTTTCTTAATCTATGCACATTTGAAAGGTGAAAATTTGATTATTACTTTAATTTCTATTCCTCAGAATATTAATAAAGAGGTTACTTTGAAAAATATTGGCAATTTTTAATTCTTCATTTGAGAATTTTTCTTGGCTTATGATCATTTGTTTCAGGGTTTCTCTTTTACTGATTTCAAAGAATGTTTTTAATTTTATAAAGCTATTGACCCTTTATTACATAAATGTAATATATAAATATTTAAAATCTGTAATTCGCCTTTTATTTTTGAATATGATATGTTTTAGAATATTGAAGTCTTCTTTTGCATAGAAAAATCTACAAAGATTTTGTATTACAATTTCAGCTTTGGTTAGCAATATCTCATTGCTTAATTCCTTTTTTTAACTGCTATGTATTTAATAGCTTCTGCTATGCTGTTCTATATTTTATGTCCTATCAGTATACACTGTAATTAAATACTGATTGAATCTACTCTTATAGGGCTGTTTTTCATGCATCAATATTTTTGTCACTGTATAAGAAGCAGTAGTTGCTCATAGGAATCAATTAGCCTATGAATATGAGAAACTTGTTCCTGCCTTATAGATGGGTTCAAATCAAATGTTCCTTTTATTAGCTGTGATAATGATCTTTAAAGAATGTGTTTCACCCAGTCAGTCCAGCAGATGAATCTTTTTTTCCTTCTGCAATGATGTCTTGCAAGAGCTCTGTCCCCATTCAGTTCAAAGTAACAAGCAATCCGGAAAAATATGAAATAGAGAAAGTCCTTGTTTCCCAGCTAACCTCCTTCCCCATCATCAGAGCAGTCTCTCCCCTTCTTAAAAAGAACTTCTTTCTTCCCACTCTCAATTCCCAAACCACCAAAACAGTTTGCACAAAGGTCCCCAGTGACGAGGTCCAGCAGGTGTACACCTCTGTCCCCTCTTTAGGAACATTGAGCTCTGTGGCCCACTCCCATTCCCTTGAGATTCTCCCCACTCAGCTTTTGGCTTCCGGGACCTGCTCTTGCTGGCCTACCCTCTGCCCCTACTATCCCTCTTTAAGGGCCCCCTGCAGCCATTTCCCTTTTTTCTAAGAATTCCAAACTCAGCTTCTTTTGCTCAATGGCAGCCCTTCTTAAAGTGTGGCCCCTGGACCAGCAGCATCAACTGGGAGCTTGCTAGAGAATGCAGATTCTCAGGCGTCACTCCAAACCTACTGAATCAGACATTCTGGGGCTGGAGCCACGGATGCTAGAGCTCTGAAATTATGGTTCTACATGATTTCGTCAACATTTCCAAACCATTTTCTCCACGCCAAACATGTGAGCTGGAGACCCACAAAACAAATTACCCATAGGTCGTCTCCTTTTCTGATAACAGGCACCTGACTCCACCTGGCAAAATACTATCATCATCTTATCCCTAGGGCTTCCTGACCCACCCACCCCCTCAGTAGCTGTGCCCTTGCCCAGCTCCACTGGGCATCTCACTGCCTCCCAGAGTTTGCTCAGACCTCCCCTTCTCATGGGCCCTGCCCATCACTGTCCCTAAAACTGCAAGCTGCCACCCACCCACCCCTCTCCCAACCCCCTTCCCCTGCCAATCCTTTTTTCAACAGACAACTTACCACTTTATACATATTCGCCTATTTTTTATGCTTACTGTCTACTGTATGCCTGGAATGGACACTCCATAAGGATCTTTGACTGTTTTTCCCTGCTTCCCCAAGCATCCAAAATAATGCCTGACATAAGAGAGGCACTCATCAAATAGGTAGATGAACGAAAGACTCCATCTAATTCAGTCCTCTTCCACCATATTTCTATTGTGTTAAGTCAGGCTTGGAACATGACTAAGCCATGACCTCATGAGCGTCACAGCCTGTTGCTGAGTGGAAAAGCGGACTGTAGAGACCACTGTGCTTAGCGTGATTGGCTTTATTTGCAGGGTAGGTGCCCAGCCACCACATGCACACAGCCACAGAGCACGACCAGGAGGAAAGTCACCGGAGCACCTGAAGTTGTGTCACGCACACCTCCACTGCGTGCAGACGGGTCTCACCCTCCACCATGCCATGGGTCAACAGTGAGTCCCTCCCTGCCAACCCCAGAGGAAATGCTCATGGCGTTTCCAGAATGGCAGCTGCTTGGTCTTGTCGCCTCCTTTTGGCAATGGCAGCCCCAGTTTTCTGGGGCATTTTTCTTTCTTGGTTCTCTTCCTTTCCCGTGCTGTCTCTTCCTCTGTCTCACGCTCCCTCTTCCTCCCTGCCCTCACCACCTACTCACCCACCTACACCAGCCTCACATGCAAGCCTTTCCTGGGCCTCCCCCCACTCCGTATGCTCTTCCCGGAAAGCTCGTCCACTCCGCAGGGAAAGGCCAGGCTCCCTCCTGGCTTTCCTTCACCTGCGCAGGGCATCTGGGGCTTCCAGACTGCGGCCTTGCACGTGGCTTTCCTGGCCTCACATTCCCACCTCAAATTCACAGGCACTTAGGAAAAACAACACTCAGATGAAAATAATCACTTTCAGGGCATTCCTGACTATTGCTTGTTTGTTCTTCCCAGTGAACTTTATAATAAACTAGTTTAACTCTGGGGGGAAAAAACAACTGATAGTATTTTTATTGGGATTATGTTACATGTATAAATTAATGTATAAGACTTTCATCGTTAAGTTGTTGAATTTTCTTTTCAAGCACACATGTCTTTCCATTCATTGACATTCTACTGTGTTTTTCAGGACGGTTTTATAGCTTTCTTCAGGCAGGCTTTAGGCATTTCTTAATTCTAGCTACTTTATTGTCTTCCTCACTGTCATAATTTGGGCCTTCTCTCCCATTATATTTTTTGTCTTGTTTTGTCTGTATGTAGAAAGGGATTGATATTTATACATTAATTCCGTAAGTGGCTCCTTCACTAAGTTCTCTTTCCTATAGCTTTTTCACTGATCATTTTGTTTTGGAGCTGTATAAGCATGTCATTTACAAACAGAGATAGCTTTAGCTTTTTCTTCCAGTACTAAGGCCTTTTATTGCTTTCTCTTTAAAACGCATGAATAATTCCAACAGGTTGTTAAATAACAGTGAAAATAGTGGGCATACTTGTCCTTTTGTCCCCCTTAATGGGAAATCCTTGAGTGTTTTCTGATTAAGTGAAGTGCTAGTTTGGGGGCTGAGATGTGTATTTTCTATCATATTAAGAAAGAATCCATCAAGTCCTAGTTTATTGAGTGGGTATTGCCTTTTGTCAAATGGTTTTGTTTTGTCTTTTTATATCTTTGGAGATGATTTTTTTTAATTTTTATCTTTATCTCTATTAGTGTGATGGATTATATTAATGGTTTCCTAAGATTGGTTTAACCTTATTATATTAGTTATCGATTGCTTCAAATCAAATCATCCCAAAACTTAATAGCTTAAAATAACAATAAGCATTTAGTTTCTCAGAGTTTTTAAGGGTTAAGCATTTGGGAATAGGTTGTCTGTGTTAACTAGACATTGATCATCAATAGCTATTGACATCACACACACACACACACACACACACACACAAAGACAGCTGGGCATTGAGTATCTCCTGATGGAAGAACTCACCATCACCTATGCAGGCATCTTATTAAAAAATTGTACTCAGATTTGATCAAGACTTGACCCAACTACCAATTAATTTTTGGGAAATACAGAAGACAGAAGAACACGTAAAAGATATCATAGGGAGGCAGCTGGCAAATTCAGACCCTAGGAGACTGTGTGACAAAATCATCTAATTTTCCAACACATGAATTATAAAAAAGAGAGATGTAGGGAATATCTATAGATAAAAACAGATTGAGAGACAGAGTTTTCAGTAACAATATATGGATCTCATGTGGATCCTGACTCAAAGAAACCATAAGACAAAATCATGAGACAATGAGAAATATGATCAGTGGCTGGCTGGCTGATCATATTAAGGAATCACTGTGAATTTGTTGTTGTAAAAGTAGTATTTTGAATATATTTTTTAATTCCTCTTCTTCTAGTGAGACATCCTGAACTATTTCTGGATCCTGGGGTATGATGTCATTTATTTATAAAATAAATAATTTTATATTTCAAAATAATATGGAAGTGGGAGGTGCGGGGACACGGAGGAAACCGTATGGCCTATGACTGCTCATTGCTGAAATGGGGTAATGGGCCCCCAGGCGCATATTCCCATACTCAAAGTACTTTTGTATATATTTGACATTTTACCATATAAAAGCTTTTTAAACATCTGAGCACACCATTTTCTTCTCCCATTGTGAGCTGTTCCTTTTTTTCAAAGTCTTATTTCAGTTAATGGCACCACCTTCTACCAGGGGTGTACTTAAACCAGAAAGCTGGAAGACAGCCTATCCTCTCTCCTCTTCCCACTTCACAGAATGCATCAAATCCAATGTTCTGATGGTTCATATCTCCTAAATATTCCTTAGTGAGGGGACATCCATGTAACCATTTTGAAGAGTACAATTCAGTGACTTTTAGTGCATTCCCACTGCAGTACAACCACCACCTCTCTCTAGCTTCCAAATTTTTCATTACACCAGAAAAACACCCTGTACCCATTCAGTAGTCACTCCCCATTCCCCCTCCTCCCATCCCCTGGTAACCACTAATCAGCTTTCTGTCTCCATGGATTTGCCTATTTCTGAATATATCATATAAAAACCATCATGCAACCTGTGGTCTTTTGGGTCTGGCTTCTTCCACTTAGCATAATGCTTTTGAGGTGCACCCAAGTTTTTGTTAATTGTTCCCTTTCTTTCCATCCCTGCCACCCCTGCTTAACTTCAGGGCTTTCTTCCCTCTTCCCTGGGCTGTTTGAACAACCTTTGAAGTGACCTCCCTGCCTCTCCAACCCATCTTCTCTATTGCAGCCAAAGCGATAATCTCTGACCAACACCAACACCTCGCGCTCCCCACATTAGCCAGCCATCCTTCCTTCAAGCTTCGCATCCAGGTCTGCTTAAACTAAAGCTCT
>JAQQAC010019064.1:22042290-22267555 GCA_029783875.1 Phataginus tricuspis
GGCGCCACCTCCAAGCCAGTCCGTGGAGGCAGGTGTGGAGTGATTATATTACATCCACAGGATGGAACGTGATTATCATGCAGTCATTAAAAGGAATGAGGTTGAAAGAAACTGACAGCAGGAGCTTCCTGGTGTGGTGAACCGAGAACGCAGCATCATTTACACGGCGTCCTGCCAAAAATGACTTGCCTGACCCTGATAATGAGGAAACAGCCAGATGAACTCACATTGAGGGACATTCTACAAACCAACCGGCCTCTATGCCTCAAAAGATGTGAATGTCATGAAACATGGAGAGAGGATGAGCAACAGTTCCTGATTAAAGAGTTGGGAGACGTAGGACCGCCAAATGAAATGAATGCGCCTGGACTGGGTCCTGAATCACAGGCATAAGTTACAACAAAGACAATATGGTGGCATTTGAGTATGGACTGCATATTAAGTAGTGGTACTATATGGATGTTAGATTCCCTGCAGATGGTTCGTACCTTGTGTGTGTAAGGGAATGTCCTTGTTCTCTGGAAACACACACCGAAGTATTTAGTGGTAAAAAATGGTGATGTCCCCAACTTATTCCCAAATGTCTCTGCAATAATAACAACATTACATATCCATATATATGTAGAGAGAGAGAGAGAGAGAGCTCAAATATGACAAATGTTAACAATTGGTGAAACTAGGTAATGGGATTATAGAAATGACTTAAATTCTTTTTATAATTTTTCTGTAGGCTTGACATTTTTCAAAATAAAAATGAAGTAAAATTGCATAAGTCATTATCAGCTGTCATGGAAAGATGTCCCTACTGTCTTCTTAACTTTCAGAATTCATTTATGAGCTCCACCCAGAAGAGGTCTGGGGAGGCACCCACAACCCACACCCTATTCACGGTGCCCACTGCCCGGGCCAGTCCTGTCCCACCACGTGTCCTGAGAGGCAATGCTTTCCTCTCAGAGTATCTTCTTATGGTTGACAAATCCATATGGTACATATACTGAATGTATTCCATAAATCCATATGGCCCATACATGGTCACCAACCAAACTATAGGAAAAACAGGTTGAGGGGAATGAAGGAGTTTACTTCTTTATTTTATCCCAATCTATAGAGTTTAAATCTTCTTAACAGTGAGCACCCATGATTTTATACTGAAAATATTATTTTAAAAACTCTAATCATCTCTTACAAATTCTTTCTAATCTGTAGGACTGTGCCTCAAGTTACTCCTCAAAAAGTATTATGAAAATCTGTAAAACACGCCAAGTCTCAACAACTATGAGTGCAGCCTGGAAATTAAGACAGCAAGGTATCGTTTCCATCAATCAGACTGACAAAATGAGGTAAGCATTAGCAAAAATGGGAATGGGGGTTTGGCCTCATACACTGCTCAGGGGAAAACTAATTCGTTCAGCCATTTGGGGCCGTATTTTGTAATATCTATTACAATGGAACATGTGCATGCTCTACAAAGCAGGAATTCAATTTTTAGTTCTGTGTCCTAGAGGAAATCTATGCAAAAAAAAAGAGAAAAAGACCAGGGTGTTCATTATAGCTTTATCTGCAACAGAAGAAACTGGATTCCTACTTGTGTAGGAACAGACAAATAAAATAAATGTTTATCTACAGGGTTCAGCTGTTAAAGAGAGATGCACCAAATCTATTTATGGCAATATGCGTAGATGCAAAAGTTAAGATAGAGTGAGAAAGACAAGACACAGAACAAGAACTTCATGCATTTGTGTGTAAAGTTTTTAAAAACAACACTATATACTACATATATATGCATATTTTAAAATTATTTTTAAATGGAACAGAAGCATATGTATCCAGCTCATGAAAGCAGTTGACTTTGGGGACAATGAGAAAAGGATATGGAAATAAAGCAGAGTAGGCAAATCCCATAAGTACACAGACATTACCTATCTGTACTGTTTTAATTTTTTAATTAAAAATGTCAAAATATTAACAGTTGTTAATTCTAAGTGGTACAAAAATGAGTGATGATTTCTAAATGTTTCAACTTTAAAAAATAAATGTGAAGATTTAAAAATGCATAAAAGAGAAAGTACGTTCATCATATTCCTACACCACCTAGGGTAGGGATGAGATGTTCCTTGACAACAAGGAATAAAGCTCAGGCCCCTAGAAAAAAATTAATCAATACCTTGACAGCAACTTGATTCTAAGGCATAAAATGTAACTGGATACTGAAGAGTCCAGAAAGAGCAACACACAGACATGGACTGCATCGGAATTCACCCAAGACGCAGCCCCTATGTGGGATTGACTGACTGTAATTTTTCACCAGCCAACACGTTTTGGGGAGCCATCCGGCCAGCCACTCAGATGCATCTCCTTCGGTCCTGACTTCCTGTTTGAGTCAGTGAATAATGAAGTTGGAAGGGGATGCTATTTTTTTTGTGATGTAAAAATGAATCTACTTACTGCAACATGGAAGATCAAAATCTAAAGCGCTCTTCTCGCACCTGCCGTAAATCAAAGCTCTAGGCATACTCAGCACGCCCTGGACAGTAGTTCTCAGGGGGCGTGCGTCAGAACCACCTGGGAAACTTACTAAAAATTCAGATTCCTGGGCGCCACTGAGGCTGGGCTTAGCATTCTCTCTCTAGGCACTTCCCCCAAATGCCTCGGGTTAGTGTGGTCTGTGGAGCACAACTGGAGAAGGGATGGGAAAGAGTACTGGCTGGGGGTCAGCGCCTCCCACTGAACAACAGTTTTGGTGCCGCAGAGCCTGCTGATGAGTTCGGTTGGTGGTTGGTTAATGGTGGGTGGGTGGTTAGTCATTGGTTGCTTGGTTGCTTGGTAGTTAATTGGTGGGTGGTTAGCTGGTGGTTGGCAGTGGTTAGTTGATTGGTTGGTGGTTGTTTGGTTAGTGGTTGATTGGTATTTGGTTAATGGTAGGTGGGTGGTTAGTAAGTCATTGGTTGCTTGGTTGCTTGGTAGTTAACTGGTGGGTGTGTGGTTAGTTGGTTGGTTAGTTGGTGGTTGGCAGTTGGTTAGTGGTTGTTTGGTTGGTTGGTATGTTTTTGTTTGACTTGCATGTTGTTTTCTCAAAACTGTGGCCAGAATTTCTGCTCATTTGGTTCCTGCTCTCCATGAGGCATTTGGGATTTTCAATGGACACTAATAGGGTCTTGGATGGTTAACACAGAAGGTGGGCTCTGGGGTTAAGTCCTTTCCTCAAATCCATCTGTTCTGGAAACCTGTCCTGAGTTATCTTAGAACCAAAGACTAAGCCTAGTGCTTCAGTCTTTGGTTCTCGAGTGACAGTCCTCATCACTTGCTAGACAGAAGATGAGTGTAATTGCAGTATAAAGAATACTTCTTAGGCAAAGCCACTGGGGTGGAATCTTACATGTCAACTTGACTGGGCCACAGGAGCCCAGACCTTTGGTCAGACATTCTGAGTGTGTCTGTGAGAGTGTTTTTGGATGAGACTAAAATCTGAATGGTAGACTGAGAAAAGCAATTGCCCCCCCTGCTGTGGGTAGACCCCCCCATCCAATCAGCTGGAGGGCCTGAACAGAACAAAATGCTGGCCCTCCGTGAGTAAGGAGGAACTCCCCCTGCCTGACTGCGAGTCTGGACATCAGTTTTCACCCTGCCTTTGGGCTCAAACTGAGGCATGGGCTTTTCCTGGTGCCAAGGCTGTCAGCCTTTGGACTGGAGCCACACCACTGGCTCTCCTGCTTCCCAGACCTGCAGACTCAGAATGAAACTGCGTCATTGGCTCTCCAGGGTCCCCAGCTTGCCAGTCACAGATCTTGGGTCTTGTCAGCTTCTGTAAGTACATAAGCCAATTTTTATGCTAAATAAATGTAAGGGAGATATATAAATACACACACACACACACACACACACACACACACAAACATGCTACTGGTTCTGTTTCCATGGAGAACCTTGACTGCTACAAGGAGCAATAGGAAATGAATACACTCATTTCATAGAAAAGAGACTGTGGTCCAGAGAAGCAACATGAACTTGACAAAGCTCACACAGGTTGTCGTGGATCCAGGATTCAAGACCAGATCTCTGACCGGCCATGGACTTCCACCTCAATGTCTGTCCACGTCCTGCTGCTGTCACCCCCTTATTGTACGTTTACTTTACTGTGGCTAATTGATGAAAGACGATCACTGGGAATGTCCACCTAAAGACACCAACAGACCTAGTGAGAGAATGTAAATTTCCTTAATGGCAAAATATAGCCCCACGTATGGAGGTGGATGGACTGATGTGCCCAGATGCTGAGCAGCTTGCCCCACCTGGCAGAACCCTCGTGCCTCCCGGGTGGGTCAGCCACGTGCCCAGGCCAGTGTGCAACCCTGGGGCTTCTGGAAGGCCTATACCAGGTTATCTCCTGCCTTATGTAGACACTCATTCCCATGTTCTCCATGGTGTCCTTCAGCCAGTCAGTCACCGTGGTTTCACAGTGACTATTTTGCACTTGAAACGGACCCCAAGTCTTCATGATGAGGGACTAGAATTCCATCACATGGATTTCTACAAGATATGTCATGTTAAAGTCCATAAAAAAGCAGTCCAGAGTCATTGTACTGAGACCCCCATCCTGCCACATGCTAAGAAAAGTCAGCCAGGAGCCCACAGGATGGGAAAATGTTAGCATTTGTCCTTTGAGGCTGCCAGCTGCGCGAATACTCTGCGTTCCATGGCTGGGGCTGGACCCCCACTGCTGTGGGCTGGCTGACGCCAGAGAGGCAGCAGAGGAGACCCAAGCCACTTCGAATCAGGCCACAGAGGAGCAACGGACAGCACAGAGCAGCCACAGCTGGGAATAAAGGTGACCATCTGCCCTGGGGAGGGAGGGTGAAGGAGGCCAGGACAGACGCTGATCTGAGAAGGATTCGCTGTGGCGTTGGGCCAGGGCTGATGGAATTCTTCAGAAAGGAAATTCCCAGCTGGGTAGACAGGACATAGAACAGAGAAGGGATGTTTTTGGCGCAGGTGAAGAATCATCAAACTCGGAAGGACAAGATCTGCCAAGTGTAGCAGCTTGGTGAGCACATTACCTGGACTCTCTGGACATCCATTTCTTCACCTGTGAAATGGGTTCCTGGCACCTGTCCACACTGGAAGTTGTCAGAATGTAATCAGATCATTCATTTTGTAAACTATTGTTACATTGTATCCACCGATGCCAAGGTCCAATTGAGCAGAGTAGAGTGTTTGGGAAGAGTCTATTGATTCCTAACTTTTATTTTAGCAAGGGCTACTGTATGCTCGATGGAAGTACCCTGCAGCCATACTATAGGCTGGACGCTGTGGTCCGCTGCTCCAGGGGAAGACCGAAGGCTTTGGGGACCCGTTCCTGTGAACTCGAGTCCTCACCAGAGCTCACCCAGGGCTGATGGAACCCTGGGCCTCTCCACGGCTCTCACCCACCCCTCCCCACTATCAGGATCTGCTTTGCCTGATGCTTTCCGGTCTCAACCTTTCCTTTGGGGAGGTGTGAAAGGAAACCAGCTCCCACCCTAGTGGGTTCTGCGCACAGAGGGTGCTTCTGTGCACAGAGCATGCACAACAGAGCCCGGACATGACCAGCTTGGCAATCGGAGCTCTGAACGTGCAGCTCACACTCTCCCACCTAATTCTCTCGCCTAATCTTGTCCAGGGCCTCCTCATGCTCCTTTCTCTGCTTTCCCAGCCATTGTCCCAGGCCTGGCGGAAGAGAGGCTTCGCTTATGCTTCCCGCAGTCTCGGAATGTATAATGAAGTCACCAGCCTGCAAAAGAAAAGGCCTCTGTTTGTAAGGGTGATGGGGATGTGCATTATGCAGCCTTGATCCTCAAAAATAAAGTGGTAACTGTTAGGGGCATGTCGTCTGGTCCAGCAGCTCAGAAAGGGCACATTTCATTTCTTCTCTGTGAGTTCCTTTATGTCCTCTGATTGGCTCTGCAGATATACAACCACATGATAAGCCTTTGCTTTATTGCCAGAATGGTGTGTACCACCCTGAAGCAAGAGCCCTGATTTGCACTTCCCCCCAGACCATGCAAACCTCGTGGCAGCAGGGCATCCACTGTGGGCAGAGGGGGGCTCCTCGAGGCTGTCTGGGCCCACAGCGGCTCTCGCTCCAGGCCCTGATGACATGCTGTCACCTGCAATGAACACCAGAGACATCACCCTGTGTTGGAACCTGGGGATGAGGCCGCCAGAGCTGGGAGCACCAAGCTGGGGTGGTGGCCATAATGAAACCAGTGAGGTAAACAGTTGAGGCCAATTCCATGTCCACCAGGCAGAGGCAGAGGCAGGGCCAGGCCAACTATCAATTAGCACATAGCAGGGAAGAGCCCAGCGAGGCAGGCGTGACTGGGAATCTGCAGAGCACACCAAGCCCCGCAGCAGTTGTCACGGAGAGGAAGTGCCGGGCCAGGGAGCAGGAGGCCGTCTTGCTGTTTCTCAAGCGGACCAAGGGCACCTCTGTCAGAATCATAAAGTGAGTCTGCTAATTCAGAATCCTGGTTCCCACCCCAAGCCAATCAAAAAAGAAGCTCCAAGGCTCTGGCCCAGGACCCTGCATTATAAAAAGCACTCCAGTAGGGCGTATTTCTTGTTGCATGCCCACATGTTTGACTTGAATAAATTGGGTTGCCTTGCATAGCTGTTTCTTAAGGTTTTCATATACTTTGGGTGTTTTAGATACATCCATGTTGCTGAGTGAGCATCTCCTCCATTGGTACAGGTACCACTCAGAGCTCCATGGGGTGTGTGGCTACCACATTCTGCCTTTCCACTCCCAAGTGATGGGTGGTCCACGTGGCTTCCTCTCACCACTACCACCACCTCCATACACACGCACACCCATGGCCAACAATCCTCTACCTGTCGATATGGGCATATTCAAGGCAGTGGTGTGTGTGTGTGTGTGTGTGTGTGTGTGTGTGTGTGCCCAAAAGCAGAATTCCTAGGTCATGCTGGGAATCACCTCAGCTCATCAGTTAATGAACCTAGAATGATGATGAGTCTGGAGTTCACCAGCTGGACTCTGCCAGCCCCAGGGGACATACCCACCTCTACCCCACCAACACACAGGGGTCCTGCATCCCACACCCCTGCCGGCATCAACAGTATCCACCTTCTGTTTTTCCAATGTTTGCCCATTTAACAGGGTTAAAGGGAGGTCTCGGTGTGGCTTTAATGTTTCTCTTTTTACAAAGGAGTCAGGGCATCTCTTCACATGATTGCTATTCTTTGAGTTTTCTCTTCTGTAATTTGTCAATTCATATCTTTCTCTTGTTGATCTGCAGTATTTCCTTATGTATTCTAATATTACTTCCTTATCAGTTTTAGACATTACAATTTTTTCTCACTTTTATGTATTTTTACTAACTTTAGGGTGTATGTTCTAAACAACATGTTTATTTTTATTTTAAAATTTTATTGAGATTTAATGAATTCAACTCAGGTGTGCAACAGGGTGATTTGATATTCGTATATATTGTGAAATGGTCACCACTGTAACTCTAGTCAACATCCATCACCAGACATAGTTACAGAAAAATATTTTTTCTTGTGATGAGGACTTCTAATATCTCTCTTAGCAACTTCCAAATGTATGATACAGTATTTCAACTATAATCACCATGCTGTACATTCCATCTCCAGGACTTATTTATCTTATAACTGAAAGTTTGTACCTTTTGACCCCACCCTTCACCCATTTTGCTTCCTGTGTACGTGTCACCTGCCAGGCGCGCCTCCCTGGCTTGGAGCGCAGATGAGGTCACGCCTGTCAGGTCACGTGTGTGCTTTGTGTGGTGTCCGTCTTTTCTCAGAACACCTCTGTGCCAAAACCTTTGCTCGTTGTATTATTTTCCAATTTTAGGAAAACTTCCAAATGGGTACATTTGCTCAAATACTCGACAATATTCCATTTTTCAGAATTTCTAGTTTTTTCTGCAGGCATTGATTAGAGTGTGGGCACATTCATTAGTTCATTCCACAATGGTTGCTAACCCTTGTGTACCAAGCAGTGTGCTAGATTGCATAGATGTCTACAAGCCCACATGGGGAAGTAAGAAAAAACTGGGTGGGGATTCAGGGCACAAGGTATATCATCCAGGGAGCCGGCGGGAAACACAGCTCGAATGAAGAGACTAGTGAATGGGTTTCTTGCCCTGCCCAGAGTGTGGGAGGGAAGAGGGACCACAAAAGAGACGGTAAGGAACCCAGACACTTGCCGCAGTGGGTGGTGTCACCATCCCTGGGGCCGAGGGTATGAGAGAACACAGGTGAGCACTGGAACCCTGGAGGAGGGAGCTGTCAGACCTACTGTCAGAGACAAGATGGCCAGACAGCACAGGGTGAGGAGAAAGGCCGCAGCCTCTCTCTGCTCCTGCCCTCCCATCTCACGCCAGCTCTCCCACTGACGGAACCCAGCCAGGGGCCACAGGAGGGTGCTCAGGAGATGCAGCTATGAGGGTTAGTCTCTGGGGGCAGAGCTGGCAGAGAACACACCCTGCTGGGCTGGGGGCGGGGGACCAGGAAGGACCAGCCCCCTTGCCTTCCGGCTCCGTCGCCCGGTGACTTTGCTGCCTTGGGCCAGTCGTTTACTCTCCCTAGGTTTTTGTTTTCCTTGTCTAAAAATGAACAGAGAACTGAAATCTACACGTTAAAGGATGGCCCCCACATCTATTTCGACTTTAAAAATCTATGGTTTGAGATATAGATATAAATATAGGAACACATAGATACATAATGTATATTCAACACGCCAACAAGCCATATGTTTGTTTTCTGTAAACATGAAATACTGTGAAGAGGTGGCTTTCTAGGCACCACGATGTATAAATATATCAGCTAGATTTCCCTCAGCACACATAATTCAAAGCTGGCTTCCGCAGAATTAAGAGGAAAATCCACGTAGGAGAGCGTCTCTTCTAGCATTTGGACTGGCCTTATTTCTTTGGGGGGTGGAGAGTAGAGGAGGTGTGACTGTTTCAAACTTCCTGGGATGTTATTCTCTATACGGACAGCTGTCATAAAAATAATGAAGCGTGTGACGCAAACTACACTCCAACAGCAGCCTTCTCCCCTTACAAGCTATAAATTCATTGACAAGACAGTTACCGACATGCACCCACAAGGAAGGGTTTTGCAAAGAGCAAGGGCCACATCAGCAGCTTGTGCCTCCCCCTGGGAAAGGGATGGAACCGAAGCCTTTCAGCTCGTGTCCTGGATGTGGCCGCGGAATCTGACCGTCGCTGGGGCAACACTATTCCAATCTGGCTGATAGACTCATAATACCTTTGAACGCAGGGACAGCCGTCGGGCAGCAAATAACACTACTGAGGCTCATTCAGAGAGCCTAACAGAAGCCAGCTTTCCACTGTTTGATGCCACTGTCTGTGGATAGCCCTCTGCCCCTAGCTCAGAGCTGCTGCCCTTGGTAGAAGTCATCTTCCGGACTAGTGCTATGGAGAAGGTCCCTTTCTTGCCATTGAAGCAGTGAGATCAATCCTGCCCCGGCGCCATGGCCAGGTGTTGAGATAGAGTGACTAGAGGAAAATAATAACAACTGATTGAAAAAGGGTCAGTTGTTAGTTCAAAATTGAATACAGTTGACCCTTGAAAAACATGGAGGTTAGGGGTACCAACCCCCAATGCAGTCAAAAGTCTGACTCCCCAAATCTTCACTAATAGCCTTCTGTTGACCAGAAGCCTCACTGATAACATAGTTAACTAACACGTTTTGTATGTTATCAGTATTCTATTCTATATTCTTACAATAAAGTAAGCTAAAGAAAATGTTTTCCTAAATTGTCTCAAATTTCAAAAAAAAATTCCAATGTCTTTATTGAAAAAAATCCACATGGAAATGGACCTGCACAGCTGAAACCTGTGCTGTTCAAAGGCCAATGATTCATGCATGGAAATTTCTGGAACGACACACAGGCAACAGTGTTTCCCCAGAAAAATAACAGGAGTTCCCCTGCGAAGGTCCTTGGATAGAAGGGAGAATTTTTTCTTCGTTATGTAGCCTTTAGTTCTGTCTATATTTTTGACATGCATGTGTATTACTTTTTCACGAAAAGTTTTCGCCTGAGATACTCAAGCACTCCATAAGCTCTGGTCCTCGAATTTTCAGTGAGAAGGCACTTGTGCAGAATGGTGTGCAGGGAGTTTGTGGTGTGCTTGCTCCATCACACACCCCTGGTGAAGGTATGATGAGTGAGTTTACTTAGAACTTAGAATCTAAGTAAATCAAGTCAGAGGCTATAAAACACCCGAGAAGGGCCATCTCCAGGTGCACTGATGTTACGACTGGAGGCCCGTCCGCAGGCTCAGCTGCCCGTAATAGCTGGTGCCATCCACATGGAGCAAAGGCCCTGCGATCTGTTAGCTGAACTGGAGAAGGGACGCCTCTCTTGCAGGAGAGGACAGTGGGACCACTGCTGGCCTTCCCATTGAAGTTTCCCCTGAAATTCCCACGGGTAGATTCCTTGAGGTTTTAAGACCTGCCTATCCGCCCCAGCGCGTGATGACCCTGCTCTGAGGTTCCTCTGGACCTGTAGCCTCAGGCTCCATTGCCCCCTCTGGGTTTCATTCCCCTTCCAACATCCTGACTCCCACCTCTTCTCCAAGCTCCCCCACTCCAGCTGCTGTCCCAACTCTGGAGCTCGGTTTGGGGCCCCACATAGAGAGGATGAGGGCTGCAGCTGGTGGAACCGCTCTTAGGAAAGAACTCCGTGAGCCTCTGGACACCATGGGGCCACGTGGCCAGTGTGGTGCTGAGCTGGGGGAGAGGCCCTTCTCTCCACCTCTGCTGTAAACCCAGGTCCCCTCTTGGCACACAGAGACCCATCAGCTTTAGAAACACCTGGAGGTGGCCGCCTTGGCCAGGGTCTGTCTCTTACCGTGATGAGAACCATCCACACCATCTCACCAGAGCAGGAACCCGCGGGTGGGGCCAGAGCAGACAGGGAGCGATGAAGTGGATGCTTATACACAAAAATTATTGCAGACTTAGGAGCTTCCCATGAACCTCCGTATGAAGCCAGTCCAAGAGGCCAGATGAAGAACCATTGGAATTACACTTCCCTTATGTTTTCACATCACATCTGCTCGGCTCAGTAGGACATAGGCCCCAGCCAACAGAGGAGAGCTGTGGGTGTCCGAAAACGATCACGACACTCATCCTGACTTTCTGTGCTTATTATAACCCCGATCTCATGTTCAACTCCTGTACTCTTGACACGGCAATCCCGATATTAATAAGGTCACTCAACATCGATGCTCGCAGTTTAAGTCCTTAACCGCCCCATCACCTGGATCTCGGCTTTCTCCAGTGTTGCCTTCAGTGAGAATCTCCCCGCTTCTCCAGTATAATTCCCTATCCTCAGACACTTGACTGGCACCCCAGTCAGGCAAGTTCACCCTCCCATGAAATGGAGTAACGGGTGGGCTCTGACCCAGGTACTGACCACTACCTCAGTCCCTGAAAGCATCAGAAGTAATGGAGAAATTCCCCCAAATTCAAAACAGTCCACTCCTTTGCTCCTCTAACAATGACTGAAATTACAAAAATGTCTGATTTTAATTTGGTACATTTATCAGTATTTCTAAAGTGTCATAAACTAATTCCACCCCTATTATGTAGAGACCTAGATTAAAATACATCTCCTTACTATATGACAGTTCATCCTTTCTTGAATCCAATGCTCTCAGGCTAAACCTGGCTCTGTGGCATCAGAGCTGATTAATAACAAAAAGCTAGTGCTAGCTGAGAATGAGTATTCAGTTCATTTCTGCAACTGCTCTCCTTTGTCATTTTTATCAGAGGGCCTCCCCAGTGATTTCCCATTTTTGTGATGAGACTTAACGTATACGTGAATATCTGCTTTGCACCAAGCTCTGGGCCACATGTGTTTCCAGGCGGTTTCTGATTTATGTTCCACCCCCTTTGGCACTAGCCCCTTCCCTGGCTTTCCAAAAGGCAAAGTAGACATTCTTGCCTGGTATGGTAACCGTGAACTTGGCTGGAATCACTTCCAATCAGAAGGGAAGAATGTTCTCCTGCCCATTGAAGGAGTCCGACATTTTCCTCCACCCATCCACCATTGCTCAGGAGATTTCTATTAGAAACTTGACATTTTATAGAAACACCCTAGCAACAAGTTTACCGGAAATTTTATATAGCTTTCCAGAAATTGTTTTCTAAAAAGACTCGTTCTTTCCCTACATTTTTACCCTCGAGGAAATCATTTCTCTTTATTGCTTTTCCTGATCACATAAGAAACACAAACTCGCTAGAAAAATCAAGCAATATACAGATATGAAAGCAACAAGCCCTGGCTAATGCCTCTCCCCTCCTGCCCTCCACCTGCTCAAGGAAAAACTCTATTAAGAATAACAACTGCAAAAGATTAAGTTTCTTTCATGGGCATAAGCAACAAAACTATTTCTAGGGGACAAAAATAGAAAATGGCTTCCATTTCTTTTTAGAAAGTTATTACCAGAATGCCTGAATTCTGGGCTGTTCTGTTGTTTTCCTTTCTTTCCTAGCAATAAATGTTCCCTTTATCCTGAATGTCAACTTTCTATCTACCAGAAACTTCATTTAATGAGAAATAGATGAGAATGAGACTGGTCAGAGCATAGACTAGGTTGAAAGACTTTGAGTAAACTTGCCCGACCAATAAATCATGTTTTGGTATGGGGGAGAAAAGACTGGAATAAATTAATGTGAAGGACAAACATGATGTAGTCACCCAGCAGCAGTCACACCAATGCGATGAACTGGAATTTTCTGTACCTGAAAATAAGCAACCTCTTTTTAAACCTGAATGAGGGTCCAACCTTATGCAATTAAAATTAAAAGGAAAGGTACGTTAACTTCACATACATCCTAAAACAGACCAAAGTTGTTCTTTTTCTAAATATGGGAAGTCTAAGCTAGCAGAATTTCTTATTAACTGGCAAAGAGGAAACTTGTGTAATATATTGGGATCTGGCCTCTGTCTTTAGAAAAAAAGCTTAGCATCTTAACTCCAATTCTTCATATCTAAAATAAGCCAATATGCTAAAGTAAGGCCATTTATTCTATGTGATATATACAAGATTGAAATAATGCTTAAGTTAGCAACAGATTTCTTCAAAGATAGAAAAAGACCTACATTCTTAGAGTTATTCATTCATTCGAGAAATATTATTAAGAATAAATTCTTATATCAAATCTGTCACTGAGAAACATGAAAAGAATGTGTTCATAAAGCCTAGATCCTGTAAAAAAGAAAGAAAGGAAGAAATTCTTGATCAGACTCTGCTAGACTTTGAAGATTCCAAGATTAAGAAGAGATAAACGAATCATCATACCACACAATGCATGTTACAGTCACTGAGAGCATTTGCAAGGGCACTGGGTGTATACTAAAAAGCAGCATATACTATAAAAGCCTCAAACATGTCCTGGAAAAGTTTTCTCATTAGGAACGGCTACAAGTTCCTCCTCAAATTACCCGCTTTGCAATTTTTCACTTAAAAAAAAAAAAAGACTTGCTTCACATGTTAGTTCCCTAAGTCAGCTGCAACAAATTGCCACAAGCTGAGTGAGTTAAAACAGCAGTAATTTATTCTCATGCAGTTCTGGAGGCTGGCAGTTTACAACCAGGGTGTCATTGGGACCATGCTGCCTCCAAAGGCTCTTAGAAAGCCTTTCTTGCCTCTTCCAGTTTCCAGTGGCTGCTGGCAGTCCTGGCAGTCCTTGGCTGGTAGAGCTGTCACTCCAATCTCCCCTGCTGGTCTCTGTGTCCAAATTCCCCTCCTCCTCCAAGGACGACAGCCATTTTGGATTTAGGGCCCATCCTAAGCCAGTGTAACCTCACCTCAGCTTAGTTACCTCAGCAACGACCCTATTCCCAAATAAGGTCATATTCATAGATTCCAATGAACATTAATTGGGAAGACCACTATTTGGCCCAGTATAATTGTAACTGTTCAGAAAGGAGCATTTGTTTTAAATTGACTTCTTAGTCAAGTAAATTTGAGATCCCTCTTTGATGGACTCGTTGTTTAATTTTGAACAATTCTCACACTAAATACTTCCAGAGGAAAGAACAATCATGATCAATTTAAAGCCAACTAATTCTTGGAAGGAACCTATACTCTGAAAACAGGGTCTGTGAAGAGAGGAGACCTCTCAAAAAGAGCCTTCTTTCTGCCAGAGAGTGACCAGCTATCCCCCCTGCCCAGGACGATCTAGTCCTGTGTGTCAGGAAGCTCACACACCAGGCCAACTGGGACAGCTGGTCAACCCAAGGAGCCCGTGCAAAGGCAATGCAGCTTTGAGAAATTCAAGACACTATCAGAATGTGAGCAGCACTGTAGAATTTCCTCCCTGCATGCCTGTTCTTAAAGTCTGCTTACATCAATCACCTGACTGAAGGTGGATTGGAGCCTTGTTATGCATATCAGCCAACAGTCAGCCCTCAAAAGACACGTTAACAGGATGAGTGAGTGGCTGTAATGACAGAACCATGTGACGGCAGTGTGACAGACTCTCCAGGAAACCAAAGGTCCAGAGCCCTACAGGTCACACCTACCCTGGCTTCAAACCCTCCTCTTTGCAAAGGCCTTTAGAAGGAGGTTGCTCTCCAATTGTAACCTGTAGCCTTATAAAAATTCAATACTATGAAAGGCCTCAAGGGACCAGAGCAGAGGCCAGTAACTGACACAGGGCCTGAGACAAATGTTTAGAAAAAAATCTTCTAGGACCAATTCAAATACAAAAAGCATGGAAAACTGGCCTGCTCCTGTAGAAGCAGGTGGAAGAGTTTGTAAACCCCTGGTATGGATGAGAACAAATAGGATTTTTATCTCAAATCCTAGCTGGGGCAAGTCACTTAATCTCTTCAGACCTCAGTTTCCTTAACTGTAAAAGGAGAAAAAAAATCTGCACATCTCAAAGTCAGAGGGTCAGTATGAAGTATGCTAAGTACTGTGAGTCTGAAAGCACAATTTAAATATAATGCATTTTTATGAGAAGAGCACAGAGGAAACTTTGTTTACTCTGAACCTGCCTGCTTCATAGTCAGAATGCCATATCAGCTCCATGACTTAAGAAATGCAATTCCACTGTTTCAACCTGCATGACAGTTCTGAAACTACAGATTCCTTCTCTAGAAGAAAATAATCCTCATAATACCTATATCCCGTTGAAGGCTTTATTCACATGTGGTTTTATGTTTAAAAAGAAATACCCTGTATATGCTTATCATAGAAATTTCAGATAGGGTAGAATATAGATAAACACTAACCAAAAAGAGAAATATCTTCCAGTTCTTATCCCATACCCACCCCAAATTTATATTATGGCCCATAATAACCCGATGTTTACTGCAACTCTAAAAATTGTTCAAGTTATTAAAGTGGCATGCGGGATTCCTTATTTGTGGGACCGTGGACTGCTGAAAGGCCTTCTTTGTCTACCCTCATGTTCCAGGGGCTGTGGAATTTGGACATGAAATTACACAACCTCAAACAATCTCTCTGGGTGTGGTTGTCTTTAAGTCATGGCGGGGTGAGATGGATGGAATCTCAGCCACAGCCCTCAACAGGGATGTGAGGATTCAGATGACAGTAACAGGACGGGCTGGTGACTCACTGTTCTCTGAGAAGCAGAGCTGGGGAAGCTGGGTCCTCCTTGGGCCCTAAACACGCATATGTGTTTATGCTGAAATTGCGTGGAAACCGACATTTGACTTCCTAAATATGCAGAGGTCATCACTGCCAAATAAGAACATACGTCCTGGTTAGGAGACTTGGACTGGCACAGATATGTGATCCCAACCTCCAGAAGGAAACAACAGTGCTCCCAAATGGAGCAAATACCAGAATCCCCACACTGTGGTCCCAAGCCACCATTCAACTAGCTGGGCCCCCTAATACTGACCAAGAGTGGTCATTTTTCAAACACTGCTTTTTCATTTCATATCATGCTTCCTCTCTCCCTGCCTGCCTCCTCCTCTCTCTCTCTCTCTCCCTTCCTTCCCTCCTTTTAAACCAAAAGCACTTCCTTTAAATGAAATCTTATGTGGAAGCCCCTTATGCCTTCTTCCTTCCCAGTCCCCCTTCCTGGGAAGATCTCATTCTTAAGAACAGAATTCTTCTTGGTCTAATCCACTGACTAGGAGTCATGCTCTGAGAGTTGGACAATATTTGTAAGAAAAAGAGTTATTCACCTTGAAAATATTTCAGCCTTATGGATTCTAAAGGACCTGACATCTCCTCCAGAGACCTGAGACCAGAAGACCCAAAGACCTCTGTGGCGAGGGTGGAGGGGAGGAACTTGCAGAGGAGCGGATAGTGGAGGGCATGTCAAGGTCCATCGGAGGCTGCCCCTGGATTGGCAGCCGCTGACACCCATGTTTCCACTCTCCTCTTCCCTGTATATGTGCTCGTGATAAGTGAACAAGTGGATTTTCTTTCTGGCAATGAATTAAATCTCTGTGCCTTTCCAGATTGAGGTCATAACCAAGGGGTTACAGGTGAAAACTGAGAAGCCTGACTGCTCTGTTTGACACTCAGGGAACAGTTTCCAAACTGCTAACTAGAGCCTCCAAAGTCCAGATCCCTACACAGATCTCCCGGACCAGAGGCCCAGGGTGGTGCTGTTTGGTGGCCTGAAGTCCACCAGGCAACTGCTCTCAAAGACTCTCTAAGGAAAGAAGGGAGAAGAGGTCCAGATGGCACTGGAGAGCAGGGCTGTGGGGGACGACCTCACGAGACCAAAGATGGGAGGGCACTTTGTCAGGAGTCCCTTTCCCAGACTGTTCACTCTTCACCCCCAGGAGCCAGGCTGAATGGTCTTTGCAGCCTCCCAACCAGGAAGAGACCCTGCCGGAGGCATCTTCTGTAGAGTCCTTGGAGGAACAGAATGCCCTTTTGGCCTAAGGCCAATGCTCTGAGAACAACAATTGTGGGTGTGGAATGCCTTGAACTTTGAGTAGGAGAAATGATTCTTCTTTAGTTTGAGAACATTGCCCTGGGCCAGGAGTTGACACTATCATTTCAGAATAAAAGCTTCAATGGCATCTTTCAAAATTCACCCTACTCGCTTCTATATATTCTCATCTTAAAAAGGATGAAATACAAAAAAAAAACCTTTAAACATGGGCAAAGTCTTGAATAGACATTCCTCCAAAGAAGATACACCAATGGCCAACAAGCACGTGAAAACATGCTGACAATCACCAATCATTAGGGAAATGCAAATCAAAACCACAGTGGGACACCAGCTCACACCCATCAGGATGGCTACTAACAAAGAAAAACAGAAAATAACAAATGCTGGTGAGGATGTGGAGAAATTGGAAGCCTTGTGCTCTGTTGGTGGGAAAGTAAAATGGCGCAACCACTGCGAAAAACAGTATGGTGCTTCTTCAAAAAATTAAATATAGGTTTACTATGTGATCCAGCAATCCCACTTCTGAGTATACACCCAAAGGAACTGAAAGAAGGGTCTC
This sequence comes from Phataginus tricuspis, assembly GCA_029783875.1. Taxonomy (NCBI): domain Eukaryota; kingdom Metazoa; phylum Chordata; class Mammalia; order Pholidota; family Manidae; genus Phataginus; species Phataginus tricuspis. The sequence goes on from JAQQAC010019064.1 coordinate 22,059,798, forward strand.
CACAAAATGTCTGTGCACCCATGTGCACAGCAGCCGAAACGTAGAAGCAACCAAAATACCGAAATGTGACAAACAATGGCTAAACACAATGTGGTCCATCCACACAATGGAATATTACTCAGCCTTAAGAAGGAAGAGAGTCCTGTCACATGCTGCAACATGAAGCTTGAGGACATCTAAGTGGAAGAAGCCAGCCACAAAAACACAAATACTGTATGACTTCACTTCTAGGCCGTCTCAAGAGCCATCAAATCCGTAGAGACAGGAAGGTGGTCGGGTGGGTGCCAGCAGCTGGGGGAGGAGGGAACGGAGTACTGTTTTTTAATGGGGACAGGGTTTCTGTTTGGGAAGATGAAGAGTTCTGGAGATTGGGCGCACAGCAATGTGAGTGTCCTTAACACTACTGAATGTGTGTGCACTTAGACACGGACAAGACAGTAGCTATTATGTTATGAATATCTTATTGCAATCACAAATGTTTAAGCAACGATATTGGGAAAAAGAAGTCAAAGGCTAGACATTGCATAAAGATAAGGCACGATGATTTACAACAAAAGGGAATACAAGTTATTAACAGTTGGTCCTATTTAACAATGACCAGGAAATATAGAGAAATGAGGGCTAAATCATGCCTAGTGATAAAGAACAGAGGGAATAGATATGAACCAGAACAAAACAGAACAAAACAGAACAAAAAAAAAGAAAGAAGAGGGACAGACCACAGAGAGATTTCTTATTAGCTTCTGAAAGATCTAAATATCGTGTGCCAGATGGTTGTTCTTGCAAGCGATATTAAGTCGACACCCCCAAAATAGAATGTTACAGGCTACTGTCTGCTTTCATGGGCCCCCACACTTTGTCTTATCACATTTACCAAAGTAAATAAAATGATTCACATCTATCTCCCGACGATATTGTCACCCCCATCAGGACAGGAATTGCCTGTTTCCCTCACCATGGTAGCCATAGACATATGAAAGGCAGCTCAATAAATATTTTGTTGACTGAAATAATTATTAATTAATTGATTGATTAGATGCATGCATGCATGTATGAATAAACTACATTGATACACCCTTCTTGGGAGTATAAATTGGTGTCACATTTTATAAGTGCAATTTCACAAATCTCTCAGCCTTTGTAAAGCACATACCCTTTGACTCAGATATTCTCCTTGCAGAAATGTATCCTGCAGTTAAACTCCCATAAATGTGCAAAAATGTAAACACGGATGTCTATCGCACTGTTATTCCTCCAGATCCATGACTGCCGAGGAAAGAGCTCTCATGAGGGCCCAGGTCTTCAGACCCTGCGCCTGAGTGTCATCTGCCACCCACCCAGGGGGCCAGCCCTCCTCTCCCCAGTCACCTTGTGACTGCCAGCTCCCTGCAGATTCCCAGGTCTGTCTTCCCCTGACACAACGACCTTGGAAGCCACAGAAAAAACCTGCAGCCTTCATTCTGAGCCAGTCCTGACAGGGAGGAAAGGAGCCTGAGCCCCACCGTGGGGGGGATCCAGCGTGCTGTCTGCTCCTTCCCCTTCAGCCATGACCAAGCTGGAGCTCACTCTGGTTTCCTGATGCAGACTCAAGCTCCTCGCTGGGTTCTGGGTTGGTCTCCGAACCCCATCTGGCCTCAAAGCCTATGAAGAGCTGCCTGGCCACTTCTCCTCTCCATCCCCCCTCCCCCAGTCCCTGCCAGACTTCATGTCTGGACAGGCTGAAGGCCAGGTCACCGAACTCCCTGGCCCAGCAGACCCCCGCCTCCAGCTCCAGGTACCAAAGTCTTATCTGCCTCAGACTCAGCCCCAAAGGAGATCAGGGTTCATGATCCCCCAGGAATGTGGTCTATCTCCCAAAACCACCTAAGCCTGGGGTTCCAGGGAACCAGCCTAGATGTGTGAGAGGCAGTCAGACATTTCCCATCCCACCCAACTCCGGATTCCCAGGTCAACTCACTGTGGGGAATGCAGGCCAACACTGGATATTGTCAGGAAGGCTGAGGCCTTAACACCCCTTCCTTGTTCCTGGACCCTGCCCACTATACGCTACCAGGTACTACAGCCCTGCACCTCCAGAGTGTCTCCATGGAAACTCGGCTTTTCCAAGTGTTGCCTATAAAATAGTTCATATTGCAATGCAGGGATTTATAGATTTGTAGGCAAGCAAAGCACCCTTTTTAAGGAAACAGCTGAGCGGAAAAGACGTCAGGAAAACTCCAGCATGGTTGTGGGAAGGTGATGCCAAGTTGGCTGAGGAGCTAAGGTATCTGTCTACCTGTAGAGGTCGCTGCTGTTGTCTGCGCAGCAGCCCCTTCCTTTGCTGGGACTGATCTGCCCCCACCCAACCCTGTGCCCTGCATGGCCCCCCGCGGGTGTCCAGGTTCACATACCGCAGCCCTGGGAAGCTGACCCAAGGCAGACTGAAGAGCTCTTACTGTGCGGAGGGAGACACTGAGAACCCACTCGTGTGCTTCAGCCCTCGTGCTAAAGTCAGTGCTTTTAATCAGGAATTTATCAAGAGTCGGTCTAATGCATATGTAATTTGGAAGTGAGCCTTTCCACATCAGCCTGACTCTTGTCTTGAACAGAGCTGAGGCCAACGTGGGAGCTGTTGGGGGCACGATTTTGAGCCCTTTTGAGTAGGACGCAGAGACAGTCCTTCTGCTGCAGAGGAAAGACTGATGTGGAAACCGAGAGGAGGAGAAATCAGAGTCCTTGCGGGGATCTCTTTGAGAGTCCCATTGACTCTGGCGCCTGACTCCATTCTACCAGGAAACTCAGCAGCTTCCGGGCCTTGGGTTCATGAAGGCCCCTTTGCCTTTAACATAAACTCCCCTTCCAGCTTACACAGTTCACATGACTTTCTGGGTTTTGCAACCAAAATTCCTAAGTAACACAAGGTGCAATTGAGAAAGACCAGCACTGATCAATTGGCAATCAGAATTTCCTGTCAATACTCTCAAGAAGCTTTATAGAATGCACTAAATTGTGAACATATTAATTTGGCAGCCAAACAGCAAATATTTATTTTCCTTGAAATTATTTACTATTCTAACCAAGCTTTCTCAGAAATGGCAAATGACTTATTAAATTAAATCAGCTTTGTTTATTGGACACGAGGTAAAATGTATTGGTGGCACGAGGTAAGGCAATCATCTCTGACTTTTTGATATTCTGAATTTCTAGCAGAATCTGCCAGTCTTCCTCTGCCCTGTGTAGCTGCGTCTCCAGTTGCCCAAATTTCAAACCTGGGTTTGTTGTTGTTGTTGTTTTCTTTTTAACCACAATAGGAACATGTATGCCTGATCCACTTGTCCAAAATTTAACAGGAAGGAGGAAATTGGCTGAAATAAATTCAGTGAGTTCTGCTTGTCTTTTCCCCAGGGTTGTGTGTTTATGGAAGGTATCTGTGTGGGCATGTGCACTGCCACTCTACACCCACCTACCACGCCCCTGCTGTCTACCAGGCCCTATGCCAGCTGCAGGATACTCAAGATAAATGCAGCAGAGTCTCAGCCCTCCAGGAGCCTCACAGGGTCATCAGGAAGACAGACAGTTAGCCAGGAACCATGATGCTGTGCGACAGGTCGAAAAGGGGGATGGTCTTTGGGAACACAGACTAGAGAGTGAGGCAACCTGCCAGGTGGCTCTGGGAAAATCACAGAGTAGTGTGGGCGTGGGCTAACAGGGGCCTGATGGTGGACCAGGAGGTTTGCTAAGCAGCCAGGAATGGGAAGGAGAGAAGGATGAATAGAGGCATGGTGTTGAGGTGTTTGGCTTGGTGCTTGAGAAACTGCTGGTAGACCAGTTCTCTGAATGAACCAGACCCCCATGCCCTGCAAGTACAGGAGGTAGAAATGCCTGTCATCCTTCCTGCCTGACTTTTGGTTTTTTTGGTGTTGTTTTTTAATAACAGCATTATTGAGATAAAATTCATATACCATACAATTCACCTATTTAAATGTACAACTCAATGGTTTCTAGTATGTCCACAATGTTATGAAACTATCTCCACTACCTAATTTAAAAATATTCCATCACCCCAAATAGAAATTCTGCACTCATTAGCCGTCCCTCCCTTTCCTCCCCAGCCCCTGGAAACCACTAATCTACATTCTGTTTCTATAGATTTGCCTATTTTGGACATTTCATATAAATGTGGGTCATCTTGTGTGACTAACTTGTTTCAATCAGCATCATGTTTTCAAAGTTCATCCATGTTGTAGCACCAATCAGTACTCCATTCCTTTTTACTGTCAAGTAATATTCCATTGTGTGGATAGACCATATTTTTTTTATATCCATTCTTCCACTGGACATTTGTGTTATTTTCTTTTTTTGGCTATTATGAATAACACTTCTGTGAACTTTCACATGAAGTCTCTGTGTGAACATATGTCCACGTTCCTGTTTCTCCTGGCCATATGTATACTCAGGGAGTAGAAATGCTGGGTCACATGGTAACTCCATCTTTAACATTGGGAAGAGCGGCCAGACCACTTTCCAAAATAGATACACTATTTTATCTTCCTGCCAGCAGTGTAGGAGGGTTACAATATCTCCAGATATTTGCTAACTCATTATTTCCTGTCTTTTTGCATATAGCCATCCTAGAGGGTATGAAATGATATCTCAAAAGGTTTTGTTTGTATTTCCCTGATGACTTAGGCTACTGAACATCTTTCCATGGGATCTTTCTTTTCTAAAGTTCCTCCTTCAACTCAGGAAATGCGTGACTTCTTGACTTCAGAAGTGACATAAGGAGCTGAAGGACATTGCTTCTGATTGGACAGACAGAGTCTTGCCAGACACAGAAAGGCCACAGGCATTGTCACAGCTGTGGAGCCAGGAAAGACCCAGTGCGCAATGAGGGGGGGGGCTCTGAGGACCCACAAATGTATTTTATTCCCAGCATTAAAGAGGATGTTTTCATCTGAAATTTACCATGATTAAATGTCCTTGTATATACACAATGGGTTGAAGGGCTTTTTAATATATGAAAACAGCAGACTCAGAAATCAGACAAAATCTAACCTTTATTCCCTAATTCTGTCACTTGTTAATTGTGTGGCAAGTTACATAATCTCCATGAGGCTCAGATACCTCATCTGTAATATGGAAAAACAAATAAATACCTACTTTGCAGGTCTACTATGAAAATTAAATTAAATAGTATATTAAAAGAACCTGTCACTTGGTGGTCACTTAATAAATTCTGGTTCCCTTCTCTTTCTCCTGATACTTGACTGGGGCCAGTCTCACAGTAGCACATTGTGGTGAACTTCGTCACCGTTAATGTTTCACAGCAATAGCAAAATGCGCCTGGGTCTAGGAAGGAATTTCCAGTGGCACTTGGCTAGTTGTTTGGCAAAGGCTAAGATCTGGGGGGCCGGATGCCATCCCCAAACAGTCCTGCATGGCCTCCTCGCCTAGTCCTCCACAGCTAGGCGAGTTCAAAGAAGAACCTGGTTCTTTTCCCCTACCTTAAGGACCCCAGGATGTCAGTGCTGACAGCACAAGGAATTGGTGAGATGATTCAAACGGACCAAGAAAACTTGCTGAGTGCTCAGGGAAGTGATCCGTGGAAGGTGGAAATTCTGGGAAGATCATGGGCAAGTTGGTCTCGGAGCTAAGAGGAGGAAGAAGAGGAGGAATGGATGGTTAAAAAGGAGGACATCACTTTCCCCCATAAACAGGAGTTGACATACGAGCCAGGCACAGGCTTGCCAAGTCTAGGGAATTAGGGGAAGTGAGTAAACCTTGGGTTGAGCCAAATTTACACATGGAACAGAGCAGGAAGTCTAGTGGCAAGAAACGGCCTGTCCGATTGCCTGCTAGTCTACCTATGTGGCTTTGAGGAACTGTGATCGTAAGAGGGCACCAGCATTCCCAAAGATGGCGTGACTTCTCTCACCCATGGTCACCTCACAGACCAATGGAAAGAGGACGGTCTTGCCAACACCGCCGACCGCCGTCCCCACCGGGTGTACTGAGCAGGGCCGGGATGAGGCAGAGGCCGCCCAGGGCTGGTCATGGACCCGGTGCCTGCCAAGCTCTACCGCCAAGCCAGGGCAGGCTCCCTGCCGGGGTCTGCGTCCTTCTGCCCTGCTCGCCTCCCGTCTGGCAGCCCCCAGCACAAGCTGGGGCCCCCAGACTATCCAGGCTGCTGTCTTCAAGACACCAGGTTAAAAGATGTCTGCCTTTTGAGTAAACACACATACAAAAGTCCATATGTTATACATAAACACACACACAAAATACATGGCTCCCTCCCAAATTCAAATGTTGAAGCCCTAATCTCCAACGGGACGATATTTGGAGATGTGGCTTTGGGATACGAGCAGGTTGGGCGAGGTCGTGAGGGTGGGGCCCCCAGGCTGTTATTATAGATACCAGAGTTCCTGATCTCCCCATTTTCACACAAAGAGATCGCGAGAGCACACAGTGAGGCGGTGGCCTCCCAGAAGCCGGGAGATGAGGCTGCAGAATGAAACCTATCTTGCTGCAACCTTGACCTTGGACTTCCAGCCAAGAACTAAAATTTCAGTTGTGTAAAGCCCCCCCCCAGGATACAGTATTCTGCTATGGCAGCCCAAGCTAAGACAATATAAATATACAAAAATATTTACTTCTTGGCAAAACTCTTGAAGTACTCCACTGCAGTTGTGAAAAAAGAAAAGGCTGTTTCTCTTTATAAATGCTTTATCATCTTTAAAGCAACAGTTAATTTTTTTAAGTTGTTTTCCAAACAACCCACATGCCATATGGTAAAGACCTCTCCTGAGGCTATAGCACTCACTGAGTTAATTTCACATTATCATTTTAGCTCCTTGCTTCTGGACTCTTCCAGGTCTTCTAAGTCACTAGAGAACCTTATGTGCCTTGTATTTTTTTAAGCTTTTGCTCTGTGTGGAGAACTGTACTTGTACTTATTTGTAAGAATACTTCAGCACTTAATATGCTTCATTTTCATGATTTCTCAACTTCAAACTAATATCCAAAATACCATAGTGACTTGATAACTTGAGGCATTTTTCCAAATAGCATAATTTTTTTTGAGTGTCTTTAAAAATGTTTCCCCAGTGAGTCTGTTCGCTGCCCAGCAGGTCCAGGAAGTGTTGAGCTGGAGGCCAGCTTAGTTACCCCCTGGGGGAAATGTGAGCATCAGGTGGGAAAGGAGGTGGTGGAACAAAGTGTCCTCTTTGAAGCTACTAATGCAAAATATTTTCCCACAGTCACTGCGCATTAGTTCCATGGGAGCAATATTATTTAAAGCCTACACCAAACATACCTTGCTTCGCTCCACTTTGATAGAAGCTGTTTTATCAGACCATGTGCAGTGTACACTTTTCCAAGGCACACTTGCTTTTAGAAGAGCTGTGCTTGCCTGTGAGATGCACAATACTGAACCTCAATAAAAAAGCGTTTGGTCTAATTGCTTGCACGTTATGAGATTCTCATAAATGTCCTAAGTAGCTGTGTCATTGAAAAATGAAAAATTATACAGTTAGCCACCCTGATGGCTTGAGAACTTTAAGGTGCTGAGGGACAGGGTGACCCTCATTTGCAGCAACGTGTTGGGCCTGAACTGCATCCTGTGGCCACCAACCATGCCCCCTTCAGGATGTGTGTCTTGTTCCCTTACTACTGTCCTGCCTCTCAGAGAATGTTGGAACCCAGAGGAAATCACAGACGCAAAATATCAGTGAAGAAAGGGACCTCTGGAGTCATTCATCCAACCCCTTTATAGATGAGGATGTTAATTTGCAGAGATTGAAGTATCAAGTTCATCCAGAGAGCGAGAGGCTGAGCGAGGGCTGCCTCCTGGTGCCCTGGCTTCCAGGCTACTGACCTTCCCCACCCCCAGGAGCTCGTGGCAACTTACATCAGCCTCTTCATGGCCCAGCTGGGGCATCTGCTGCTTGAAACTCCACTTAGGCAATAACTGTTAGTGGCTTAATTAAATGGGAAGACACAGCAGCCACCCTTGCCCTTCAATTATTTCAATGTATGCTGTTTCCATAGTGTCCACCCTTCCCCTGCGCCACCCAACACCCACCTCTCCCACAAGGAATTAATGTACAAATTTGAGCTGTTTTCCCAGTAAGAAGGCAAGTTTCAGAACAGGAGGTGTATTAGCTATCAAAAAAAAAAGCTTTGCTGCATCAGAAGAGCAGAACCTCACACGGACCCGTGCTATGAAATGTAGACGCCCATTTTGAAAGAGAAGAACAGTCCATCCTGAGAAATGTATCACTTAGAGTTCCAGTTCCATCAGACAAATACTCACTTAGCACCTACTGTGTGCAAATCCCTGGCTGTGACGGGATATAAAAGATGAAGATAAACTATCTCTGACTTCAGAAGAGCATGTAGTTTTGAAGAAGAAGAAAACAGATCTCTAAATAAACTGTTTTTATTAATGGAGGGTAGGAAGTATTCTCACGCAAGCCCAGTGGCACAGCCCAGGTTTATGTGCAGGACGGAATTCTGTGTCCACAGAGAGCAGGACAGGCCCCAAGTTCCTGGGACCCGCAGAATCCACGCGCCAGTGCTGGCCATGCACAGTGACCCTCACCAAACGCTCAACCATGGTTTTGGTACAACTTGGGGCTCGCCTTTGGGGTCAGATGTCCTGAAGCCCTGTTTGCAGAGGAAGCCCTAAATTCCATTAAGAGGGCCTTTAAGAAGGATTTGGGGCTGAGGTTAGATCACCTGCATTTAAGTCAAGACACTCCAAGTCTAAACAACCAGGAGGAGGACATGAGCCCTTCACAGCAGGGCCCGGGCAGGCCACTTCCAGAAAGAAGGGTTCTCACTCTGAGTGGAGGAAGAGTCAGGGAGGCAGAGGGGCTGGAGACCAGAAGGCAGCCCAGGGCCCTGCCGGCTTACCTGGCCACAGAGCTCTTTCCAGCCATCCAGTCTGTTCCCCAGGGTGCCCAGGGCCATGGTGACACAGGCCTCTGATGCCTCCCTTCCACTCATAGACTCCATCTTTGTCCCTCCTGAGCTGACAGTGGAGCACACCTAACTTACCCTCATCCTCCTGACATTAACCTGGACATCCGCTTCCCTGTCTGTGTCCTCCTCCTTCCTCTCCAGAATCTCCCTCTGGTACCTTTCCTCATCAATCTGACTTCCACACAGAGGTACCCCCTGTGCCACTGCTGTGTAGCTCTCACTCAGTCTGGTCCAGGCCCCTGGGGTCCCCAACCTCTGAAGACACTCATCTGGATTCAGCCAGGAAGAATCACAGCATCCCAGAGTGGCCAGCTGGAGCCGAGCAAGAGAAGAGAAGTGGCGGCTGCCAACTGGAGCGGAGACCACAGAGGTTTGGAAGAGAAGACATGGGTATATCCTTGGGCAAAGGGCAGGGGGGACTGGACCAAAGTGGGGTGCGGCAGGGTTACAATGGACTGGACCCACCCAGAGCATGACAGGTGCCAGCCAGCTGCACCTGTCCTGAAGAGGAGGGGGTACAAACAGAACACCCAAGGGTGGGGCGGGGCAGCCCCAGGGGACTCTCCTGGGGCAGCAGGAGACCTCGCCCAAGAGGAAGGAGAAGTTCTCAGGATCTTCCAGACCAGAGTTTCTCCAACATTATTTTTGTCCGTGACCATGATAGAAAACACATTTTGCATGGTGACCCATTACACATACACATTCACACACACACACACACAACATATGCACACAAATACAATACACACAAAGGAAACAAAAGTCTCACAAAGCATCAGTTATCCTTAGTACCTGCACTCAGATATTTTCTCTATGCTATTTCATTTTTTTTTAATGCAGATCATAACCCTCCAAACTGATTTCATGACCCCCTAGAGGGTCAGGACCCATAATACGAAAAACACAGGTCTACATATCAGGTGCTTCTCAGGTGGGAGAGCAAATGTCTGGAAGCCAGGTGGAGGTGACAGTGGTGGGGCAGAATGTGGGCCTGGGGGGGGGGCCTTTACCACGTGTAGGCTTTTGATGGCTCTAGCAGAGGGCGATTCTAAAACCACAGGTGACAGTATCTTCCTATAAACCAGGGTTTCCACCTGTACATAAACTGAGAGGGAACTTAATTACTATTATTAACAAACAGGAGAAGAAAGTGCACTCTTCCACATGACTTTCTGTTATAAAATAATAGCCAATGAATTAAATGCAAATGAGAAATTTTAGTATGCTCACCTTGTAAGTGTGTTGCCAATCATTTAAATATCACTGACTCATGAGTGCTTGCAGAATATGAATACATCTGGCTTAGCAACGGGTAGGGATAATTCACAATCACTGTGATACATGCATGTTCACAATTACTGGAAAACTTCCAGGCTAAAAAGAATAGCAAAGGAAATACATATCACACCCAGAAAGGATAACCAAACAGCCCACAACTTCTCTCTGTGTACGAGGAGAAAGCTCAAGTAACTGCAATGTGTAATTAAAAAGTGAGAAGAGCTTCTCTGCAATGAGAGAATAAACCCCTGAGAAGCACAACACCCTGCTTGTGCAGCACAAGTGTCATGCTGAGCAGAAGTCGCACGCATGGAGAACACACTGCGTAGCTCCATTTATGCGAAATCTGGAGCAGCTAAAACTACCTGGTGATGGAAACCAGATCAGTGGTTACCTGGAGGAATGTGGTGCTGGGGTAGAGATTAACAGCAAAGAGGTACAGGAGCTTTCTGGAGTGATGGAAATACTCTAGGTTTTGATCGGGCTGGTGGTTACATGGATAATACACTTAATCAGAATTCACCAAATTGTACACTAGAAATAGTTGCATTTGGCTGTATGAAAATTAGACCTTTGTAAAATTAATGCAGTTAAAAATTAAAATTTACTGTTTAGCTGTTAAAAATTAACAAAGTTAAAACTGACTTAGTTAAAAAACTAATACTGATCACCACGCTCAACTGAGGATAACATGGATAAATGTACTGAAAAGAAAAAAGAAAAATCAAACAAACAACCTGTCCCAAAATAAGAATGTTGATAATCCACAGGTACACAGGCCTGGTGGAAATTTCTAATACCCCGTGGCAGCGAGTTTTCCTGGAAGCCAACTAAATAGATCTCAGCACACACTGGTAACATGTCAGGTTTAGTTTATGACTATTCATTTAGAACCTATTGGTAACCCAGAGCACTCGGTCATAAATAAAATGCAAGTCCTTGGATTTGGGTGCCCCAGCCCACAAGGTAGAAAAAGTGATTACCTCTGGGGACCCACCTGAGGCCCGCCACCAGCCGGCCTTGTCAACATCCATGGTTTACAAAGCTGGTCTGAGAATCACTGCAGTCCCCAGGCCTCCTCCCCCATCAGGGACACAAAGATGGCCTTTGGGGCCCCTCACCTGTCTGGTCACGACAAGCCCGCTCTCTCTCAGTGCCTCCCTGTCCCACCCAGCCGAGCCAGCAAACGGTTTGCTGCGAGAGCTCCTCACACATCCCACCTCCACCTGGGCTGAAGGGGCCATTATCCAGCTTGAGACCTCCATTTATAAAACCTGGCGGGTGTTCACTTTCTGTCTCACCTGAAGACTGTGTGCTCTGCCCGTGGAGGAGAATGACAAGGGGCCAGCTCTCTAGGAGACATTTGCTCCGGGAAGTCTCTGCCCTCCTGCTACTGCACCAGGAAGGTGCAGCCCCCACCCTCTGACAACCACAGGCAGACCCCTTTTGGGTTTCTCTCTCTGCACGTGATACCCATGGACCACAGTGAAGGCTGGAGTGATGTCCCAAGTCTCTACAACCCAGACAAAGATGGGGGAGTTAAGAGGAATGTGAGAAGTCAGGATCTCCTGTAGCTAGGCTCCCCCCTACATTTCTGGGCACACAAGTGGAAACGGAGGGCCTCAGACCACAGGTCGAAACATTTACAAGTTATACATTGAGCTGCATTTACAGATTGGCCTCATCCCTTGTTCCCCCGAACCTTCAGCTTCCTCTGCCAGGGTCAGCCTTGGGACCCAGAAGCTAAACCCACCCTAAGTGAAAGCACAGGTCAGCAGGGCCCGCCCTGGAATTCCAAGTGATGAATGACCCGGTCAGCTCCCTCAGGACCTGGGACAGCAGGTGCCCTCCTGCCCCACCTCTGGAATTCCTGGCAGTCGGGTTGGGGGAGAGCATAGGGGCCGGGGAGTCCATCTTAACACCCACTTCAGGTGATCGATAAGCCAACTTGGAACAAAAGCAGCTTCACTCTCTCTGACGTGGGGGAGCAGGAATGTGCGGACGGGAGAAGCTGTAGGTACAGGAGCGAAAAAGAGAAGACCAGCCCTGGTGGCCCCCAAGCCCAGGAGTGAGGACTTTCCCCAGAGGAAGGAAGCCTGGGGAGGGAGGATGCACGCCTATGCCAGCTGCAGGCTCCGTCCTCTGCAGTGGGCCCGCGCCCACTGGGTAGACACCACAGCCACTTACGGAGAACCAGAGCAGGTGCTCAAAGTGGCACCAGGGGACTGGGGCAGTCCAAGGCCAGCCGAGCCTGGCCCACACGCACTGGCAGAGCTAACAGGAGTGACTCTCCAGCTGTACAGCCTCCCCAGTGCAGGTGGTGAAGGACCAGCCCACAACTCAGTCCTGCCTCCAGAGCCATGCCCCTGGCCCTTGACACACACCGGCTTGCAGGTTTAGGTGTCGCCTCTGTGTCTCACCATCAAAGGCGTGTGCTCCCTGAGCAAGGGGACCATTGCTGGTACTTCTTTGTCAGTCTGAGAGTAATTGTCGCAAGGATGTAAGTAAAACAATGGTTTCTATTCTTTGTTGTTGTTAAGTAGGTTCTACCTGTTGCTTTAAATATTAGTGTGAAGTAGCTTTCTCAAAAAGAAAAAAACTAAGCTCTGAAAGACTTTAATGGAAATTGCAATTTCAGTGCATTTGAAAGCTATGCGTTTCCCAAGTAACTGCAGAGAGGCTGACCATTCCTGCAGGGCCCTCCAACACAGGGACCCCATCTGTTCCTGGGTAGCAAGGGGAAGGAGCCGGCTGGCACACACCCAGCTGGGCCTTACTGGCATGGCCCCCTCATGGCCAGAGAGGAAGCCAGCCAGCAGGTGGCTAGGGAGCGACAGAAGAGATGAGTGCATGCAGGAAGAGGCTATTCCAAGAGTTTGTGGACGGGAAAGAAGTGAAAAGGCATTCAAGGGCAGTCAAGGGTCTCAGGTAGGACGCCTCCAAGCCAACGTGCGCCTGCTGCTGGGAGGCCTCATCTGTGCTCTTGTCGCCAGATGGGACTCAGCATGGGGGAAAGCTCACGGGATTCTGAAATCTAAATGCATCCAGGTCCTAGTTCAAATGGTGCCTGGACAACAGACCCCAGTCTCCATGAAAATGCAGAAATAGAAACTCAGAGAAACTTCCAAATGACCATAGGAGCAACTGCCAGCATTGGGAAGAACTGGGACTAGTTATCAGGCAAGTGAAATAGATTAGGAAAAGCATCCCAAGGCTCCAGCTTTGGTTCATGAAAATACAGACTGGCCCTAGTTTCCGCCCCAGGCTCAGACTTAGGTGTCCCAGCCAGACCACCAGCCAGCTCCCCTCCCTCCCTACCCTTCGGATGCAGTGCCTGGGAAGGACAGGGAACTGATTCTACCATGCTCCATTCTCCCAAAGCAGATGACCAGCAAACACCCAAAAAATGCACTCAACCCCTGCAGTAATCACAGAAATTCAAGTTAAATGAACAATGAGGTCACATTTTTATCTAATAAACTTGGAAGTTCTATAAATGATAATACTTCTTTTTGGGAAGGGTGCAAAGAAATAGACACTTGTGACTATTTCTGAGAATGCAAATGGGTTCACCATTGTAGAATCAGTGTATCAAAATAAAAAATAAAAAAATATGGGCACACGTGTATCTGTCCAGCACATCCTCTTCTAGGAAAACACTTTCCTCCTTCTGCCGGGGATTTTCATGGGGCTTCAGATCAAGGAACCATTTCTCCCCACTCTGAAGGGTGGTGTGAGACTCAAGCCAGTATGCAAAGCCTCCCTCAGGATGTTTCCCAGGGAAAGACACAATTAGACATTATAAGCTAAACTTTTTGACACCACTTAGAGAATTGCCACTTGAAAACCAAGCCCAGAAGAGAAAAGCAGGACAACGTTAGGAAGAGCCACAGCCACTACCCTGATTACATTTTTTGAAACCCTAGATCTGGCTATTCCTGAAATCAGCTTCACACTTTGACCCCTCAGTTAAGCGAGCCAATAAGTTTCCATCTCTGCCTTGTGCTGGTTTGAGCTGAAATCTTTCACATATAACCAAAGAGTTCTGACATATGTTCATTGTCCCAGAAATATCATTTCTAAGTAATATGCCCTAAGGAAATAGTTAATTAAGAAGGGACTTAGTTATATTGCTGTGAGAAATGATTTCTTACACAAGACTCTGAAAGGCAAAACCACACAGGGCAAAAATAATGGTTTAAATCCACTGAAGGCAAAGATTTCAATTCAGAGGTAAAGTTAATAGTCAGCTAACTGCCTTGAAGATGATACTTATGATAAAAGTAAAGCAAAATCTAGAATACATAAGGAAAAAAATAGAAGGTGGGAAAAGGCTATGACTAACTTATTCACAGACTGAGAAAAAACTAAACAGCTAAAAAAACATATAATGAAATAGCCTCATTAATAAGCATAATTCCATCAACAAAAATTGTCACTTTGTACTTATCAGCTGGTCCAAATTTTAAAATGAGATAATATTGAGGGAGATAAGGAGCAGGAATCCTTATGCGCTGTTAGTTGCAGCATAAACTGGCAAAACTCTTTGGAAGAATAAGTTGAAAACATTTAGTGACAACATATAATAGGACCCCAGAAATTCCAGAATATATACCATGAGAGAAATTTTCACATTGGGCCATGACGAGATATACACAAAGATGTTCCTTGTGGTGTTTGTTATGACAGCATAGAGTTGGGAATAATCCTGAAGTCTAGCACCAGAGATGAAAATACATAACATTGGTGCATGCCCATGACTGAATACCCCCCAGACGTGCGAGGTAGGGACAGAAGCTACATACATCAGGGAGAGAAGAACTCAATACATAATGCTGAAGGAAGATAAAGAACTGCAAAGTTTGGAACATATAAGAGAATATGTATGTTTCACCAAATTACATGTATTTGTAAATAAAGGTCTAGAAAGTAGATCAGAAGGACACACATAACTTACTCAAAAGTAGGATCTAGGAGGGAGCAGTGGAATGAGACTTGGGGTGGGTGAAGAAGAAAAGAAAAGAAAATAGTACGAAATTGTCTAAAGTATTAGAAGAGAGCGTGCCCTGAGCTGGAAATGATGTAAAATTCAATCCTGTGCATGTTAAGACAGAAAACAAAAGAAAAAATGATGGTCATAACACAACCACTGTTACAGGAAGAGCTGTCAAAGACTAGAAGCTACTTAGCTACTCAAGAATTCAAATATCCAAGAATATCCAATCATATTATATTATATCCATATCATGAAATAATACACAGCCATTAAAAATTACACTGCAGTGTGATATTGTGACTTATAATGAGAGAGATGTATTTGGTCTTTGTCCTGTTCTGGAACAAGGCAGGTAACACCCTTGGAATTCCTTCTAAGGACAGCAATAAAAGTGGTTTTTGTCATGTTAATGAGCTGGCTTTTGGAAAGCACCTGATGATGGAGGCTGGTTGCCAGGGGAACCAACCTTGTGCTTAGAGGTTGGAATTTTCAGTTTCACCCCTCTAACCTCCCAGGAGCGGAGAGGGGCTTGATATGGTTCCGTCACCTAGAGCCAATGATGTAATCAATCATGTCTGTGTAATGAAGCCTCCATAAAACTCAAATGGACAGGGCTCAGAGAGCTTCCTGCTTGGTGAACATGTGGAGACTCAGGGAGAGTGGCTTGTTCAGACAGCATGACGTTCCACACCCCTTCCCATAAAGCTTGCCCTATGCATCTCTTCCATCTGCCTCTTCCTGGGTTATACCCTTTTATAATAAACTGGTAATCTAGTAATCAAAACGCTTAAGCAAATTAATTGACCCTCTTTTGTACAACCAGTAGGTCAGAAACAGGTTACAACAGGGATTTCTGACTGGCATGGGAGGGCAGCTGGGGGCAGTCTCATAGGACTGAGCTCTTAACCTGTGGGATCTGACTCTGTCTCCAGGTAGATGGTGCAATAATTGAGTTAAACTATAGGGAGCATACCCAGCTGGTATCAGACAATTGCTTGGATATGTGGAGAAAAAATAAACACTTCGGAATTGGAGTCAACCATAGTTGCAGAAATAGATTAATCAATATGCAAAGTTATCCACAATTAAAAAGTCAAAAAGCAGATTATAAAATAGTGTGTATGATTGATTCATACATAACCTAGAGAACATTCGGAAAGGGTGTACACGAAAACTTTAAATGCGGTCACCTCTGGGATTACAAGTATTTTTCCCACTTTTTCTCCTGGTTTATGTGTTTCTTCTGATAGTTCAACAATGAACACATACTACTAAAATAATAAAGAAATATGAAATTTCCAAAATGAAATTTTATTTAGTAAGAAATAAGGTGAGAATCATGTGCCCACTCTCAAGTATGACGCCTCTTTAACAGATTTTAGTGACTGTAAGTGTTGGGCTATTTTTGCATCATTATAGTTTATCAAACCCTAGACATGTTGATCTCTAGCAGGACAGAAGTGATCGGCACCTTCAGAGAGAGCAGGAGTGGCCTGCAGGCGTTTCCCTTGGTGAAGGAAATGCCTAAATACAGAAAATTCAAGTGTGAAAATGAACTCATACTGTTCCATGCTGTGAACCTAAGTCCATTTTCTTCCTGGGCTATTCTTCAAGTTCACTGCTTGGGGAGGGGAGCTGTTGGGGGTGGATGTCGGCAGATAAGGTGGTTTTCCACTCTGCTCCGCTCACTGTCTATTTCTAGGTCATTTGGCACCGATCGCCCGCAGCATCCTGTTGGAAGGGGCCCAAGGGAAAGGCCGCAGTGGTTAAGGGCACAAAAGCTGGCCTTTGCCAAGAACAACACTCACCCCACCCCGGCTTCCCAGGCCAAGGAGGCAGGGCTGTCTCCCCTGGTAGGGAACACAGCCCAGAAAAGTACAACCTGCCCAGGCCCCACTAAGACTTTCCTGGAACTTATAAAAATAACTTCCAAAGTTAGAAAGAACATTCCTTCAACTATGTTTCCGACTCCCAGTTGAAAAGCCTCATGAACATCATCTCCAATATGACTTTGAAGTGCTTCCTTATCCTCCCTGTACATGACCTTTTCCTCAGGTTCAAACATTTATGGGGGAAATCATTTTGTAATTGTCAAAAAAGGTTTACCTTCAGCCCTAAATAGTACACCATCATTTAATTAAGAAGAACTTTCATTTTCCATCCCAAAGGCAGCTGTTTCAGGTTGGCTACGGTAGGCAAAATTTGGATCCCCTGGATGGATGTGCCTGTAAAGAGTAGACACTAACTGAGGACGAGGTGGTGCTGGGAGATGGATTCAGGCAGCAGAAACACCTCTGGCGTATGGGCAGATGTCCTAAGGGGAAGGGAGTGTGGCCTCCCCATCCTCGTCATCGATCATCCTGCATCAGAAAATCTGTTCTGAAAACCAAATGTGGTGTGAAATGCATGAGGAGCTTGGTGTCCACGGGATGTCTCACTGGGCTAAAAGCAGAGCCTCTGAAAATGTCTTAGCTAGTTTTTCTAACAAGTTCACTGCTAAGAAGGTAGCCAAAGCTATAAGAAGAAGTGACGCGGCTAATAATAGGCTGAGCAACAAGGGAAAGCGAACGAGCACGGGGGACAAGATGGAACTTGGGAGACAGACCATCTTGGTGTTCAAGGCAGCCAAGAAGGGGATCTGTGCAAAGCCAGGTCTGCGGCTGATCTAAGCTAAGGAACTGTGGCTAGGACAAAAGTCCCCAAAGAGGAGTATAGCCCTACAAATGAGTAGGGGCTTCGGATTTTTTTAATGTTGGCTAGGACAAGTGAAGCACTATAGGAAACCATCCTTTATGTTGACATTGGTCAATTAATCAACATTCTGTGGGTATAATTTCTCAACAGCTAAACATGGTTATATGATATAAGCCGGGACACACTGTTGGCTCTTCACCCCAATGATATCATGAGGATTTTAGGGACTCCTGGGGAGGTCCATGGGATTCCATGTTCTACTCATCTGCTCCTCCAAGCACCCTACCAGAAAAAGGCTTTTTGTGTGAACAGCATGGCCTACTTGAAGAGAACACTTGCTGGTTCCTAATGACTGCCTCACAAACAACTTTTTAATAATAAGAGCTTAAGTTTTGCAGGAAAGGTACTAAATTTTTTATAGTCATATATGAGTATATGTGATTTCTCTTTCTACTTCAAATGTTTTTACTTGTACCCTCTAGTTTTCAGGCGCATACCTCACTTCCATCACCACCAGTGTTTGCCAGGGCAGTTCACCTTTGCCAGTTATTTCAACACTGAGTCATGCAACTCAACTTCCTTCTGAATAATTCATTTGCACAAATGTTTTATTGAGTGCCAACTATGTGTGTGGTGTGCTAAATTAGAACCTGAAAATACAGGTACTTATAGCGCAAGGGTCCCTGCTCTCAATAAGTCTACAGGAGAGATAAATTTTCCATATATTTTGGTGGACTGTTGTCAGAGACATAAGTACATGCCATGAGAGTTGGCCTCCGGGTATATGCACTGTGGTAGACAGGCTCTAAGGTGGTGCCCATGATCTCAGCCTCTTGCTGTTGCTAGGTTTGTGTAGTTTCTCCTGCTCAAGCATAGACAGGACCTGTGACTTGCTTCAACAGAATATGGCAAAGGTGATGGGATGTCACTGTGTGATAACACTACATGATATAAGACTGTCTAAGCAGACCAGAGCTAGAGATTCTCACCAGGAGTTGATGAATTAACTTTTCCACCCTGGGAAAGCCACCTTGCAGGGAACTTCAGGTGGCCTGGAGGAGATAAGCACAGTCTTCAGATGACAGTCAGCAAAACGCCAGGGCCCTTCGTCCTACAGCCACAAGAAAATGAATTCTGCCAGCTACCTGAAGAAGCTTGGAAACGGATTCTTCACAAGTCAAGCCTTCAGATGAGGACACAGCCCAGCTGACATTTGGACTGCAGCCTTATGAGAACCAAAGCAGAGGATACCACTAAGTCATGCCAGAATCTCTGATCCACAGAAACTGTGAGGTAAGAAATATGGGTTGTTTTATGCAACTAATTTGTGGTAATTTGTTATGCAGTAAAAAATAGCTAATACACATTCCTGGCCAAAATGAGGTGGTGACAGCTGGTGAAGTTATTGTCCTTCTGAAGGAAAATCAGGAATAGAAAAGCCATTATGAAAGATCACCTTAGTCTACATTACACACACACACAAACACACACACACACAAATACATGTACAAACCCTGCAAACCATTCTCTTTGTCATGGTAGGAAAGGCAACAGTACTTAAACAAAGATCTAGTACTATGGCATTTTTCCCAGGCTGCTCAAGGAATTGGAACAGAAGATTCAAAAAGCAGAAGTACAATAAATTGACTCCTTAAAACAGTGTTTTCATCAGGGGCCAGAAGATCTGCTTTCACCTTAAACATCGGATTTTAATCTCTCTTAGGTTTATCTAGGAGACACTTTGTTCGTTTCACCCATTGTTCCAGCTCATTGGGATTCTTTTGAATCTCTACTCACTCAGCCAGGGTATCCTTCTCAGACCTGTGTCATCAATGTGCAACTCAAGTTTTAAAGTCATCTCCATGAGTACAAGATGGATGGGCATGACTTCGCAGCAGCTCATGTTGTAGAAGTTAACCACAAGTTCAAGACAGGGCTGCAAGGTATCTAAATATCATGTTGAGCTGTAATGACTGGGGTACTGGGCCCACGTCCAGGCAGGTAATGGTGTTTGATGTGGTCATAACCATCCCCCCGGGCCGGTTCTAGAAAAAATGTTTAAAAGGAGACATTGAAAGAGACCAGGAGTGTTTGTTAAGGAAAGTGCTATCTGTAATGGGTGAGGGCTTGTTCAAGTGGAATATGATTGTGGGAACTTGTAAGAAACAGGGAAGGACAAAATAACTTCCTTTAAATACTTTCAGGGCTGCCTCAGAGACAAAATTCTAATCAATGTAAAGAAATTGCGCTAGATCTCTCCTTTTCCTGAAAGGCTCTTCTCCAGGAGAGCAAAGATCTCCTTCCTCGCCTCCTTTGCCTCTTTGATCAAATGTCGCCTCTCAGTGGAACCTTTTCTGCCACCCCAAACCTCGCACCCTCCTACCCTGCCACTCCCTGACCCCTCCTCTTTACTTTCATCCACAACACTTACCGCCCAGCAAACTGGTGTTTGCCTTCTGTATTTACTTTCTGCCCATCTCCCCAAATAGAGAGCTAGTTCCCTGAGGAGGGTTTTAATTGTTCACTGATGTTTCTCCTGTACCCCCATTTGTTTGTTGGATGCACCGGTAGACACTCAATAATTGTTTACTGGATTATTAGGTTAATGAATTGGTTAACCAATTTTATTCATATTATTCTGCCCTGAGGTGGAGCCATTCGTCATGTCCTTCCCCTCTAGATTATAGCTTATCAAGGGCAGAGACTCTTTGGAAAATATTTTGGATTCCTTAAGTACTTAGCACATTGATGAATGATTGAATGAAGGAACCAAGGAGCAAATCTTGTAGGACCCAAAGGGCAAATGACACATTAGAAGAGGAGGGGGGCCATTGGGAAGACTTTGATTGGAGGCCCAGAATTTCTTCTTGTGGAAGGAACTCGAGCTTATATCTTGACTTCTTGTAAACGAGTAGACCCAGTTTGTTTTTATTTATTTTTATTTATTCAACATAATTCAGAGTTTTTCCGAATGAAAGGGAATTCTTAAAGAAAAATCTTCCAAGAGTCAAATAAGTTTGGAAAACTCTGCATTTAGCTATATTAAACAGACTTCTTTATGGCAAAACTTACAGATGCCTTTAAAATGCTAAGATTCATTCTAAATGAAGAATAGCCATGGACACCTCCCAGCATTCCACGGGACAGTGTTTGGGAAATGTTTCAATTCATAGGTTAGAAATTAGCACTGACACCTTTTTTCCTCATGGCCTTCCTCATTGGAAAACTCTGTGTTAACTTTTCTGTTTGTAAAAGAACTGAGGTGCAGAAGTAAAGAATAAGATCTAGAAGGGCTGGGCATGCATGCCCTCTGAGTCTGTTAGGAAGGACCCAACATTATTTTTAAATGAAAAAAAAACAGTAAACTTTGTAAAGTCTGTGGGTATCAAGGTAAGGAAAAAAGGGAGAAAGTAAAGAAAGCCTGACCCCAGGCACAAACAGGCAGGAGGGAGAGGGACATCTGTCTCCCTGGAGGGTACAGCATGTCCCTGGTGGAAGGGAATCTCTCTCTCCCTCTCTTCTTCTTCAGGCTTAAGACAGCTAAGGCGGAGAATGAGCTTCATGCCCAGTGGACTGGGGCTGTGCTTCAAACCTGTTAATGCCAGCCCACCGAGCCCACCGAAGTCCCCTCCACCATTTGGCCCCATGGCGTAGGTGGCCAAGCCAGGAGTTAGAAAATTACAGCAAAAAGGCAAAAAATGAAGAAAAGCCTGCATAACATTATTTTCCCTTCCAACTTGTCATTTAAAAAATAACACTAAGGTTCAACATCCTTGGACATACTTTCTTATTTCCATGAAGAAAGAGTGTTTTCAGAAAGCTGTGTGGCTTCCAGAATGTGGCATAATGCGGGCACCACCACCCTGCTTCTTCCCTGCGGGGTTTGAAACACCAAAGTCTGTCACCTCTATTCCTGTTGGGAAAGGGAGACAGCTGAGTTTTTCTATCAAAAGCTTTAATCAAAATACTGCATTCAAGTTACATAAGAGAGAGAGACTTTGAAGTCTGGGGAACATGTAAACCAAAATGCTTGTCATCTTTTGGTGGTAAGTCTAAAGCCCGCTGATGGTGGGGGCTGCACCATAAGCAAAGACACAGAGGCGTGTTTGACCCAGCAGACAGTCCCTTGGCCAGCGTGCACAGGAAGCCCTTAGAAAGTAGGAAACGCGGACTGCATCCAAATGATTAGACGCTAGCTATTAGGCTAAGGAACCTAGTTTTGCAATTTTTCCTTCCATCTCCTTTCCAGACTTACCACATTTTTGACAATGGGCACAGATTGTTTTTGCATTTAGGGAGAAAAGAAAACAAGTTTTATTAAAAATTAGGAGGTACAAACATTTCCATGAGAATAAAATATTTTTACAATAACATGTTGAGTAAAATTATTTTCATTCCTCAGTTGCCTAGTAAGCTAGGGGAAATTGACCTAATTATGCGAGTCCAAAGAAATGGAATCATTACTAGTATTTGATAAGATTTCTCTCGTGCATCCCTGGCTTTGGCCTCTGGGCTCCTTAGTGGAGAGTTTTCACCAGCATCAGGAGACACAACGCAGGCGCCCCATGCATGTCATCTCTGCCACCGAATGGCAGCTCCCGCACATTCAATTTCCAGCCAGCCCCCAAAGCCAGCGAGTGGTGCTGCTGCGTGTGCGCTGAGAAGGAGCAGCCCGTCCCCTCCCAGAGGCGGCAGGACAGGCCTGCAGCCCTCCAGTCTCTGTAAGCAGCAGACTGGAGGGACCTGGGGGTCATGAGTCATCGGCCTGAAGGGCAGCAGGTCGTGAGAAGGATCCTCAAGAGCACCCCATGGGAACTGGGGGTGCCCCAAAGAAGGACTTACCTCATTCCCCGTTCGGACAGCTGCTTAAGAGGCTGACTGACTGTTCTTGCCCACCGGACTCATCAGGGGAAGGGGGACTCAGAGGGAAAGTCCGGGAGTGGCCATCACTCACCCTGTGCATCCTCCCTGTCCTAGAACTGGGCAGACTGGCAGCTGGGTCCCGCCCAAGAGGGCTGCCTGCCTGGAGTGGAGGCCTCGCAGCAAGAGGCCGTACGGTGTCCGGCCGGGGTGGACTCTGAGTTGGAAGACGACAAGCAGGAGCTTGAGACCCAAGCAGTGAGAGGCCTGCTGCCAAACAACCCCCAACCCTCCCGGCCCCGCGAGGCAGCACTTGGCTGTGTGCGCAGAGGCCGCCGGGGCCGGGCACGACAGCACCAGGCAAGGGAGGAGACCCGGGCCCCTTCCCATCCCTCCCCTCGGACTCCGAAGCCCAGGTCTGCCAGCGTGGGTTTCTGTGCCCTGTTGGACCCCCAGAGGTAGGCCGAGCTGTGACCATGCTCTTGGAGGGGCTCTCCTCTTTCCTGCGCACCCCCGGGAGGCAGCTGTCACCTGTCAGGAGTGCTTCGGGGCCTGGGAGGCGGTGGCTCTGGTCCCTGCTGTCCTGGCTTGTCCCCAGTCTCAGGCAGGCCTGAAGAAGGGGGCGTTCTTGATCTGCCCATTTCCCCTTGGAGGAGATTTCTTAGGTTCTGGGTCCGGGATGGTTTCTGGACCCTCCTCCCAAGAGTAGAGGCTCTTTTCTTAATCTGTTCCCTTCCTCCAGAGAACATGGGTCATGCTCTGATCCCTAGGGGCGACAGGGATCTTCCCACAGCTCTTCCCACAGCTTAAAGCTCCTGTGTCCTGCGTGGGAAGGTGCAGGGGTTCCCAGAGAGGCAGCTGCGCCTGTCCCAGGCTCGCACCGCTTGGGTTTCCCCCTTCACCCCCCTCCCCAGCCAATCTTCCCTGTGAGCCATGAGGGAGGTCTGCGGGGAACCACGAATGGATGCCAATGCTCCAGTGTCTGCAGGGCCCGGGAGTCGGTGCTCTCGGAGGAGCCCACGCTCAGCCTCGGGCAGCGAGTCAGACCTGGGCTGCGATCTTCTTGGAGGGATGTGGGCCCCGCCTCCCGCGGCTACAGTCTTTCCCTGGAGCCACGCACGGTCCCCTAGATTTCAGGCTAGGGAACCTGGTCTTCCCACCTTCCTGCACCCTAAGAACATGGAAGGCGTCCACCTTTTGCTAAAATGAATAAAAAGCTGTTAAAAGGATTAAATGTAACACATTTCTATGAGCTCCTCGGATTTTTTTGTTTTGTTTTGTTTTTGAGGACTGCAACCACATTTGGGGGCTGACTGGTTTGTTTTATATGATACGTTTATATACATCAAGCAAAAAATTCCGAATTTATGTGTAGTGTGTCACAATTTATGAAGGGCCTTCCCTGGAGTACATCATCTAATTCATCTTTACAGCGACTTGAGACACACACCTGTCCCCCCAGTCACACACCTGCAAGTGGCAGAGCTAAATGTTGTCCCAGCTCTCAGGCCCAAATCTATGGCTATGTTCTCTATAATATGCTTATCCTTGCAATAATCCTGAGTTATACAAACCAGATGCCATTTTTCTTATGTTATTTTAATTAAAAAGAAACAGGTTTCAAGTAACTAGGGTCCTTGCTCTCACAGAATAGAACTGAGCCTTTCAGTTTAATAGCGGCTCTTGACCCACCTCCCTCTTGAATCAATGATGATTGGACTGTGTAATCTTGTGCCAGGCATTGTACTAGATTTAAAATTAACATCCACTGACACTTAGCCTTAAGTTGGGCACTTTCATTGCCATCCCGTTTAATTCTTAAAACAGCACTCTGCAGTAGAGACCACCACATCCATCCAAAACATAATTCTGTTGTTTTTTAATTCCCAAGTTAATATATATTCATCAGTTTGGTTTTTAAGGTCAAACTCTATAGAAATGTATAAAGTGAAAAAGGAGGGTCCCCTTCTCCATCCCAACACTTATTCTCCATAGGTAACCACTAGGAGGTTATTTATCTCATAGGTTGCATGTATATCCTTCCGGGTAATGTCTGTACACACAGAAGCAGACCCATACATGAATACGCTTATAATATGTACTTTTTTCTACCTATGTGGGTTGATGCTATTTTGCTACTTGATTTCTTCACAATATATATATCTTGTCAGACATCTTTCCTTATCAGTAAATAAATATCTACTTTATCCTTCCAAATACCTGTTCAGGTCACCATCTAGGGGCTCATCTAAAATGTATTCAGTCAGTTCCCTAATTGATAGCTATGTTATTTCTGGATATTGTAATTATCTACTGTGCTGCAATAAATTAGCTTCATGTCTTGTAGGCAAAATGTCAACTTCTATCTCAATATTCTCGTTTGTATAATGGGAATAAAAATAATACCTCCCAACCATCAGTAGAACAAAAAGACATCCTACAGTATGGGAGAATATATTCATAAATGATGTATCCAATAAGGGGTTGACATCCAAAATATATAAAGAACTCACGCACCTCAACAAACAAAAAGCAAATAATCCAATTAAGAAATGGGCAGAGGACATGAATAGACACTTCTCCAAAGAAGAAATTCGCACATGAAAAGATGCTCCACGTTGCTAATCATCAGAGAAATGCAAATTAAAACCACAATGAGATATCACCTCACACCACTGAGGATGGCCAACATCCAAAACACAAACAACAACAAATGTTGGCGAGGATGTGGAGAAAAGGGAAACCTCCTCCACTGCTGGTGGGACTGCAAATTAGTTCAACCATTGTGGAAAGCAGTATGGAGGTTCCTCAAAAAACTCAAAATAGAAATACCATTTGACCCAGGAATCCCACTCCTAGGAATTTACCCTAAGAATGCAGCAGCCTAGTTTGAAAAAGACAGATGCACCCCTATGTTTATCGCAGCACTATTCACAATAGCCAAGAAATGGAAGCAACCTAAGTGTCCATCAGTAGATGAATGGATAAAGAAGAGGTGGTACATATACACAATGGAATATTATTCAGCCATGAGAAGAAAACAAATCCTACCATTTGCAACAACATGGATGGAGCTAGAGGGTATTATGCTCAGTGAAATAAGCCGAGTGGAAAAAGACAAGTATCAAATGATTTCATATGTGGAGCATAAGAACAAAGAAAAAAACTGAAGGAACAAAACAGCAGCAGACTCACAAAACCCAAGAACACACTAACAGTTACCAAAGAGAAAGGGACTGGGGAGGATGGGTGGGAAGGGAGGGACAAAGGGGAGAAGGGGGCATTACGATTAGCAGATGTAATGTTGGTGGGGCACGGGGAGGGCTGTACAACTCAGAGAAGACAAGTAGTGATTCTATAGCTGATGGACAGTGACTGTAATAGGGTTGGTGGGGGGGGCCTGATGAAGGGGGTAGTTTAATAACCATAATATTGCACATGTAATTGTAGATTAATGATACTAAAATAAATTATATAAAAAAAAGAAATACCATTTGACCCAGGAATCCCACTCCTAGGAATTTACCCTAAGAATGCAGCAGCCCAGTTAAAAAAAATAAATAAATGAATAAATAAAAATAATACCTCCCAGTAGGCTCATAGGAGGAAGAAATGAGATATAATGTAGAACACTTAGAATGGCACCTGGAACAGGCCTGCTGTAAACACTCAGTAATTATTGAATACTATTATTAAAAATCTTGGTTAATAAACATTAATATAAAACTATAATTATAAATCTTCGTGCTCTTTTGCAAGAATAAACACTATGTCTCTGTAAGTAAAATTTATGTGTAAAAGAGAACAGACATTTAGACTTTTGACAAACGTAGTCAAATTGTCTGTAGACACCTGAAAGTGTTCCACGTCACCCGCAAACAAACTCAAGTCCCATCAGCAATGCCGTTCCTCCTTGCACTCACCCAGTCACCCGTGGGTACGCAGCCGGGGGGCGGCCGTGTTCCCGAGGAGGCAGGCCTCAGGCGGCGTGGCTTCGTGCTTCAGGCTCTCCTGCAAATTTGTCAGGCTATTCTTGGCGTATCTACAGTTTGGGTTTTTAATAATGGTACAAAGTCTAGTTTGGCCTTCACTGATCCCAAGGTTGAGGGGTCACGGGTAGTCATAGGTCCTTCTGGTGAGAAAGCCGCTCCGGGTGCCACAGCCCGGTTCTGGCCCAGAAGGTTCCTAGAGAGAGGCACTCACTACGTTTCAGCTCCTTTAAGTCATGGATTTGCCAGTGAGGGGATGGAGTAAATGCCAGCAGCAGGGGGCAGTGACCCTTCCTTCAGAAGCTCTGAGGCCAGAGGTTAAGAGACAGGCATGGACTCCCGCCTCCACCCACTATCCCTGGGTTACCTTACGCTGGCAGCTGACCTAACCTCTGTCACCCTCCTTCTATCCACGGTTAAATGAGGACAACATCAGTTCCCATCTCCAGGGCTGATGCAGGGTTCTTGGCATTCCACAAACCGCTGAAATACTCCTGTTGGTGAAGAGCTATATCCTCGTCTCTGTCTGAGTGCCTCGTGTCAGATCTTCCAGCCCCTCCCCTAGGGGTCTCCCCTCACCCTCCCGCAGCTCGGGAGCATACGCCTGGCACGTCAGCAGGCCTCCAGGACCCCTTTATCACGGTGGCCGAGCCCGGTTGGATCTATCACGGCTCATGCCCTCCCAAGCTTGAATGAAGCGAGTATCGCCCTTGCCTGTCTCATGGAGTCATGAGAATATTTGATGAGATAATTCACAGGAATCACCTGTACTTCATACAAGCTAACCATCAGTAATAACTTATGGTTCTAGGGAAATGAGACTATTATCTTGGGGCAGAAACAAGCAATCCCAGGGCAGGGTTGTGCTGAGTCTCTGCTCTCTCTCTAGCTTCCCTTGGGGAGGAGTCTGGTGTCCAGTGTCTTGAAGAAAACAGAGGAAGCCAAAGAGTCAGAGAAGACCCCCATAGAGTGGGGCTAGAAATGAGGAAGACGGGGAACAGAGACAGAGGGGCCTACTGGCCAAACGTCTGCAAAGGGCTAGTTCGGAAAATTGGGAATCAGATGTGGGAGAAAACCAAAGCTTCAGGAAAGGTCAGTGTTCCCTTGAGGGGACAGCCAGAGGCCGACTCAGTGCAAAGCCAATGAAGTCGCATCTCCGGGGCCATTTGCTTGCGGGGCGCCTTCCAAGATTCTGGCAGTGGCCAAAAATGTGTTGACATAGTCACATACATTTTTGAAAGTTTTGCAAAAGTAAGATGTCTTAATGGTCATGACCACTCTCTTTCCCTCACCTTCCTCTCTGTCACCCTCTCCCCATGCCTGTGGCAGGACAGTGGAGCAGGGAGTCTGGGAACCTGACTGAGAGGAAGGTGCCTTGGTGATATGATTAGTTGGGATTTAATGGACACATTTATCTGGTGTGTGGCTACTTTTGCCCGCCAGCTCAGTGTAGGAGAGGCTGCCAGGAATAATCTATCACCAGCTCCATGACTCCCCAGATGTACTGACCCTCAGGCCACTTGTGACATGAAGGTGTCTTTGGTTCACAAGTATGTGTGCAGAGGAGCAAAAATGAGTTTAAAGTAAGAAGCCAGTAGTTATAACTATAGAAAATCCTTTCAGTCATTACATGTGTAAAATTATAAACTGAGGATTCAGTTCTCAAAGATACCTAGTACCATGGACGTTCTCTGCCATCAGGAATGTATCTATAATGCTGCACATACAGCTATAAACAGACCGTATTTTTTTCTTCCCATGGCAATTGTGTAAATTGAATGTATCAGGATTTCTTTGTAAGTTGCACTACCGTGCAGGAGTAATACAAACAGTAGGAATATCTGTGCATAAAGATGCATAGTTTATGCACCCAAACCTTTGGATCCTGTTTTCACATATCTGACACATCATGTCCTTACAAAGTCCGATGGCTCTAGATGAAATGGCATGCAAAATTGCCATCCACAGAGCAGGATGGCCTAAGCAAATAAGGTTCTCATGCAAAACATGTTTTTCTCTAAGTCAGTGTTTGTACTATGAAAACAACTCCATTACAAAATTATGTGTAATCAAAAGTCTATTGCACTTCCCTTACTCTTTATAAATAAACACTCATTTTTGGGCCTAATTTTATATTCATAATTTTATATTCTCCTTAGTGAAGCTCTTCAAAATTGTATAAGCTTCAGGCTCCACAAAATCTGGATCTGCCCCAGCATAAAATTATGGAGAGAGAAAATGTTTTCCTAAGAGTTTCCTTTAATTTTAGACATAAAACCGAAGTTGTAAAGTCGTATCCCCTGTTTCTAGCTCCTGTCAACACAACCATAGTTTAAATAAGAATAGGGGATGACCATTGCTGGGATATTCACTACCCTGCAGTCCCTACGACAGTCTCACGAATTTTTCCTCTACCGTCCTTTTTATGCTGAAAGACCCCATCCAGGAGCTCCTGCTGCACTTAGTTGTTGGTTCTCATCAGTGTCCCCTGGTCCAACAGCCTCTTAGTCTCTCCCCATCCTTCGTGACCTCAGCACTTCAAGAGGACACTGGCCAGTTATCTTGGGGAATGTTCCTCAGTTAGGGTTCGGTCAGTGTTTCCTCGTGATTGAAGCAAGGTGGTACATTTTTGGCAAGAATACATCAAAGTGATGGTACATCCTTTCCATGCATCTTATCAAGGCGTTCATGATGCCAACATGTGCTATTAACTGGCATTTACTCCATCACTTGGATAAGTTGGTGTCTGCTGGGTTTCCTCTTCTTGGTATTGGGGTAAGAAGATCCTTAAGGTACTTCCCCTCAAAGTTTCTCCCGTTAATTTTAGCATCAGTGGGTCTTGCCTGCAACAATTATTACTGAGGTAATTGCTTAGTGGCTATTCTTCATTTCCCTCGTTTTGTCTCTAGTTAGCAATTGAAATTATATTTTGAGAAACAGCTATTTTTCCTCCCAATTTATTTACATATTTACTGAAATTTTTATTTACACCAGTATGAACTTATGAACTTATATAGATAGATAGATATAGATATAGATAGATAGATATGTATGTATATAAGTATTTATATATCTGTATCTATCGCTATAAAATCATGAGTTTATGCTAATACCTCCAATCCCAACTCAACACCACAGGTTCGTTTTAGCCTTCTCTAGGTAAAAACATGGAGAGCTACAGTGTCCTGGGAAGGGCAGCAGACCAGTCCTCCAGACACTTCCCATCCATCCTGGAGCCCTGGGTCTCATGCACACCCCGCAGATGCAGGCATCCTTTGAGCTTCTCCTCTGGCACTAACACACGTAGGGGCTCAGCCTCCATTCGGAATACGTAAATCACCTTTGTCCTGTGTTTTGATCATAAAGCTGAGGACACAAAATAAAATTAAAATGATCATAATTGTCAGTTCTCCAAATGTTATGACTGGCAGCGATTGAGATAAATTAAGATGCTGTATTGTATTGAATTTTATTCCTAAAATTATACTGACATCGGAGCTCTAGTACACAGCAAGTTACTGCATTTCAGGTAAAAGAGTGACTGAATAAGGTGACTGAAATCCCAGGATTTTGATGCCCATATAAATGTGATGTTTATACCATGCGGTGCATGCTAACAAAAGACTTATGACCCCAAATAGTGCCAATACTCCAAGAGGCAGTCAGTTCCTTCTCCTTAAGAATATAATCATAAAGGCACTTAGAAGCTGGTCCCTTGCTACACTGGCTTCCATGAGAGGAATTTTCCCTAAACACCTTGTCCAAACTACTTTTCCCAAGGGAATTGGGGTCAGTGACCTGACTGTGAAGTCAGGGAAAGGGAACAGACACCGGCAGCCAGCTCACCCCCTCCTGCCAGCAAAGGGCAGACACGCTGGTGTGCTCCTCCCAGCCCCATACTTCCCAGCCCAGAATCATACCTGTGGACAGAGGGTTGTGCTCCCTGCCCTTACCTGTGTGTGCTCGGGTA
Source organism: Phataginus tricuspis (assembly GCA_029783875.1). Taxonomy (NCBI): domain Eukaryota; kingdom Metazoa; phylum Chordata; class Mammalia; order Pholidota; family Manidae; genus Phataginus; species Phataginus tricuspis. Next base: position 22,090,546 of record JAQQAC010019064.1, read on the forward strand.
GGTCTAATTCTAAGCCTGGTGCTGCTACACATGCTAAGCCATGATCTGGTCCAGAAGTACTTTTTGGATTGCAAATGACAGGTCAGTTGAGGCATTATTGAGGACAGGCCTTGCAGATTTCAAATATTATAGCTTCAGGCAGATTTAAGACAGTCCAAATGAGATTTGACCTTGGCGAGTCCCTACAGCTTTGAAAAGTTTTTGTTTTCAAAAGGAAGGGCAGCAGGGCCCTGACCTTGACCGAGTACAGGCTACCCACACACCTTAGCAAATGCTCCTAGGCTGTGACAGCCTCAGCAAACTCCGGCGAGTGGCAGGAGGCCTCAGTGAAGGCGTGTGCCACTGGGACCAAGCAGGTGTGTTAACCAAACATGAGCTGTGTGGGAGGCCACGCGCTCCAGCTGCCACAGCTTGACCTTGAGCTATGCAGACACAGCTGACATTTAAACACACACACCAGTATTGCAGGTGAGGCTAAGATTGGAGGAGACCCGCCTTGACCTTGACCATGGTGGGCAGAACATTTTCTTCTTTTAAACTGGGAGGCAGCTGAGCCTACACTTGCTGCAGACTTAGTTCTAGCTTTAAAATGTGGGTGCCAAGCCTGGGAAGATGGGCAGCAGTAGTTTGGCTGCCCCATCCCATTCGCACGCACGGCTGATGAGGAGGCTGGAGAAACCAAGCTTTCCTCATGGGTTCCCCACGGGGTCCCACGCTGGATCTAGATATGTTCCTTACAAAAGCTCTGATCCTGGCTTCGGACTTTAAGGACCTGAACTAATTCACTTGCAGGAGATGGTGAATTTTTAATCATAAACAAATAAAAAGAAACAGGAATTTCTTATGAAACAAATGCCGTCATTTTTAGGTTAAGGTTGAGAAACAGCTCAGTGAAATTATTGCAGACCCAAACGTTAGAAACACCTGTGCCTCTAAGAATCATGTTTGCTCAGAAAATCAAGGACAAATCAGAGTGACATTAAAAAAAATCTTTAGGCTTATAGTCAGAAGAGTATCCTTGGAGAAACGAGTAAAATAAGGCAGACTAGAAGGATTAAACTGGAGAGAGAGAGAGATTTCTTTAAGAGACAGGAGAAAGGGTAGGATTTTAGCAGACATCCAAAATAGTATTGAAGGAGTAACTGAGATCTAAGGACCAGGAAAGACCATTATGATCAGGAAAGAAGTTGCAGCCAGGGTAACTGCTCTTAGAAATCGGGAAGACGTTGTCAATGTGACCTTGGGTGTTCACAGATCAGAAAGTGATAGAGTCAGATGAAATTGGACAGATCTAACCTCTCAGGAACAGTGCTGGGGGGGTGAGGAGGTCCCTGAGAGCATCAGTGTCCACGTTAAGAGCAACTAGGAACACCACCGAAGGTTGGCTGCTTTTCCAAGTAGTTACAGAAAATCTAAACAGATTCAGGAGCCGGCCACCCAGACCAGCATGCAACACTCAAAGCAGGCTCCTGGCACATCTCAGGAGGACACAGTCCAGGTGGTCCCAGTAAGTCCTGGCCCATGAGAGCAAGCCTCAGGAGCAAGGACTCTGAGGAGGCACAGCCCAGATGCCCCAGTGACAGGTCAGGCCCAGGCCTGGAATGCGCTGTCTGCTGGGAGGATGTTCCCCGGGGGATGGGCAGACACAGGAAGGGAGCTGTAAGGAGATGAGCAGTGGTTGGCTGTCACACACCTACAATGTTTTTATTTCCTCTTCCTCACAAGGCAGAGTACTGAGAGGAATCATTTGGAAAACAAAAACCTCAAGGAGATAAAAGGAGAGAAGGCACTCAGACCAGGCAAATCATCTTCAGCCAACATGCGTGAGACAGGGAGAGGGAACCATCCACAAAGTGGTTTGACCTGCTGGAGACTCAGGGCCCCCTGCAGAGCAGGACAGCAGAGGGAGACCTCCCGCCGCCACACGTACAGGTTGGGGCCCTGCAAGGGGGCCTCACAGGACCAGAGTCCCACAGCCAGAGCTTCCTTGGGCAGAATGCAGATGAGACCTCCATCCAGTCCCAGGTGACCTCAGAGTACAAGGGCCGAAGCTCTGCAAGAAGGGTGCAAGCGGCGTGTGTCTGGGGGACCGCCGCCGGATGAGCGGAACACAGTACCACGGTCATGTTGCGAGGGCATGTTTCTCCCAAGTGAGTTTAACTCTGAGGTCAAGGACTTGAGCCAACCATCGCAGACTGATGGGCACCCAGGGGACTGGAGGCCAGGTTCTCTCCATCCCCACCCTTTGCCCATGTGCCCAGGTCACTGCCGGGCTGGACACCAGCCTGCCTCGCGAAGGCAGTGGGTGTGGTGTGGGTGCTCTGTTATTCCTGTCCCCGTAACCCTTGGACTCTTTAAAAGAGGCACCCAAGAGAGGCTCATCCAACCTGCCGAGGTCTGGGTAGTCTCTCACCCGTGGCCACACGTGCGAATCACCCGAGGAGACTCGAAAGCATATTGATGCCTCGGTCTCGCCCCAGAGATCCTGAACTCACAGATGCGGGGTATGGGCTGGGTCTTGGGAGTTGTGCGCACTCTCCAGGTATAATGGGAAAAAAATTCACATCCACCCAGAACCACAGAATGCGACCTTATTCGGAAATAGGTTCTTTGCAGATGCCAGCAGCTGAAGACCAAGCTGAGAGTGTCCTGGGTCAGCACACCTAAATCCAAAGCGAGGGCCTTGCAAGAGGCAGAAAAGGACACACAGAGACACGGAGAAGAGGTCCATGTGGAGACAGAGGCAGAGCCTGGAGGGATGAGTCCACAGGCCAAGGGACCCCAGGGGTCTCCGGCGACCACCAGCAGCTAGGAGAAGCCATGGGGTGCTTCCTCCCTCCGAGTCTGCATGAGGAACCAACCCTGACAACATCTCGATTTGGAACTTCCAGCCTCCAAAGTTGTGGGAGAGTAGATTCCTGTTGTTTTCAGCCCCTCCATGCCTGGGTTTTGTTAAGGCAGCCCCACTACCAACCCAAGGTTGGCAACCTCGGCCTTTCTGATGGAATATAGCCCCCTTGGGTGAAGGCCCCTCGGTCGGCCCACAAGAGTGTATCTGGCTGAGCCAAAGAGGAATTAGAAACTGGGGAGCCTCGTGTTTGGTCCTTCATTTCTTGACTCTTAACTCATAAGGGCAAAAAAAAACGTTAAGTCCAACTTCCATTCCTTTGGACTACTACTTCTTTGAAGTTTAACTTGCAGGGGGACCCAATCTTCTAGCTTTATTTTATCCCCAGGAACTTCTTAATGAAGAGAGGGTTTGTATTCAAATACGAGGCAACTTATTACTACCTCTACATTTTTGGAGAATTTTTTGGATGTCATATGATCACATTGCAGAACCTCTCATACGTCATGTCTAGATATAATTTGAGAGGGGAAATAGACAGTGGAATGAGTGTGTGGCCTTAGGGGAAAATGTGACCTTGAGTTGATGTAACTCCTGCAGTGTTCCAATTGATCTCCGGCTCCTTGGAAGCAGAATCTGTACTGCACTCCAAGTTCCTAAGAGAATTCATGAATGACCCGAGCCTGATCCGGGGGTAGTAGCGCCATGGGAAGGTGGGAGCAGGCCTGCCTGGCAAACCACAGGTCCCCTCCTCTGAGATGTGCGGCTTTCCCTCAGTGGGCCATAGGCCCAACAAGTAAGGCCGCCAGTAAAGAGTAAGCCGGGAGCATGGAAGCCCCACTCCAGCCTCTTGAGGAGGGATTTCCCCAGAACTCTCCAGGCCCTGCCTCCCCGCCAGCAGTAGAACAAGCTCTCTGCAGCCCAGGGTACCAGCCCTTGCTGCTGTGGTGCAGCAACCTCTCAAAAGTCTATGCCCCTGGAAGTCTTCTGTCTTTTCCCTTCTCCCCCAACACAGACCAGTGCAAAGTGGGACAGAATCAAGTGTGTCAGCTGGGCACAGACTCACTCTCGCCCTCCACAGCCTGGGCCAAGTCCCCACGGCAGGCAGGGAGCTTGCAGACCCCATCTTGAGCCTGGCCTTGTCAGTGGTAAAGGTGACATTAAGGTCTCTGTCTGCTGGATGTTTTGTTTGAGCTTACTGTTATTCAGAAATAAGGAGGAAGGGGAGGGCCATTTATTGAGCCTGAAAGCAGACCCTGCTGACCCTCCCTAGGGCTGGCCCTGGGCCCGGCTCTGTGCCAGGACATTACAGGGAGCACAGGAGTTAAGATTTGAACCCAAGTAATCACACTCCAAATGAAAAACATATCTCGATAGTACCAAAAACATTTTTGGCAATATATAGATATACACACACACACACACATATCTCACATATGGGTATGATATACATACTCGTACATGAGTTTATGAGTATATACACACTCGTAAGTCTTTTGATACATATAGATCATCTATCACAAATGTAGGTGTGTGTGCGTGTGTATCCAGCAATTTCTCTTACAAGAATTCATTCTAAGAAATAGTCAAAGAGCTGTATAAGCACATGTGTGTAAGGCTGCTCAATGCAGCTTCGTTATAGTAACAAAATGGAAACAATTTGAATATCCAAAATAATAGTTGGTTAATCAAATAGAATGCAATCAAGTCATACAACAGTGAAAGGATTTTTTAAAGGCATACAAATAAGACAAACAACAAATAAGGGAGCCTGAACAACAGCAGTAAGATTTGGAATTTGGGAAGCAGGTCAGTGAGTGGTAACGACCGAGCAGAGCGGAGAAACCCAGAGCAGCACCAAGGATGCTAGGGAACAAGATGCAGAGCCACAAAAGATCTAGGAATTGGGGGTGCCAGGAACTGGGGTGAGCTGGGGTGGAACAGTGCTAACCCAAGGAGGACTGGGTGAGGAAATGCAGCTTCCTCACCCTGCAAAGCCTGGAAGCAGACCCCCTGGAGAAAGGAGAGCAAATGGCCTCTGACCCAGGGCCCCAGGCCTCACCCAGGGAGGGCCCTGACTGAAGACAGGAAGGCTGAGCATGTGTTCGCATTCTGGGTGCTGAGGCCCTGGTGTCTTCCCTCTAGCAGCTCCCGGGCATTAGCTGAGGGGCCTTAGCTCCAGGCCGGATGCTGGCGGCATCTCCTCTAGAAAAGGTCTGAGGATGTCAGCACGAGGGACTCCCAGCTAGTGCCCAGCCACTGGAGGAGACTGACAAGGTCGGAAGACTGGGACCTAGTTTTGCAAAAGGAATGAAGAGGTGAGCCTGGAGGGAAGCCTTCGGGGCTGTGCGTGGCTCTTGGGTCACTTCTGCCGCCCTGACCACAAGCATTGGCCAGTGTGAAGTTCCTGAACCGAACATGGTGAGGATCCAATAGAGGAGACAGTATAGAGAGAAGGTTCCATAAACACTGGGGGGAAGTTATGCTGTATCTGGGGACACAGCGCAGAGTCATGCTGCCGGAGAGCAGAGATAAGAGCAAAGCCGGGGGTCTGTTAGTGCAGGAAACAGTTTGGGCGTTGCTGACGAAGCACCAGAATTCAGAACAAACGTGACACGTGTGTGCTGCCCCAAATTTATTGCAGATCTCAGAAGGAAAATGATATACCTAGGAAGCAACCATCACTCAGACCCAAGGCTAGTGGTTAGAAACAATTTGAGAGCTGTGGATAAGAGATTAAAAAGAGCTTACTAGTTCAATTACTAAATATGGCCCCTGCATTTGCTTTTTATAAATCAGTTTGGGTTTTCTGTGACCAAGAGAAGCACACCAACTGCAATCATTGGTCTGCCATCGGTAGCCCCGGAATGTTCTTCAGGAGCCCTGGGCAAGGTGGAGGTAAGCCCAAGCCGGCTAGATGTCACCAGGAAAGCTGGCTGAGCCGCTCCAAGATCCTCCTCGCAGTAGGCGTTCAAACGGCCGCAGCCCGGGTTAGAGGGTGCTGTGGGTTGAATTGATAGGGTGAAGTCCTCACCCCTGGCCCCTGTGAATGTGACTTTATTTGGGAATAGGGTCTTTTCAAGTGTGATTAAGATGTACGTTAAGTTAAAGTCATTCTGGAGTAAGGTAGACCTTTATCCAATATGACTGGTGTCCTCCCAAGAAGGGGCCAGGAGACACAAAGACACACCCAGGGAGAAGCCGAGGCGGAGACAGGGAGCGATACGCCCAGACTAAGGGACGCAGCGGAGGGCTGGCAGAGCTAGGAGGGACGCCTGGGGCCGATCTGGCCTCTGAGCCTCACAAGGAACCAGACACCTCTGCTTTCTGGTCTTCCGGCCTCCAGAGCGGTGAGAGAAGGAGCTTCTGTGGTTTCACGCAGCCCAGTCTGTGGTCCTTGGTTCCCGCGGCCCGAGGAAACCAACCTGATGGGGATGAGCTGTACCCAGAACCAGGATCAGCGCCCACACCTCCCAACCCGCCTCCGTCCACCCGCCGCCGGTCGTTAGCTGTCCTCCGCAAGGCAAACAGAGCCCTGGCTCCCTGGAGAGAAGACGCTGAAACCCGTAGATCTGGAGCCGAGCACGAAAGGAGCCCGGCTCCCGCGTTCCAGCATCGACCAGGTGACCGGGGGGCTCTGGCGATGGATTCGGGTTACTGGTCCTTGAATACAAGACTTACAGGCCCTCCGGCCCAATTTTCAAAACTCACTACTGGCACGGAGGAAAACAAGCCTTTGTTTTTCGTTTGCGAGGAAAATTTCTCTGGTCACAAGCTACTGAAGAAAACAAATGTGGAACCAGATGATACCTATTTCCCAGAGTCCCTTTCTGCCTCCCAGCTGTGCACTACTTTTTTTCAGTAAAGGACAATTAGGCCCATTACGGCTGTGTAGTCCCTAAATGGCCATGGGTCTGTGGAACTTGTGTAGCGTGGAGCACAAATTGGTCTTCCTTGAATGTCTTGTTAATTAGATACCTCTTATCCGTATGCCCCATACTTTCTGCCTGTTCCCATGGGGGGACCCCGGAGCTGCACTGCGCACTGTGGGCCGTCTCTGCCCCCTGTACCCGGGGCCCCCGTTCTGGCTACCATCCAGCTGCAGCTCCAGGCAGGTAGGATCCCTGCTGCCAGGTGTCCTGCACAGGGAGCCTGAGGGGATGATGCCCGAGAGGGAAAAGGCCTTCCCGCAGCACCGTGAAGACTTCAAGTGGTACATACCAACTTTTTAAATTTCTCTTTCTATTTTACTGACTGCTGTCCTTGTCCTTTGTTCTAAAATAATCTTAGTAGCTCTGAGAAAATAACTCAGTTACGTTAAAGGGATCAGAGGGAGAAGGGAAAGGAAGGAAAGCCGTGGCGGGAGGAGCTCCATGCCATTTGTACCTGATTGTTTTTGTCTGTTGCCTGAGAATTTCAGGGAAGGTCCCTTTCCTGAAGACAATAAGAAATAAGTAAGTCCAGGTTCTAATGTAGAACTTCAGGGCATATCCCCAAGGGACTTGCTCGAGTTGACCAAGTAAGCTCTGTAGTCCCCAAACACACGACTGTAAGCAGGCTGTGCGGGCAGAGCTCGGCGCTTACTGGACATCACCGGTGGGGACCGAGAAGAGCTGAACTGTGGGGGTAGGGCAGGTGCTAGGGTGTCTCTAGGATGCCACTGTCAACCCCAAAAGCCTCCTATGAACTCTCCTTAGAGATTGTTGGTGCCTGTGTCTTATTCCCACCCCAACGGTGGTTGAGCTGCAGGGACTCCCTCCCGGCCGGCCTGCTGCATGGAGCTGGAGCATGGATGAGAGGGCTTGGGCGAACCTCATCTGCTCCCGTTGGAGGGCTCTGCCAGTGGGAGCTGACGGGGGCACCGTAATGGCAGGGCCAGGAGAGAGCACCCCCATACACGGCCCAGCCCCCCACATTTGGTGTGGTCTGCATGTATCAGTTCTCTCTGGGATGTGTGGATGCTGAAAACATAGCCTAAAAACTGACTTTATGGGAACCCACCAAGCGGGCGGCCTTCGACGGCATGGGGACCTCGGCTGTAAGAGGCTGGAGGGTGAAGCCCTGGGGCAGGAACTGAGGAGAGCTCCAGTAAGTCAGCCGGAGGACTGGCCCGCTGGAGAGCAGATACTTTTAAGTGTCAGAGCCAGCGTTTGGACACCTGTTGTGACCAAGAGCTTTGAGAGAGGCTCAGGATGGGTGAGGGGTAACTGCTATTTGGGATGGGAGGGCTGAGGAATGGGTAGCTGGCTGGCTGAAGCTAAGCCTCACCCCATCCCCATCTGCCTTGAGCTGGCTCCCCAGGGAAACTCGGGATATGTGTGTGTGTGTGTGCGCTCGTGCACCCGTGCACTTTAGTTCTTAAAATCACATGTCAATCCTTCAACTGTCTTTCTATCTTTTCTGCCACCATTATTTGTTTAGATATTAAATGTTAAATATTAAGGTCAAAAATAGAAATGGGATAGAAAATGTAGGAAATAACAAGGAATGAATTGCCATCTTCTACACTAAGGCTAACAAATAGATGCTTCTATTAAGTAATCCTAATGCTCTGAGACCCTGTAACTACAGAGGCTCTCTAAAAGCCCTTTGCAGATATAAAGGTTTCACATAATCCACAGAGCCAAGTGAAGTGTCCAGGAATAGACTCAAATCCACACAGGAACTGAGCATATGATAATGGCGACATTTCAAATCAAGGGGAAAAAATAGGTACAGTAGATGATATTGGGACAACCGGTCAGGGAGGCAGGAAGTGAGCCTTACTGAAATCTTAACACCAAAATAAATTCCAGAATATGTGGTTCACAGTACAGTAGCCACTAGCCAGGTGTGGTTATTTAAATCTAAATTACTTAAAATTAAGTAAAAGTAAATCCTAATTTATTCCATTATATTTGTCACATATCAAGTGCTCAAGACCCACATGTGGCCAGTGACGGACGTACCGGACGATACAGAACAGACCATCATCACAGAACTTCCTATGGAACGAGGCAGCTCTAGGTGGTTCAAATGTTTAAATGTTAAAACTTAACACAATTTTTAAAACACTGGAAAAGAGAAGGATCTAAAAACAACCCCAAAACCTAGACACCAGTGAAAATTCGTTCAACTCACTAAGTGAAAGCTTTAAAATTTCTCGGTGTGAAAAATAATCTCATAACCAAAGTTTCACACAGTGAAAAGCCAAGGGAAAATGTATAACCCATAAGCAGATAAAAAGCTAATTTCCTTAATAAAATAATAAGAGAAAGACAAATACTCTACAGAAAAATGTGCCAGGGGCCAGGCATTACAAAGAACTGAAGATATAAATGGCCAACAAACATACAAAAAGATGTTTAACCTCACTCATAATTAAATAATGATGATACTATTGTGAAATAATGGAAGAGACCACTTTTCAATTATTATTGATAAAAATTAAAAAGATAGCATGCCGAATCAAAAACACAATGAGCTCACACCTGTTTGAATGGCCATCATGAAAAAGACAAGAGACAGCAAAAGCTAGTGAGGATGTGGAGAAAAGAGAACCCTGTGCACAGGTGGGGGGTTTGTAAACTGGTGCAGTTACTATGGAAAATAGTATTGAGGGGCCTCAAAAAATGAAAAAAAGAACTGCCAATATGATCTAGCAATCTCACTTCTGGGACTATGTCCAAAGAAAATGAAAACACTCACTCAGAAAGATATCTGCACCCCCATGTCCATAGCAGCAGTCTTTACAGTAGCCAAGATATGGAAAAAACCTAAGTGTCCATCAGTGAATGAATGGATAAAGAAGCTGTGATATTACTTATCCACAAGAAACAAGGAAATCCTGCCATTGGTGACATGGATGGACCTTAAGGGCATCATCTGAAGTGAACTAGGTCAAAGACAAATTCTGTATGATCTCACTCAGATGTGGTATCTAAAAAAATAAATAAACTCATAGAAGGAAATCAGATTTGCGGTTATCACAAGTAAAAGGTAGGAAGAAGGAATTGGAGGAAGGAAGGCAGTCAAAAGGTACAAACTTTCAGTAGTAAAAGTACATGGTGAGTCTCGTTAACACTGCTGTGTGATATATAGGAAAGTTAAGAGAGTTGGTCCTCACAGTCCTCAGCAGGAAGAGAAAATTAATCTTTTTCTCTCTCTGTCTCTCTCTCTCTCTCTCTCTTTTTTTGCTTTCTTTTTATTGTATCTCCATGAGATGGATATTAAGTAAGCTCACTGAAGTAATAATTTCACAATATATGTAAGCCACTAGGCTGTACACATTAAATTTGTATAGTGATTTTATCGGTTACATCTCAATAAAACTGGAAAAACTTCTTAAGGTTGTGTGTATCACGAGCTACAGTGTGGGAAATCTGGTTGGTACACTCACTGTCAGTAGAGGAATAAACTAAAGCCACTTTTTGGAGGCAGTTTGGCAGCAGAAACCTGAGTTTAAAATGCCTATTGCCTTGGCCCCAGTATTCCCGTCATTGAGAATTTACCCTGCAAATGAACTTGGAAAGGTACACAAAGTTATATGCACAAAATGGTGACTTGCAGCAAAACAAACCAAAAACTTGGATGTCTGTCAAATGGTCTGTTTAAATAAATCATGCTGCAGTCATACAATGAGATACCATACACCTATTAAAAATATATGTGCTGATAAGGAAAGATCCCCAAGATATATAAGTGAAAATATAAAGCTAGAACAGTGCATGGTATGATGCTAACTTGATTTTGCCTGAAGATATACAGAATACAAAAATAGATTGTGCGTAAAAGCAAATATGCTTAGACACAAGAGTACACAAGAATCTGCTTATGATTACTCCCAATGGGGAAGAGGGGACATGGTTTTATTTGACTCATTAGACATTTTTACATTTTTTGAGTTTTTTACCATATGCATTCATTTGTTTATATTAGAAAGGAAATCATTGTGAAAATTGATAAAGGTGCTGCAGAAATGGAAAACAGTCATCACTTCTTACCTAAATTCAATTTCAAAAGGATGGAATTCACCTGAGTAATGTAGACAGAGGGACTAGTATAGGTTTGGAGGCCCCGAGAGCCTGGTTCCTGAAGTCTCAGTGTCAGAATGCCAAGCCAGGTATCATCTCCCTCCAGCCACCGGTCACTCCGTGGGCATCCAGCTCTGACTCAGAGAGGGTCTGCTTCCAGGGAATCTCGTTGTCAAGAGCAAATCACATGACAGCCAGTGAGCAAAACAGCAACCAGCGTAAAGCCGTGGAAATAGAAGTTGATCCTGTGTCTGGGTTTCAAGGAGGTTCTTCTATTTGCCAGAGGTGCTCGGGGGGAAGGCTACTAGAAAGGTGCAGAGCAGGTTGTCAGGGACTCTGTGACAGCTTACTCTGCTGCAGAGGAGGCTGCTCCTGGGACAAGTGGACGTTCCATTGTAAAACAGAGCCCTGGGGCTGAGGTACGGAGGGCCTCACGTGGGTCTGGAACTCAGCCTGGGGGATGCAGGCTGGAGAGGGTGCTGGAGGACGTGAGCTGACAGTATAAGCCTCGTTTTGTTCTCTGTAGAAACAATGGACCTTCAGTGATATGGGAACACGTTTAAATTTTTCACATTCCCTAACATCCCACCTCCCTGAGTTAACCCATCTTATTTGGTCATATTCTCTTCCTATCTTCTCTCACATGGATACATATTTTGCACATTTCTTATTAAAATATGCACAAAATGTAGTATTTTGCCTTTTTCAACCATATAATTTAAAACATGTTTTCCACACCTCTGCAGAACCCTCCTGCATAGAGTTTCACCTACTGTGTTTACTACATGTTCCTGCTGTTGGGTAGGTCCACATTGGCCCAACTTCTGATTTCTGATTTGGTTACCTAAAGGGTGTGACTCCCAAGAACATGGTCGATGTGTACAGTTTCTCCCACCTGTTAAATTACCTCCTAAAAATGCTCAGGACTGAAAGTACAAGACCAAAGACAAAAACATTTTTGCAACAAGGTACCACCTGGCTTTCCAGATGGGTTATAATGGTATTCAGTGCCTAGGAACTGCTGAGAGGAATGGATGGGACAAGGGTGGAGCCACAGAGCCAGGAGGACAGTAGCTGACCAGGCAGCTGGCCTGCAACAGCAAAATGCCACAGACAGGAAGACTTAAACAAGTGGAGGCTGGAAATCTGAGATTAGTGTCTGGTTGAAATGAAAAAAATGAGAACTTTCTGTCTGGTTCATGGAGGACCACCTTCTCTGAGAGAGAGAGAAACTCTCTCCTTGTTCTTAAAAAGCCACCAATCCTACCAGGTTAGGACCCATGCTTAATACCTCACTTAGCCTTACATACCTCCTAAAAGCCCTATCTCCAAATACGATGACACTGGAGTTACAGCATCAACATGTGAACTTGGGAGGGGGACACAGTTCAGTCCATGGCGCTAGCCTTGCCCACTAGGGAAGCTGCTGGACCATCCCAGCTCAGCGCCTTCCAAGGGTACATGAGCATACCTAGCCCCTTCTCTGGAGGAAAGGAACGTGTGTGGAAAAGGAACATGAGCTCTGTACATATTTGGGGGGATATCAACAAACAGAGGGATAGGGAGGCTAGATTTCCATATTGAGACCTGGAACTGCTTCCAGTCTAGTTTGTTTACAATCAATGACCATCATGGACTATGAATTCAGCTACAGTAAATTGGAAACAAGGCTATTACATTCTAGATGTCACAGTCTGCTTTCAGGTTCCCCCACATCCAATCTTTCTGGACCTTAGGCTGACCTGATACCACTACCAGCACCTTCCCAGCTTCCCTGGGATGCTAGGGTAGTGTCATGGAAAAAAACTTATGTGCTTAGAGGATATCTAAACACACCTTTGGCCTCCTGACAGCTCCAACACCTCGGAGACAGGTGACGCATAAGTTCAGGCTTAGCTCCAACGAGTAGGCTTCATAAAGATGAGTTCACATTGCATCACCTTGCCCAAACTCCACCCAGTTCCATCCCCATCCCCTCCCATCTCCGTGATGAAATAACCCATACAACAGGGCAAGATAGCAAAGTGTGCCTACAGGTGTGCCCCCTGCCATATCTTGTCCCCTGCAGGCCCCTCCATATGCCCTGGCCAGTTAGCCCTGTGTGTATCGATATGTTGGCTATGGGGCTTCCTCTTGAAAGACATGTGGTGCCTCCAAGACCAGAACTGGAGGACGAGGCTGCAGGAGAAAGACTAGGAACAGGAGCCCCTGCTCTGACCCACCACACACCTGTACCTGGTCCACATTGGCCCAGAACGCTTGAGTCCTGCTGCTCGCTCCCCCACCTAGTCTCAGGGCTCTTTCTCTCCAAAATAAAAAATCCATATCTGGGTCTAACACATGAGTAGGTAATGTAGACTTTACTGGTTTTCCATGGAAAGGAAAGAATGCCATGTATACATATATCTCTTAATAACATGTAATATAGCAAAATTTAATGAAACTTCCCCATTTGTCATTTGTTTCCCTCTCTGGGATTTAGGCCAGACCACCTCTCCCCTTCCCCATCTCTTCCCACAGAGCCTCAATAAATCACCTTTTATCATCTGAGGCTCTTTTCAACTCTATTCTGCAAACATATATCCCCTGTCTTCAAAACAAACAACCATGTCATTTGCCAAAATTTGGCCAGATTCCTCTCCTTCAGCCTGTCCCGGAAGCTTCAGTTTATCTTGCCCATGAAGGTCAAGGTCAAAAGGAAATTCAGATGTTACAGGGTAATAAACAATTGAACCTGGGAGAAAGGAAAATGGACATCTGACCCAGACCCTTAAGTCAAAGACGCTGAAGCCAACATAAAATATAACTTACCTCAAGTCCACCAGAGCACACACTTGAATGAGTTAATTAGTGATGACAACGTATTTATGTACCCTTATCTACCCTGACAGCTCTGAGAAGGAACTGACCATTTCATTCACACAGTGTCCCAAATCTCTAGCACACTACCTCAGAGGGGGCGCTCAATAAACATTTGCTGACTGGTTGATTGGCCCCATTTTTGTGCTACCCCAACCTAGCCTATGAATGTATGTATCTTAAAAACCAAAATAAGATTGCAGAAGGCATATTTAACCTAAAGGCAGTTTGACATACTTTGAGTTTGAGAACAAATGTAAATGGCCATTAAACATTATAATTGCATGTGTGTAAATTAAATTAGTAAGAGATGTTACTACTAAGATTGCAGGTAAGGTCGATTCACAGAATCGTAATGACAGTGCTGCACGTGTAAGCATTTTAGTGGCTCCATATTACAGATGAGGAAACCAAGGCCTGAAGGTGATCATGGGTTCGCCCGAGTCATAGAGTTAGCCATAGCAAAGCCAGAATTTGAATCAAGTGGACTGGCATGTGCAAGGTTCTGTTTCTGGTTAGCTTCAGTGGTTCCCCGGAGAGGGCACTCTGGACCAGACACTTTGTCTTACTGCTACCTCTACCTGTGACCTCCGCATGCCTCCAAGCTGTCTTTAAGCCTCTGTTTCCTCATCCATAAATAAGAGCCATCTGGAGGTGCCGAGCACAGGTCTGGGGAGCTGACGTCACAAGCACAAGACCGGCTGGGCCGATCATCACTTCCAGGAAGAGCGGTTCGTCTGAGAACGAGCCATGCCATGTCCAGTCTGCTGGCTAGGCAGAGGCAGGTAACCTACCCAGGCCAGAACTGATGCCAAAAGTCAAAGACCACAGGTTCTAACCAGGTCTGGATGAAAATAATTGGCTAGAAACCCCCTTACTCCAATTAGGACATTTTACCCTGTAAACCTGGAAGTGACTTTGTGCTTTGAACAGCCAGGCAGTCAGTGTGGGATAAGGCCCAGGCAGGATCTTTGGAGTCCCAGGGAAATGCCTTTTGAGGAAAAGACACAGGGATTGCATCCATTTATAAGAAACTTCTAGAAACCACTTTGGTTTTTACAAATACGTTTTTCCTAAAACAGTGCTATGGTCTAAAACATTTTAGAGAGAAATTTAACAGCAAGGATAAGAATAGCAACAACAAAAATGCCTCCACTCACAGTTGTGTCAGTTGTAAGGTTCCACTCCCATACCATCCATTTCCATCCCATCCTGGCTAACCAGAGAATTTTGGTGGACAGGTGCTCTATAGCCTGGCTCTTCAATGTGAGATTGGCAGACAGACCAATGGCTTTGCCTGGAACTTGTTGGAAGTCCAGAATCTCAGGCCTTGCCTGAGTCCTACTGAAGCAGAGACTGCGTCTTTACTAAGACACCAAGTGATCTGTGTGCACATTCGAGCTGGAGAATGCTGACCCACAGGTCCTTTGGTACATCTGACAATTTTCAAGTTGGGAAACAGAGGTCAAGAGAGAAAGTCGTTTGCTTCAGGTGACAGGAAGTCGGTGTTGTGCCGGGGAGCCCCCCAGCCCCCCAGCCCTGGCTGCGGCACAGTTGTTACTCCTTCCTCCGCCCCAGCACCTCCTCCCAGTTGCAAGACTCTTCCCCTTCCTGTAGCCCCAGAGAAGGATGAAGGACGGAGCAGCTGGGTGGCCTCCTAGAGCAGCAGACTGCAAGGGACACCCAAAATCCTTCTGCAAACGAGCAGAGATGGAGAATGCAGACTTCCCAAAATCCTCACGGGGTGCTGGAAATGGATGTGGAGCTGGTGCTTTCCCTACACTCTAGGCCCCCCTTCCAAATGCACAGATAGATTTTCTCTATTGGAACCTGAGGGATTTCTTTGATCACAGGAGTGTGCTAAGTTTGAAATGTCCCTGATGCTCATAGTACAGCCCTTAGTCAATGATTTGGTGGATAAATATCTGGGTTTCCTTGCCCTTGGGGTGACCCCTGTGCAGTCTCTTAGAGGACCCTAGGGGACAGAGGCCAGTAGCCCACAGCAGCATCCCTCTCAGGAACACCCCCCTAACTGGCTTCTTCCCTCTCTCTGTCTCATTTCCTCGCACTCCTTCTGGAGCTTTCTGGGATCACCTCCCACATCATCCTCTTGTGCTCAGATCCTTGTCTCAAAGTTTGCTTCTGAAGGAATCCAACTGGACTGGGTGAGAAGCTCAAATACAGCATTCTAAGCCATGTGGTTTCTGGTGCCTTCTAGAATTTTACTCTTGGTGACCAGTGAGGTAGGTTTGGGGCAGAGCCGAATTGCCATCTGGAGAACAGGCTCCTGATATCCCCAAGTCACCTTTTTCTTTACCCTCCCAAGCTTAGCTTTACATCTGCATATTTTAAATATTTAGTGAACACTGGTTTGGCTGAGTGCCAAATTATTCTCTCCTTCCCTGCACCCACTGCCCAGCTTTGTGTGATGCTCAATAAACGGTTTCTTGGTTACATAACTGCTTCAAAGTCTGTTGGTACGATGTAGCCAATGAAATTTAGAAGTGAGTTGCCAATGGTTGGTGTACATCATCAGCATGTCCCTAAAACTGCTATGTACTCAGTTCCATGAACATCAAAATAAAGGTTCTAAATATACTTTGCTGCCCCTTGTTATGTATTCATAGGTCCCCCACGGGGATAGCTGTTGCTGCAAGTCCAGATTAAGGAACATTCATTCCAGATCCTTCCCATGATTTCCTGTGCTCAGTTACCATTAGAGGTTTTCTGTTAAGGCAACGTCATCTGGAGACCCTTCTACAACCAGGCAGAACCCTCTGAAACTAGTGCATGGGTCAGCAAACTCTTTCTGCAGAGGGCTCAACAGCAAATATTTGAATCTTTAGAGGCCAAGGTCTCTGCCATAACTATTCAGCCCTATAGTGTGAAAGCAGCCACAGACCATGTGCAAACCAATCGTAGTGGATGTGACCTAATAAAACATTAGATACCGAAATTTGAACTTTATATAACTTCCACAAAATATGAAAGAGTCTTCTTCTGACTTTTTAAAGACCATTTAAAATATAAAAATGATTCTTACCTGACAGGCCATAGAGAAACAGGGCTGCAGGCTACAGTTTGCCAAACCCCTATCTAGTGTTCTGTTAGCCGCTCTCCACTGTCGGTGGAGGGAAGGAAAATAGAATCAAGGGAGTGTCATAAAGGAAAGCAAAGAGTAGCCTTCTTCACCAAGTCTCCCTCCGCCCACATCATCCCTTCCTTTGCTCTGTCTCCTTCCATGACATGCAGAGCACAAGTGCACCAGGTGGGCAGTGTCCGCAGACAATAATAAAGTGTCACAGGCCTAGAAAATATTTAAATACTTAGAAAGTATTTTGATGCCTTATACTGGTGACTCATGCTTCTCAACTCCCCCCAAAATGAATCCAATGTGGAACCTCATATATCAAAATACAAGGGGAGCTTTTATGTAAAGGAAGCCAGGATTAGGGAGACAGAGAGGCAGGGGACCCCAGTGTGGTCTGACCCCACCTCTGCTTCGAGCAGGCTCCCATGGGCAGCTCTAGGGAACACAATTTGACAACCACTGTTCTAAGAAAAGGAGGCAAGTTCAAACAAATGGCTGCTGCTTCTTTTCCAAAGGCAGTCTTACAGGCTTGGGATATATACCAGAAGTTGGCCAGCACGCTGTATACCCAGTGTGCTCTGCATTGCAGCCAGCCCACCCCGGTGCCCCCCCGGCAGCGCGCTCTCCCTCCAGGCAGTGTGACTGAGGGCGCTCCTGGGAAGGCACTGTCAGCCAGCAGTTGAGCTGGTGGGTCACAGTTCAGCAAAGCATCAGCTTACAGTAAAAGAAAAAACAAAACAAAACAAAACAAAACCCAGTGCCTGGGGAAATAGGAGACAAGGATAGGACAGGAAAAATTCTCAATTATGTGGGAGATGGTGCAATCACCATGCATCCTGCTCTAGACGTTTTGTGCTGGGCTGAGCTTCCAACCCAGAAAATGTCTCTGATCACCCTGATGAAACATTTACTTGTGTTTCTAAAATGAGGAGAGACAGTGTGGTTTGAATGGGAGGCACATATGCTCACCCTCAGAAGGTAGAAAATGGAGCTTTAAATTCTGGGTGAGTCACTTCTGGCTGTAGCCTTGGGCAGGTCACCACCTCCCTGACCCTGCTCGGCAAGGTCTGAGAAGGCTAAATGAGATAATGCTGAAAGGTGCCTACCCAAGCACTTAGTGGCCATTCGATAAATATTTAAACTGAATCTGTATTTGCAAACCAAGTGAAAACTGAAGCACGGAAAAGCCGTCCTTTTTGGCTGACATCGTCCTGTGTGCATGCAAAGGGCGCATCAAAAGGAACAATGTACCAAATACATTAAATCCTGAAGTTTAAGAAAACCCTCAAAGCTAGTGTAGCAGATAATCTATAAAACAAACAAACAGCTCAAGTGCAAAGATGCTTTAAAAAATATATGACAAATGTGATGAGAAAAAATAAAGTTGATAAACACCATAGTCACCTTCCTTTCAGCTGCCTCAGTAGATCCATTCTGAATCATTACTTGGTTTTCACATGATCTGGAGACGATTATATAATTTCAAAAGAGTCTGTAAACGACTCATTTGCATCTGATTTCTCAGTGTCTAATTTGTTCATCAGCCAGAGCTATGTGTATACAACCAGATTTTTAATCAGCTCACAGAATGTGTAAAAGCAAATTAATCTTCCATTTTATGACAGAAAAAATCCATATACTCAGAATTATCATGCATTTGGTAGTTGATACACAGAGGAAATGATTTACACGACTGTATCAGCACGCGTCTCTAAAAATACCCACTTTAAAAACGGCTGCAAATCCAAGGTGGGCATGCAAATCATGCCTGCATTTCCACACGCCCATCACTGACCTGTGCACAGGCCGGTGCTGTCACAGCGCATGCGGATCATGGCTTGAGCACGTTGCTAGGAGAAGGAGGCTACTTTGCCTTTTACCTTCACTTGGAAAAGAGAAAAAGTAATAGCAGCTGGCTCCACGGAAACCCCCCAGAGCTACAGCTGTCGTGCGGCTGCGTTCCTCCTGGGCGAGGGGCAGGTGCTCTCGAGCCCTGGGGCTGGCCCCACGCTCACTAAGGGCTCCCTGACCCCACACACCCGTTGGTCTGCAGGAGTGCCGGTTCCCACCCCGTGCGGGTTCAGAACGCGGTTGCCTTCCCAGGCTCAGGGCTGCTCCCGGGCCTCTGTCTAATAAGTGGCACTGGCTGGGGGAGGTGACTTCACTGATGGGTCCCTGTCGTAGCAGCGATACTGTGACAGTCTGAGACTGCAGCCTTCTAATGACTTCTCTTTAGCACCAATCTTAGGAGCCACCCCTGGCCTGAAAGCAGACGGACTAGGTGGAGTGGAGCCTCACTTTCTCGCGCTGTTAAAGGGACTTACCTTGTCCAGCAATCCCATTTCTGGGTGTGTATCTAAGAAGACTGAAAGCAGGGTCTGCAGGAGATATTTGCACACCCGTGTTCATAGCACCATTACTCACAGGAGTCAGAAGATGGAAGCAACACAAGTGTCCATCCATGGATAAACACGATGCGGTATATATATTTCTTCTATCTATTTATCTATCACCTATCTAAAATGGAATATTATGCAGCTTCAGAAAGGAAGCAGATTCTGACACAAGCTGCAACATGGATAAACCTTGAAGACATTCTGCCAAATGAAATAAACCAATCACAAAAAGGCTAACACTGCATGATCCCGCTTAGAGCAGCCAAATTCATAGAGACAGAAGGTAGACTGGGGTTTCAGGGAGGAGGAATGGGAAATGCTGTTCAGTGGGTATATTGTCTTAGTTTTGCGAGATGAAAGAGTTCTGGAGATTGGCCACACAGCAATGTGGATGTACTTAACACTGCTGAATGTACACTTCAAAATAATAGTTGAGGTGATCGTTTTATGTTATGTTTTTTGCCACAATTAAAAGAAAAAAGGTCTTGCCTTAGAAGACCTAATCCTCTGCCTGGGCCAGACATGTGTCTTGCCCGTTAGGTCCTGTCCTTCATGCTGGGAGTAGGGGGGCGTCTGTGTATCTGGATGGGAAGATGTTTACGTCTTAAATTCCACTCTGCTCTAACCGAAATGTAGCATTTCTTTCCATCATGAATGTAACTGATAATTGACAAATTACAGAAGTATTAGCATATTAGCAGTGTCTGAGACCCTGTCACCAAAAGGAATCAGATATTCCCCTATCGCATTCAGATATTTCTAATATCTTAAAATATTATTTAGGTTTATCAGTAATTCAAAGTCATCATAGTTAGTAGACTGGCTACTGTATCTTGCTAATTAATGTGTTAATAAGGAAGCACATATGTTCCTATACCATAAACTGTTAAATATCTTGATAATTACTTCAATATAGCTGGTTTCCTTCATAATCCTAGGTATTTTATTGAATTAATGGAAAAATATTAAATTTTAGATGAAAATGAGGAAAGCTGACAGTGCTTGAGTTTTCCACAAAGAGGCTGATTCTTTAGTAGAGCATCTCTAAACATGTGTCGATGTGGGTATAAAAGGGACATCCACGGTGTATGTCAGTGAAATACGCAAAGCCCCCGCCTGTTTCTGTTGTAATGTCGGCATCAAGTAAGCAGAGTAAAGGCCTCCAAAGATGCACATCTCCCCGGGAAATGAGGAAGCAGGAAGCAGCCACAAGCCAAGGAATGTGGGCAGCCTCTGGATGCTGGAAAAGTAAGGAAACAGATTCCCTCCTGGAGCCTCCAGAGGGGATAGAGCCCGGCCAGCAACTTGCTTTCAGCCCAGTGAGACCCAGTGAAGATCTCCGCCCCCCAGATCTGTAAGATAATACATATGTGGTGTTTTAAGCCACTAGGTTTGTGGTAATTTGTTACAGCAGCCGCAGGAAGCTGATACAACGTGCATTCTCTGCTCCAGAATAGTCATGCTTAGCCAGGCCCCCCATGTAGGGGCAGGGTGGGGCTTTTGCTTATAAGCTTGTCCTCTGACCAGCTGCCTATTCTCTGCCTTCACTCAACAGCAAAATTTCACGGAACGACTCTCGCTTTAAACAGCTCTTCATCCCATGACCTATGATGCACTGACATTTCTATTCTGTTCTATTCTATTATTATAGACAGATAAAATTGATTTCTCAGCCTAGTAAAAAATCATGACCCATTGACACCATCTCTGAGTCACAATTACCCCTTAATTTAGGAAAATATGGTAGTGGATATTTTTTTGGTGCCCTGGGCCTCTTATCCAAAGAGGAAGGGTGAGTATATCACGCAGCATCACGGTTTGGGGCAAATTCCTTTCTGGCAATTCAGGATGGCAGAGACTGTGAAAAGAGGGGCAGGAGGGTCCCCAGGGGAAGGATGGGGAGTGAGGGATCCAGAAGGCCATGACCTGGGGACTTCTGGGGAAAGTAATGCCCAGTGTTCAGTTTTAATTTGCCCCATCTAACCTGAACTCTGACTTGCCCCATCTCACTCCCTGTTGTCCCTAAAGCTTTCTAAGAGTCCTTTGGAACAATCCCTCATGTGGGTGACACGTGAAGGAACTGAGCCTGGATTTCACATAGGAATCATTTGCATTTTCCGTAGGATTTTGAAAATCTTGATAAAAGCCACATATCCTCCTTTAAATTACTCTTAAGGAATTTAAAATGTATCTAATACATGTGACAATCTTTTAAAAATGGCCTTAAGCTAAATGGTACTCTGCTCATTTGGTTTACTTTGCATATTAGAAAGATATCCTTTTAACCCTACAGATAAGCACTGGCCGACCTAAAAATGTCAATGCAAAAGAAATGAAGGTATGAAGGCTTTAAGAACTATGCCCACCTGTATTTCTGTTTTCTATCACTTTGGGTCTGGGGCTGGAGGGGCTTGTGGTGGGATTCCGAGTATGTAAGTGGTAGGTGACTAATCAGGTTACACAAATTTCATGAGTTCTGAATGGCTACCTGGCACTGAGAGGGGTGGATGGTCCAAGGCTGATTCTGGCAACCCAGTATTTCTTTTGAAAACTCTTCTAGTTACACAGAAGTGTAGGTTCAGATGCAACACTATTACATTTGACAACCTCAAAGAGTAAACAGCAAATGCATATTGGACAGTGGCAGAGTTTATTCATGTATTACAGACAGAATAATCCCCTAAGACGTCCATGTCCTGCTACCTGGAACCTGAGGATATGTTACCTTCCATGGCAAATTAAGGCTGCAGATGCAATTAAGGTTACTAACCAGATGGCCTTGAAAGGGGGAAATTATCCTAGATTATAAGGTGGGACCAATATAATCACAAGCATTCTGAAAAGTGGTCAGAGCAATGTGATGGGAGAACACTCAGCTCACCTTTGCTGGCTGTGAAATAGATGGAGGAGGAGGACACAGGTCAAGAAGGGCAGGCAGCTGAAGGGGCTGGAGAAGGCCAGGAAAGAGATCCTACAAAGAGCCTACAGAAAAGAATATGGCCACTGATGCCTTGAATTTAGCCTGGTGAGACCTGAGCCAGTCTTCTGACCTACAGGTAGAGGCTAGTGCATTTGCGTTGTTGAAGCCTCTAAGTCTGTGGCAGCAACAGAAAAGAATCCTGTTTCAGAAGATGAGTTATCGCCACCAGTCAAGGGATGCCTGGAGATGGCAAGCAGAGCCAGTGGGGGACTGAACTCCCTCTCAAGGGGTCCCTCGTTCAGGGTAAATGCTTTATTTATTTTAAACATTTTTTATTAAGGTATTATTGATATATACTCTTATGAAGGTTTCACATGAAAACACAATGTGGTTACTACATTTACCCATATTATCAAGTCCCCCCCCATACCCCATGCAGTCACTGTCCATCAGTGTAGTAAGGTGCCACAGATTCACTGTTTGCCTTCTCTGTGCTGCACTGTTTTCCCCGTGACCCCGACACCATGTGTACTAAACATAATCAGGGTAAATGCTTTACATGTGATGAATCAAGGAACAAAAACGTCACCCATAGATACTCTCACATACACCCCATGGCTCTCATATGTCTTCACAGCATTCAAGGATCCCGTCTCTATTAGTATCTATTACTGTAGAATAAATTAGTCCAAAATAGAGTGGCTTAAGACAGTGACAATCATTTTTTGTCTTTCAGAGTTTCTATGAGTCAGGAATTCCAACAGGATGCAGAGGGGCAGCATCTCCGTCATGTCTCGGCTGGCGACTTGAAGCTTGGGAGCTGGTACCATCTGCAGGATCTTTTTCACATGTGGCCTCTCCAGTGGCTTGGGCTTCCTCACAACAGGGTGGTCAAAGCCAAGTGGAAGGAGAGGGGGGCATGGAAGAGGAAAGGAAGACAGGTTGAAGCTGTGTTCCTTTATATGACCCACCCTCCAAAATGCTGCATCATCGCTTCTGCTGCATTTGGTGCCTGGGGAAGCTCTGTGACTGGACGATGTGCACACCGCCCCCATAGTGCTTCCCCTGCAGAAGTGGAGTAAAACAGATCTGGATTCAGTCACCTACTACAGCTATGTGAACTTGGTATAGTTGACTGTAGCTGGTTTAACAGTAATAATCCAATGTTTTAGGTGTTATAAATTACCTTTTACAGATAAGAAACTGAGTCTTAAAGAACTCCTAATACCTTCAGCTGACACAGCATTTGGACACACTTCTCATGGGATGTTCACAACCACCTTTGAGATGTCAGTGCATTTTCCCTGGGCCAAACAACTGAGCAAGGAACACTCCATGCCTCACTTGCATGGCCCAGGGTGCTGCAGTAGATGGCCGAAGAGCCAGCTGTGCGCCACCTCCAACAATAAGATTACAGGTGCACAGCTTTGCCAGGTAACTTGGCAGGGTGCTCCCACTTGGGTTTGGGCGTGCTGCCCTCCTCTCACTCTGGGCTGTCTTGTGATTTGCATTAGCTCCGGGCATGCTGGCAGATGTGAAGACAACAGAGGCTTGAAATGTGCTTGCTTACTGGGACTTGTTCTCTTGAACTTCTGTCATCAGTAGGAGACACACTTAGTTTAGTTTATCTATGCCTGGTCTAGCATGGCAGCTTTGCTGGGAGGAACGTGAGAGCTACATGGAGTACAGGTGAGCCGCCCAGGAGAGCCAGATGCCATCAGCTGAATCTGTAAAACTGCAAACATATTCATGTGTGTTCTGGCCTTACCCCAGAGCCA
This sequence comes from Phataginus tricuspis, assembly GCA_029783875.1. NCBI lineage: Eukaryota > Metazoa > Chordata > Mammalia > Pholidota > Manidae > Phataginus > Phataginus tricuspis. The sequence continues at coordinate 22,114,450 of JAQQAC010019064.1, forward strand.
TTTCTCCAGAGAGTGGAAAATCTGCCCAGGGGCAAAATGCAGGATAAGGCAATTTTGTCTCTGCACTTTCTGAATCCTGCCTCCTCCTGGTTCCCACTCTCCTCTCCTGCCCCGATATGACCCCTCCCCACCTCTACAAGGAGCCCAAAGCTTTTATGAGACATGCGTTCTCCAAAGCTCCCAGGGCTCTATGCAGATGACCCCATGCGATGAGTCAACCTTAACCATATTATATGCTACAAACGTCAAAAACCTCAGAGCTCTTCCATCAAGTGTGCAAAGTAATCTAATGAAATCCATTCAACCTCAGGCAAATGGATAAAGCTCACCAAAATCTAGAGACATAATGTTTTGTGAATTTTCTAAAACACTTCTTAGAGATAAGGTATGTGGAATAGCTATGTAGCTATGTATAAGGGCAGTTATACGGGTTTGAGGATGGGGAGCATTTTATGTTTAAAGTCATGGCTATAAAATGAGTCTTATGGAGGATACAACTCACACCGCTGTGCTTCAGGAGAACATAGATGTCTAAGGCTAGTCACTAATACACTTGCCCTTAATTCACACTTTTAATTGGATATTACGGTAATTATTCATCCATGTCTAATTCAGCCACTGGATATTTAGGTGGGCGGCTCTTTATGGCTTCCAGAGCTATTCTCGCTTGCTCTCTGCTCACAATCTGAGTCGGATTCAGGTATTGGACCTTAAAAGCAATGCCTCTTCTACAGATAGTCCCCTGGAATGTAAGCCTACTAAAGGCAGGCATTATCTTTTTCATCTTTGTGTTTCTAGAAGTAGCACCTTGCCCAGGACATAGCTGGTGATGAAAAAAAGATCTGTTGAATGAATATATGAGAGAATAAATGAATGAATGGGATGATCATCAGGCCTTCTTTTTGCTACTTGTAATGAAATTCACTACTTGGAGAGCCAGCTTCGTGCTCTCATAGTGAGGCCTTCACTCACAGATTAAAGTCCCTAGCAGGGCTGTCATATAAAACACGGCCAGAATGCCTGGCGGTGGTGACAAAGATGAATCTGAAGTAACCTCCTGGTGAATATCACTGAGTCTCATGTTACTAGAAAAACTTTGATTTCAGTTAAGCTAATATTTATTGAACATCTACTATGTGCCTGGCATGAGAGGGGAACCTTAGGGTAGGAGAGATAGTTGTTTATTTGTTGACTCATTTAATAGTTATTGCCCCTACAATGACCAGGCACTGTGTAGAAGAGAGAAGGTCCTTGTTTTCATGAAAATTGCAATTTAACGGGGAAGCCCTTCATTTGACAAGCATGTCAAGGGACACCTACTATGTGTCAGGCACTTCTTACAGGTGATAGAATCCGGACAGGCATACCGCCTTTTTGAATAAGCCCACCCACCATTTCAGAGAGACCAAGGTTTCATCTTACCTAGGCTACAAGCATTCTCCAGAGGACACGTCAGCAGGCCACGAGCCCACCTTTTCCCTGACCTCTCCCCTCAAAGAGCCCATCAAAAACTCTGGCCAAAAAGGCCTCTTGGCCAGCTAGAGACCCCTTTTTTCCTTTGTTCTACTCGCCAGAATAGAGTGGTCCTTCTCAGGTTTAGCAATAAACCTGCTTGGACTATGGAGATCGCATCCTTTTTCTTTCATCTGGTGCTGAAACCTGGGAGCGGGAGCCGAGAGCAGGAGCTCTTTTGCAGCCTAGGAAGCAGCTCATCCTGGGCTAACGCCGAGATCCTGAGAGCCTTTTGCGTCTTGCCCTGTTTCCCTTCCCTCTTTCAATAGGTACTCAGGCTAGAATAGGGGACAAAGCAGACAAAAATCATAGCCCTTGTGGATCTCATATTCTAGTAGGGGATACAGACCATACCCAAGATAAATAAGTTTGTATTGTCTTAGAGATAAATGTTAAGAAAAAATAAATCAAGTGTATTTATTATCTTATAGCTCTAGAGGTCACAAGTCAGGAATAGGTGCATAGGGCTATGTTCCTTCTGGAACCTCTAGGAGAGAATCCACTCTCTTTTCCAGCTTCTAGAGGCCACCTATGTTCCTTGGCTCATGGCCCCTTCCTCCACATTCAAAGTCAGAAGTGTAGCAGCTTCTAATCTCCCTCTGCCTCTCTTTCTGCATCTGTTGTCAAATCTCCTTCTCTCGCCCTGCCCTGCTGTTTCCCTTTACAAGGACCCTAGTGATTACACTGGATTCACCCAAACTATCCAGGATAATCTCCCATCTCAACACCCTTATGTACTTAATCACATGTACAAAGCCCCTCTGCTATGTAAGGTGCCAGATTTATAGGTTTAAGGGATTAGGATGTGGGGGCCGTTACTCTTCCTGCCACAGCAAGGAGGCAAGCCACGAAGCACTGGTGCAGAGCGATGCCATTCTAGATAGGGTGTTAGAGAAGGCCTCCCTGCGGCTTTGGAGTGAATCTGTGGAGGAAACCAGGGACCTGTGGGGGGGAGGGGAGGAGCATTCCTGACAGAGGAAGCACCAGGTGCAAATCCCTGAGTTGGGAGTGTGCCTGGTGTGTTTAAGGAGCATCAAGGAGACCAGACAGCGTGGCTGAAGAGGAGAGAAGGGGCCGACGTAGAGATGCTGCAGTGGAGAGATGCCAAGGAGCTGTGGGCTACAGTCCTTCCCTGGACTCTTGCACTTCACGTCTGGGGCCAGAGGCATGGACTGCCTTTGTTTTGAACTATCTTCTCAAGAATGTTTGCAGAGCAACAGCCTTGGGCAATAGAGTGCCTCCTGTCACCACTGAGGGCAGACATGCTTACTGTCCATACAGAAGATTGGGGTTCTCTAAGCTCAGGCTTCCTCTCCTATAGTGCACCCACTACGTGTGCATCTGCCCTCCCTCAGGGCCCTCTGGAAACTGGGGATCAGTGAACCAGCCCATGAAAATGCAAGTCGTCTAGCTACTGCTATTGCTATACATGATAAAGTCTTGTGTTTCTGACCCAGGATTCGTGTGTCTTCTGCCAGCATCCACGAACTTGTGGCAGGCCAACTTGTTAGCTTACAAGTGGGGGAATAGCTCGGACCCTGCAGAGCTTTTGATAGGAGCTAATGCCTATAGGCTTACTGGAGGCCTGAGGAAGGAGTTGGACTTCACCCTGAGTGGGATGGGAGCTGTGGGAGGGTTTTGGGCAGAGATGTGACGTGGCCTGACTTTGGTTTTATAAGGTTCACCAGGGCTGCCCTATTGAGAGGAGACTGAAAGGGCACAAAGTAAGAAGCAGGGAGATCAATTGTGAGCTCCATCACTTAGCAGTAAGCCAGAGGCAAGACATCTCCACCGGAGCAGTGGTGCCAAGAGGGTGGTAAGAATGGTGGGATTTTGGATGTTTTGCAAGTGCAGCTGCCACTGTTCAGGGTGTGAAAGAAGGCTGAGCACCAGGTCACTGGCCTGAGCAAAGGCAAGCCTGAAGCTGCCTTTAACTGGGAATCAGAAGATTTCAGGAGGAGCCAGGGGAGGGGCTGGCAAGTTCAGCTTGACAGTGGAGTTAAATAGCCAGCCGGCAACCAAGAGATGTTGAGGACATTGGATATGGATTTGTTATTCATGGATGGGGCTGGGCTGGAGATGTGAATTTTAAATTCACTAACCTGTCTATGTATTCGAAGCCACAAGACAGAGATCAGTGCATATGAAAAAGTGAAAAGGCCTAGTGTTGAGCCTCCCCATTTCGTATTAAGAGGTTAGGGAAGTAAGAAGGTATCAGGAAAGGGTCTGAGAAGCCAGGAAGGAAGTAAGAAAGCCTGGTGAACTTGTTACCCCAGCAGCCAGAAGCATGGGGCTTCAAGGAGGGGCGGGGGGTGATCAATGACTAATGACAGGTGAAATAAAATGAGGCCGTGGCTGTTATCTCAGCTTTGGTAAAGTCAGAGGCAAATCACAGATGGAGCTGCGAGCTCTGCCTACGTGTGTCAGGGACCCAGCTGGGACTCCGGGATGGGACAGACATGAGCAAAGGCCCTGAAAGCTGACGATGGTCGGCACATGTGGGGAATTGTGAGCCCAGAGAGTAACCGGACAGCGCTGGATACCTGGGCGCATCGTCCATGCGTATGAACCTGGCGAAGGCTCAGCGGGCTTTGGTCGGCGATGCCAGGGCGGCGAACTTCGGATTCCAAAAGGCCACTCTGATGGCTGAGGGCAGGGACTCGTCCGGCGCGCACAAACCAGGCGCCGTAGGGCAGCCGATTGGCCCCGATGCTCGGCACCTCGACTACAATCCCATTCGCTTCGAACCTGAGGGACGAGCCCTGTGTGCGCTGGGGCCGCTGCTGCAGTGCGGTCCGCTCCGCGGGTGCCCGGGGCTGATCCTACTCGGGGATTGGGGTGGGGGGAAACCCCCGAGGAGCTGGCAGCGGCGCTCAAAAGGCTACAGCTTGAGAGCCATATCTCATTTTCTTTCTTTCTTTTTTAAAGGAAAAGGATGCCTAGGGAGCCTCGGCGGTATTTCATCAATGCTCACATCCGCGTCTGAACTTCAGCTCACTCGTGGAGTGTGAACACCCACGCCCCCACCGCGGAGGAGGCTGTGCGCCTTCGGGAAGAAATTTAGCCTCTTAAGGGAAGCACTCATGTCACGTTCAGAAAAAGAGGCAGAAAGTTAAAAAAATGGGGCGTGTGGGGGGAGCCAGCCAAGTGCGGTGGCGGGGCTCGGCGAGTGGCAGAGCTTCCTAGAGCCAGACGCTTGGAAACAAACAAAACGCGGGCGGGGTCGCGCGCCGCCTCCCGGGTCCCGAGGCGCGGGGAGGGCGCGGCGGGCCGGGGCCAGCAGAGGGGCCGAGCGGGGCCGACCGCGCAGGGGTCGGACGGCCCGGCGGCAGCCCTCCCGCGGTCCCGGCAGGCGCGGGCGCCGACGCGCGCGGACTACAAGTCCCAGGAAGCCCAGAGGCAGCGCGGGGCGGGGCCTGGCGCGATTCCCCGGGATCCGGCGCGCTGGGAAGCGCCGCGGAGGACGCAGCGGCGGCGGCCGGAGGGCGGCGAGCGCGCGGGCGGAGGCGGGGCCGACGTGGGCCGGAGCCCTGCGTGCCAGGGAGGGGGCCGGCCGTGCAGGCGGCGAGCGGCGCTCGGAGCGGGCTCCGCGGCTTGCACGGCGCCGGCGACTCGGTCCCAGCTCGGCGGGCGGCGCACGGCGGGCTCGGCTCCGTGGCCCCAGCGCGCCAGGCGGCACAGCACGCAGCGCGCGGACCCACGCCACGGCCGGGCGCCCGAGCGGCGCGGCCACTGCCCGGGGGCCGGCCCTCCGCCCCGGCGCTCGGAGCGCGGCGGCTGCCTGGGCTTTAATGGCTGCTCGGCAGGGCAGCGCCTAGGGGTGGAAGCGGCTGCGGCGCAGGAAGGCGCCCGAGCGAGCCTCCTCCGGGGCCGGCCGCGCCCGCCGCGGCGCGCTCCATGGGGGCCCGCTGACCCGGGCCGCCGGGCCCCGCTCGCTCCCCGGCCGCGCGTCCCGGCCATGAACTGAGTCCGCGCGGGCCGCCCCGCGCCTGCTCCGCCCGCTCCTTTCTTCTCGCGCCTCCTCTGCCCGCCGGCGGCGGGCCCGGCTGCCGGGGGCTGCGGCGCCCCGGGCTCGGCGGGCGCCGGGGCGCGGGGCGGCAGCGGCGGGGGGCGCTCGCCTTCGGGCGCGGCGCTGCACCATGAACTACCAGCAGCAGCTGGCCAACTCGGCTGCCATCCGGGCCGAGATCCAGCGCTTCGAGTCCGTCCACCCCAACATCTATTCCATCTACGAGCTGCTGGAGCGCGTGGAGGAGCCTGTGCTGCAGAACCAGATCCGGGAGCACGTCATCGCCATCGAAGGTGAGGGCCGGGCCGCCGCGGGGCTTCTGAAAGGCGCGGGGGAGTGGCGCCCCCGGCGCGGCGGGTGTGCGCGCGCGGGTGTGCGCGAGTGTGTACACACGCGCCGGGCCGTGGCATGCGGCTGCCCCGCCGAGGGAGCACTGCGGTGCTTCTCACCCTGCAAGGCCGGTGAGAGCCGAGCGGGAGGCCGAGGGCCGGGCGAGAGCGCGCCGCGAGCTCTGCCAGAGAAGAGGGACCGTCAGCGTCGATTTGATCATGGGCAGTAGAGTCTTCCGTGCGAAAGTGGCTCCATGCGGCGAGTCCTGGGCCGCCGGAGCGACCCGGCCCAGCTAATGCCTGCGGGCAGGTGGAGAGGTCGGCGCCACCGAACCGTGACAGGTCACCAGGCCAAGGCCAAGCGTCTTGCAGGACGGTGTTGAAGACGTGTCTTGAGAAATGTTGCTGCTCTGGCCTGTGCGTTTAGGCAGGGTGGCCATCCCCCTTCGTGTCTTTGCCCAATTCAGGGCACGGTGGGGGCTTTTGAATCGAGCCCACGGAGAGCCAGCCCGGCTGCAGGCAGCTTAGTGTCCCGGCGCAGGTCCACCTGGCCCTGTGCAAAGGCTGATCTCCATGGAGTGTTTTCTGCCGGAAATCCTGGGCCAAATGAGAGGAACAAACCTACCAGGAGGGCAGGGGGTCCCCCAGCCTGAGTGTCTCACCCTCACATACTTGGAGGAAACCCACCTTCCCCGCATGCTGGGCAAGGCTTGTGACCCTGACGGAGATGCCTGACAGAGTTCTGCCTCCTCGGGCTTGTTTCTTGGGATTAGCAGTGGCTCCTATTTTTCATGCTTCTGGGCTTCAGGATTGGCTCCTTGCTTTGTCGGTTTGGTCCTGCCAAGATTCACCTGGGAGACCAGGTGGCATGTAAATGTGGAATGTGAAGTTGTACCCTAGCCACAGTCAATCAGAAGTCTTTCTGCTCTGTTGGCCAATGATGGTCAAAGGCCTGAAGAGTGGCTTGTTCATAATACAGAACTGTTCTAACCGAATGTCAGTAGGGCTGCTGTTGAGGAACATTGAGAACGTTCCAAGGCCAGCCAGGAGTGTGTCCTGAAGCCTGGCCTCAGGCAGTCACCCAGTGCCCCTCGTCTGTGTGTACAAGGGCATGGGCCACAGGAGGGCTTTGCCTTGGCAGTGTGCAGACTGCCCTGCTAGCCAGGTGACTGGGTCTGACACTCAGCTGTAGATAGAAAAGGGGGATGTGCGCTGATCCTCTTGGCATTTGGCAGCCCCATGTTGAACAGTGTCCTGGCCAGGCTGCTGATTGGCGGACTGTATACACAGGGGACTTGCTAATTCCCTGGGAGGATCTGAGTGAGCAGTGCTCCAGCCTTATGTGGGACCTGGCCATCAGAGCACCTGGCCTCCCTGTTGGCAATTTAAGATGCTTCAGATTCCTTGAGAAGCAGAGGCTTCAGTGTACTCAGACAGGACTTGTGGTGGGGCCACGGGACCTGCACACGTGTGCTGATGGCCGGGCGATGTCACAGAAATGTTCCGGTAGAGCCTGAACTCATTTCTGTTTCAGGCAAAGTGAAGGGGCACTCTACTTGTTTCACTTGTCTCTTTGCAGCTCTCCGGCTGCATTCACAGAAGTATGATGAAACAGTCTGAAAGCCGGTGCCGTGCATTGAACATACCTGGCTGAGCGTGCCGTGCCACTGTGCAAAGACCTCTAGCTGAGCGTGATTCATGATGCCTCGTTTTCATTTCCCATTCTTGAAGCTGAACTTCGGGGTCTCCAGCACTTCCAGCAAAGCAATTCAACTTTCTAAGCAAGAGGATGTGGTTTCATTTTTCTTTTCTTTTTTTTAAAAGAAGTGTTGTGTGGCTCCTAGATGATGGTTTTGGTAGTTTGATATCTATGTTTGTGATAGACATTAGGCCCCTTCTTGGCTGGAATCCTTGTCATTTTTAGTAAGACTCAGAATCAGTGAAAGTATCCTGTTTGGGGCTTTGATGGTGCCATTATTTTTCTGTTAGAAAAAGGAATGACTGTGTTGTGTCAGGGCTATTAAATTTAATGAGGCTTAAGAGCCTTTCTGATATGCTTCCGTTCTTTGCCTTATTATCAACAATGCTACCTACCACCTCTCATTTGTATAGAACTTTAGCAAATACTCTTGCATTCTCAATCTCATGGTGTAGTGCTACCCACCCTGTTAGAGAATGAGGGCTCGCTTCCTTAACCCTCATTGTAGAGGATGGAGGTTCATTCTGGAAGGCAGCTGATGGCCCACACTGAGGTCATTCAAAGTCTCGTCTAAACCAAAGGATCATTTTAATAGAGAGCCCAGGTCTGCCTCCTAAAGCACTTAACATTGCTTCTTCTAATGAAATACAGGTTCATTTGGTGTAATGAGGTATTGTCCCATTCTGTGCCAATTTTAAGATACGGTTGTGGTTTATGGCTATATTGTTGGTGTTTTTGAAAGTTGAGAGGATTGCTCTTGCTCAATTGTGGCAGGACAACATTTTTACTGTGAGAAGAGAACTATGTAGAAACAATTTTGTGCAGTTGTGTAGGCTGTAGGTTATTTACTTGTACTGAGTCTGAGTGTTGCCATGGGGTATGGGGTCTGCAGGTGCATTTGGAGGAGCCCAGTGTGGTAACTGAGCCTGCACCCCGTCTCCCCACACAACCCCAGCATCACTGTAACTGTGAGAAACCTACCCAGATCTGCCCCTGCTTGTGCACCTCGAGAATTAGGATGCTACGGTGGTGAAATGTCTTTCTGAAATTTAAAGTATAACCATTTCCATTCGGGGAAGTATATGCATATCATAGCAAATGGTTTAAGAATCACTTGTCCTACCAAACAGGGAAAAGTGCATTTCAGAGGATAACAAAACTGCTCGATTAGCATAGTCTGAGCACTTTTTAATGTGAAGAGAAATGTTTGAGAATACGATTTCTTACGTTGGCATAATATTTAAGCATTTGGCTGTATCCTAATTTATGTAAAACTTCCCTGTTTTTTGGCATTTTCAGAAATTTTTGCTGTGGGAATGAGGGAAGATGTTTTGGCTAATGTTAATTTCAGAGAGATTTCAAGTGGGTCTGGATTGGGAAAATCTCTGTGATGGACTGAATTGTATATACGTTAGTTGAAAGAGCTCACCAAGATTCCCAAATAAGAATGGAACTGTGACCCCGTTTGGGGGCATGGCAAAAGGGGTTTTGTTCTCAGTGTTGTCTTAAAACATTACCTTGCCCAAGGAAGTGTTTTTTCAAGTTTTTATTTCAGATTTATATTTCTTTTCCCCCAAATCTCTGGAGTTTAAGGACGCAGGGCTGTTTTTTCACTGCTCAGATTTCCCACAGCTGTAGCCCCACAGCACGCGTACTCTCCGAGCCCAGAAATGCTTCCAGTGTGAACAACGTGTCTGGGTTTTTCCCTCCGGTTCTTTAAAAAAGTCCATATGGGGTTGATGAGGTTGAGGTGAATGAGTCAACTGCCTTTCTCATTAAATAAAGCATGTTCTTTTTAGAATAAAGCCTCTATTAGCAGTTGCACATTGTAATTCAACCTGCCAACCGCAGAAGTCTGATGCTGTGATAACCCACCTGTCTGATCAGCCAGGGTAGCCGAGCCTCCAACCAGCTTCCGTGCTCCACCCTCACCAGGAGTGGATCGGGGGGACTAGGCTCCTCGCTGGCCCCACGGATGGTTTGTGTGGTTCCTCCAGGGACTCTGGAGAGATCACAAGGGCCCAGTCCTTGGTGGGAGAACTCTGCCTGGTGCCCCTGGTAAGGGCATTCTCACAGGAGGACTCAGGGCTGAGCCCTGGCATTTGGGGGACCTGGAAAGGCGGGCTGGGGTGCCCCACTTCATCCCACCATACGCTGCTTTGCTGAGCATCTGTGTCCAGTGGAGTGCTAAGTGCTTACCCTGTATGACATCAATGCATCCTGTGGTTGATCCCTGACACAGACGCCCCCTCTGAGGCCCAGAAAGGGTAGGAAGCTTGCTGGGGGAGATCAATGCTGGCTCTCTAGTTCCTTCTGTGATAGAAGTGGAGTCCTTGGTTATTCACGGGTCCCATAGACCATATGTGCAAACCACCCCGGGCATGGGTTCCCTTTATGCAGGACAAGAAGATTGGAGAATGCCCCAAATCATTGGCTGGATTATGCTCTCTGAAAAGTTGCTTACCATGGCAAACTATTTTAAGAGTGTTTTCACACAAAAGTTTATTTAATCTGGTTGTTTATTTAATCATGTTTTGGGAACAAATATCTCCTTGCTGCCGTGGATGAGCATAATTTTTCTCTGCCAGTACTTACTATATTTGAAATATTTCAAGTTTAATCAAAGGTTGCAGGCATGGAGCCTTTTAGTTATTGATACGCATGTCACAATCTCCTCCTCAAACAATTCTCTGTTGGCCTAGATTGTTTCCAGGTTAAATAGCATGCTTTTTCTAACGCCTGCACAGTCCAGGCGTCCCTTCCCGCCCCTTCTCCCAGCCACAGTTAAGGTTTGCTGCTCTGTGCCCCCAGTCCCCTTTGGCTCGTCTTACACCATTCCAGCCCGAAAGCCTGGGTGGTCATGAGGGCAGAGACCAGCCGTGCCCATGTTTCATCTGTTCAGTGATTCAGTGTGCTGCGCCTGGGCCCCGGAGGATGCCCAGGAGTTGCTTGCTGACTTGTCAGGGGGGTTAACATTCCCCCCGGGGTTTGGGTCCTTTTGGTCCTTATCGATAATATAAACAGTGTTTATCCCCTGGCACAAGTGCAGGTGTTTGAAACTTGTCACGAGAGCACTGACGTTAGGACAGGCACCTTTTGGATCTGGTGGGTTAGCTTGGGTAGAAACTAAATGCCTTGTGCTGTTTGGGGTGGATTTTTTTTCATATATGTAGGAGAAGAAAAAGACCTGCTGGCTGAATCCTGGCAACTTTTGTCAACGCAGCTCTCTGCAAAAGGTTGGTGTTTCTTTATGGTGGGTGTAATTGAATTTCAGATGTAGAATCGATATCACTGACAAGCACCGATGAGTGACAGACCAGGTGGCTGACATAACGTCCTATCTTCAGTGTCACAATGAGACCAATGGTTCTCACAGTTGAGCATGCAGTGAAATATCATGGAGGGCTCGGGAAAGCAGACAGCTGGCCCCCACCTCCAGGGTTTCTAGTTCCGTAGGTCTGGAGCAAGGCCCAGGAATTTTCTTTTCTAACAAGTTTTCAGAGGGTTCTCATGCTGCTGGTCTGGAGACTGCACTTGGAGAAGCACTGCTGTGGACAGTACGCATTGCAGTGAAATGGGGCATCTGCTGTGGGCCAGCACTGTGATGTGTGGTCCAGGCAGTGCTGGCAGGTGGTGGGGAGGGCTTCCTCATCCTCCCTGTGGGTTACAGTGGCAGGCAGCACTCAGGGGCATTGCTTAGGGTCATACAGCTTAAACACGGTGGAGAAGGGTTTAAACTGAGCTCCACCTCTGTGATGCTGAGTGAACTCCCTGTGGGGGAAGTGGTCAGGTGGGGGTGGACAATGCCAAGGCGGTCCCGTAGGGAGGTAGGACCAGCTGATGTTTCACTTTATTCCAAGTTCCGGTCTGTGGTTCTGTGCACTTTGTCTCCTGTCTTTTGGAGATGGGTGATTTTGAGGTGAGCTCCTGTGTGTTTAGATGATTTGGCAGGTGGTGCATTTTGTTACCGCTCTTTTGGAGCTATGGAGCATTTCTGTGCAAGAGGAGCTCTATATGTCATTAGCAGCCTGGAAGGGCCGTGTGGGGCGGGGGTGCTGAAGGAAGTGACTCAGAGGGAGAAAACACTACTACAGCTGCAGGAGCCTCCAAACAAAACCTGCAGCCTCGTGCTACCACCTCTGTTTTTTGTCCAAACCGGACTTTTTATTTGGTTAAAACTAAAATCCCTTACTTTGCATCCTCCTTTTTTCTTCTGTGCCCTGCAGGTGTTTATAGTTTGTGAGCCTCACTCCGGCTTGTTTTAACTACCAATTCAGCCTTGTCTCACGTTTCCCAGCGGTCAAACTTGTGCCCTCCTCCCCCACCCTTGGCCAAGCACTGCAGTTTGAGTCCTTCTCTTAAGTGATTGAGTTTGGCAAAGCGGATCAGGCTTAGTTATTTTTAAAATCCAGGGTTCGGGGTTCTGATCTGGTGCTTAGCTACATAATTCCTTCCCTTTGTTAAGTACTTTTCTCTGAGAGGCCAAATGAACTTCACAGATGTTGATCTCTAATCTCCGCAGCATCTGTTATTTTTCCACGGGGTGTGAGTGCAAGGCTTTGTCTGTGCTGCGGGGACCTCCTTCCAGGAGCTCTGCTTCTGAGGAGCTGAGAGGGATTCTTGGTTCCCGTTTATGGTGTGGGAAGCCTGCACCCAGGGTGGTGACTTTCCTGAGGCGCAGTGATGCCCCGTCCAGGGGCAGGGCTGGCATTGTAGTCTGGGTCCAATCCCCCCACCTCCCTGCTCACAGCTGACTGAGGCCAGAGGGGGTGTCTTGCTGCAGCTGGGGAGGGAAGGAGGGCAAATACCATCTCCACTAGAAGAGGTGGTTAATGGACCTTTGAATAACCAGCCAAATAGCTTGCCTCTGTGCGAGGTCAGGACATTTTCCATAAAAAGAAGACTAAATATAGGCTCGAGGGTGGGGACCAGGGTCCAAGAGGGGACTGTCATCGCTCAGAGATTGTTTCTTCCACTGGTGATCAGACTTGCCACCAGCCCGAACAGGTGGCCACCCTGCGCTCCGGGAACAGATGGGTGTTTTTGTTTAATCAGGGGCTCATTTGCAGATCTCACACTTCTCCCGCTGTTTGGTGGGATTGTCTTTTTTGGGCTGTAGTGTTGGCGTTTTTGTGCAGTGTTTCTACACAAGCAACTGTCTGATCTTTATGCCGTCTGGTTGTCATTAGCATCATGGTTAGAAGCTGCTTTTTATTTCCTATTTTTTTTAAGGGTGGTTCATGGTTCTGGGAGAAGAATTCCAAATAATTACTGGCCATGTTCACAAATGATTTATGTTTGGTCTTAGAAATGTCAACATTCATCAGGCTCTCACACATGGAACTATGTTAATTTCCAGCTTAGGACACGGCCTCGCTCAAGCTACTGTTCCCATACTCTCAGATAATAGACTTACAGGGAGACCAGAGCTTGAGGAAGTGAATTTAGTTTCACTTCCATGAGTTTTGGTTGATAGGGACATACCAACAGTAAGGAGGATACTTGAAAGGGAGGAGTTAGAAAAAAAAGTTTGTGAATGCCTACAATAAAACAAGCCCCTTCTTTGTTTCCAGAAAGGCTTTTCACTTCTCCATACGAGCCCAGAAGCACGCATGCTGTCTGTGTGAGGGCGCGTGGCGGCCTTCAGCGGGATGTGGTCTTGTAGGAAAGCTCCTTACCTGCCGGCTTTTGTAATGATGGAGAAGTTGAATTTGGAGAGGGCTGATTGTCCTGAAATTCTGCTGTTTGTGTTTCCAGTCGTCCTTTTCTGTGAGGGGAGAATCGGCATATTTTCCAGGGAGGGCACTTCTCCACCCGGTCCGCCCACCCTTCGTTGTTTTCTGAGGTCCTGGGGCCGCTCTGAGCTGTGGCCCCATCTCGCCCTGCTCGGACGCCGCCCCTGTTAGTTCAGGCTGGAGCGCTTTGGGGTCCCTTTTATTCTTTTATGGGGCAGCAGGAAGCCGTGAGTTGGAGAACAGAGACGGGCCCTAACAAACAAACAAGGGCGCTGTTTCCATTTCTGGACTGGCAATCAAGCCTGGGTCTCTGATTCTCCATGTGTTAGAATTTGGGGTTTGGGATTGGTGGGATTGAGACCACCTCAAACTCCCTAATTTTTTGAACTTTTTTTTTAACACAGACAGTAAATACATAAAGATGCCGAGTCGTAAGGGAGGACGTTTTCTCAAACTGACCCTATGTGTGTAACCATCCAACTCGAGAAGCAGAAGGTGGCCGCACAGGGAGAGACTCCTCTGTGTTGCCCTTGTTTATCTGTCCTACTGTTGATGGGCATTTGGGCAATTTCCTATTTTTGGCTGGTATGAATAGCGTGTGTGTCTTTGGGGCCACGCGTCCCTGCTGCTGTCAGGTGTGTGCCTGGGGGTGGCAGGCTGCCTTTTCCCTGGTGGGATGCAGCAGGTCATGAAGCTGCCCCGTCGGGGGGTGGGCCCCGGGTTGGGGGTGCCCTTCCTGAGGGGCCTTTTCATGACACGCTGATGGCACGAAAGCTGCTGTTTCTTCCTTTGGTGTTCAGTCATTCTAGTTGCTTCTTCCCAAACAAGTACTAAAGTACTGTCTTAGACCTTAGGTTTTTTAATTTAGGATTTTCTATAGACTGTTACTTCCTTGTTTGTTGAGTAATTGCTGCTGTATAAATGGAGCTGTGTGAGTGAAATCCTTCACCAGAGGTGCTTTCCTTTAACCGTGGACTAGGCCCTGGCCACTCTCCTTGGCTCCTGGCAGATTAGCATCGGTCAGGGCTCTCCTTCCGGCTCAGCCCCGACCAGCCCTGAATCTGCCCCACCACCACTCGGATCTGTTTGGTATTCGAAAGGAAACTCATTTTCTACTCTTGGCTTAAATTGTTCTGTGGTTGTACAGTTACGTATTAGCACTTACTCAGTTTCTCTTGTTTGTAGCAGTTATGTGAAAGACAGAAGAAAGAAAGGAAAGCAAAGTGTTGCCAACTCCTTGAATCTCTAGGGTTTTTGTCTTTGTTCCTTCTGTGTCCTGGGGCTGCCCATCCCCTTCCAGAGGCCACGCCAGGTTGCTCAGAGGGGCAGAGGCCGAGCATGGAGGGGTGGGTGTGTATGAGCTGCTCCGGAGGCTTCCGAACACAAATGTTTGTTTTGAGGGCCAGGGTGGGGAGGGGCACGTTTGTCTCACTGTTCATCATGGGGGGTGGCCTGTGTGAGCATCTACACCAGGATTCTGTCGAGCACCCACCGTGGGCCAAGCGCAGCGTTTGAGTTTGCTGGGGAGTCCCAGCCCAGGAGGCCAAGCGAACATGAACTGAGGTAGCAACCCCACCGGCAGTGTGGCCTGGGAGGGAATGGGATGCCAGACTGGGAAGCTGGGTGGGAGTGGGGCCGAGGGGAGCTCTCCTGGCTGGTGGAGAATAGCCCTGGGACGTGCAGACTGAATCTCTCAGCCTGCGGGGCCCAGGAGGAGAGCCAGGTGGGCCTCTGAGAGCAGGTTGGGGTCCCTTTTATTCTTTTATTGGGCAGCAGGAACCCGTAAGTGGCGGATTTCCCTTCGGGGAGGGAGCCCCATGATGCTCAGCTGTTGTCACGCCGGATAGAGCCGGCGGTGGTGGCTGAGGGGAACGGCAGGGGGGGTCCAAGTCTGGGACTTACGTTAGTGCTGTCGTGAGGGAAGGTGGAAGCCGGGGCAGGGGGTTGGAGAACAGAGACGGGTCCTAAGAGGGGCAGTTACAGGTGCAGCCTGAGCTTGCCTGTGAGTCTGCGATGGGGGAGCACAAGGAGGGACCTGGGTGTGCTCCTGGGAACACAGGAGCGGGACATGTTGCAGTGAGATCTGGGCCCCACAGGAGGTTCCCAGGATTTGTGCAGGAGGGCCCTGTCTGTGGGATGGGCTTGGACGTGCAGATTCATCCCAGCTGTCGCAGAGGCCGAGAGGCAGGCACCTGGAAGGTATTGCAACTCTTTCCTCTGCAGTTCTTAAGTGGGTGTGCATCAGCCTCTCCGGGAACTGAGTAGGTCCACAGGGGGAACATACATGCTTGAGCCTCAGTTCGCAGACGCCGGGCTGTGGTGGCTCCTCCCATCCTGCTTGCCTAGCCAGGTAGTCGGCCAGCTGCCCTTCTTCAGGCCCATGCAGAGCATGTGTCACGTGGTGCTTGATTGATGGATCTGTCCAAGTCTATGTCTGATTCTGTATCTCTGTGTACTTACTACCTGTTAGGTGTGTGTATTTTTTCACTTTGTAGGCTTGTAGAGCCAGGTGCTAGGACCACAGAGGGGAACGGGCCATTTGCCATGCAAGGACAGGCAGGTGAATGCTTTGGGCTGGGTGTGTAGTGGGCCAGGAGAGCTGCAAGGCGTGCCACGAAGAGGCCCTGGGGCTCCTGGAGGAAGACCTTTGGAGTCCCAGAAGATGGGAAGCTGACATTGGTGGTGGGGGCATTGACAGGGCACAGTGCCATCTCCTCTCAGCAGGAGGCCTTGGAAAACTGTCACCTCTGCCCCGAGAGATCACACTGCCATCACTCTATCAGTTACCCTTGGAAAACTGGTCTTCCCTGGGTTTCTCAATCTGTGCGTGCCTTTCTGGTCATCTTATGTGGGGGAATGAAAGAGATTATGCATTTCTGCCCATAGCCTGCTTCTAGAGGGGTTTCTTCCCCTCAAACTCCCCAAGCCCTGTACTCTTTCCCTAAACTCCCAGCTTGCCAGGAGAATCTTTTGAGAGTGATGCTCCGATCACGAGCACTTTGAGGCCCTGCCTAGACGGCGAGTGCCGCTTGTCCTCTAAGTGGGTCAGAATTCCAGACTCAGACATCAGAGCCTGTGTTTCCTCTAGAATCCCGACTTCTGATGGCGTGCAGGGTGAAGCGGCACACTCAGGTTTTTCATTTTGCGGGTGGCCTGTTTGGGGATCACGGGATTGGAGAGTGGTGTGATCATGCTGGCCCAGGAAGGTGGGCACCGCTCTGCTCCTGATGTGGGCACCGGGCCCTGTGTGTTCAGCAGAGTGTGGTAAGAGCCAGCTGCTCCCCTGCATCACCGGAGCCCTCACCCGCTGTGTGGACCTCAGGCACCTCCTTCTGGCTCTCCCCGGGAAAGGGGCCAGCCACTAGTCTAGGGTCAGGGATTTCTGTGAACAAGAGCTCAACTTGTGTAAGTAGTATCTTTTACGAACAAGAAATGAAATTTGCTGATTAGCCACAACTCAAGGAGGATCTCTTCTCAACATTTCATGATGAAAATTTTCAAACACACTGGAGAGGAAAGCATGTTTACCAGGAACTCTTATATCCCCATTATCTTGATTCTCTGTTTTCTATATCTCTCCATCTGTCCAGAGGCAAATTTAGCTAGCATGTTTATAGGATGCAAAGTTTTCCAAGGCTGTTCTGATTTTGGCTTGGAATCCAAAGGAATTCTGCAGGCAGAGCCAGTCAGGGTGTCATGCGGTCAGATGCCAGGTGCACCGGTGGCGCTGTGGGGCAGGGTGCTTAGTAAGCGTGGATCCAGAGTGAGGGTGTCTCACTCTGCAGGGTCAGTGGGCTTAACTTTGGATTTGGAAGGACAGCTCTTTTGCTGAACCCAGTTCAACTTGAACGATTGAACTGAACCCAAAGGGAAACTTTGAATTGAATGCAGACTTGAATTCTGTGGCTGAGTGTGTGTGTGTTTGGGAGGACAGTCCCTCTTTGGGCCTGCGTGGTATTAGGGGTGGCGTGGTACAAAGTCCTGTGTGTCCCAGGACTTTGGTTTGAGGAGTAGCTGATGTATTGATATGGAACACAGGCACTTTCTTGTTGGAACAAGTTACACCATGACTACTTCCTGGAAGCAGAATGATGTCATGGAGGGTTAGAGTCTTGATAACTCTTTGTGGTCTATAGGGGACAGAGAGCCCCAGCCTGGGCATACAAGACAGGCTCTTACCTCAGTGATTTGCCATGGAACCCTTGGGAATGAATGTGTTCCTTTAGGCCTTGGTTTCAGAGTTTAGAATCCATGGAGTTGAACTTTGATCTCCAGGTTCCTCCTGTCTCTAAAGTGACTGCCAGGACCCCATCCATTGCCCCTCAGTCCCCAAACTGACCTGGTCTGATGGAGGTGGAGATTGTCAGATTGCCTTGGTATTGTGTTAACTTGTTTCATCCATAGGCTTCCCTCTGTGTCTCCACCCCAACCTCCAATAGACTCAGGGAGTGAAACTTCACTCAGTAGAGTAATATCCAGAAAAGGGAAAGAAAGCTATTGTGTGTGTGTGTGTGTGTGTGTGTGTGTGTGTGTGCACAATCCAGATAGTACAGGGATGATCTAGCGCTTGTGTGCTTTGTGTAACATGCACACATGTTGAAGGCCTCGTTCTCACACATGAGTGTGTGCAGGGATGTGTAGAAGAAAACTTGTCCATAATAATCTCCAGTATCTGCACAATACCCTGGGCCCTTAAACTTAACCACAGACAGGGCAATAGATGTGCAGCTGTCTGCAGCCCTGTGGTCTGTCATTGTGATCAGCACACCTCAGTGCTGCTGTGGGTGAATGAGCATCGCGTGTATGGCTGTATGACTGGCGGCTTTCAGGCAGACCCTGGAAGTCTGACTCAGCTCTCAATCAGCTCCCCAGTTCATGAGTTTTAGGGAGCAGCCTCCAAAATAGGAGTCGACTTCAAGCTCCACTGGGAACTGAATACAGAGCCATTCTTGTCTCTGCATTGTTAATACAGTATTAGTTACAGGACCTGATTGGGCCAAATTCATGCTCCCTGAAATGTGCCCAAAGGGGGCGTGTCTTCTGGGGTGTCCTTCAGCCAGCAGTGACCTCACAATATGCTAATAGTCCCCAGCTGCCTCCTCATTTGACCCCCTACAGCTCTCCCCACATCCTGCCCAGAGCTGGCCTAGGACCATAGGGCCTTTTGGGGTTCTGAATCAGCAGATTCCTCCCCTGTCGTCCCTCAGAACCTTCACCACAGCTCCGTACCACCGTCCTCATGTCCTGGAGTGCCTCTCCAGGCACGCCCAGGTTATACTGGTCCGTGGGCCACTCTGTGCCATGTCTTGCCCTCAGCCCTGCTTGTGTCTCCACACCACCTTTGCATTCAAGTGAGCCTGCCTGTGCGTCTAACACAAGGAGGCTTTTAATTTCCGTTTTGTCATGATCTTCTCTTCAGAATCCAGGCTTTCAGCTGAAGGGAATTTATGGCAAAATGTATTTCTGTTGTCACCTCTTCAGTTGTCTCTCAACCAGTGGCGAGTGTCTAAAGAAAGGCTGGTGGCTCTCCATGTCCTTCCATCTCTCCCCACTCCCACTTTCTCACAGTTACCACTTCCCCCCCCTCCCCAAAGCTTACCTTTTGGACATGTCATCTGCTGGTGGGGCAGGGAGCCTTTAGTTCTTAAGAGTTCAGTTTAGAAGACAATGCTCCGGCCTCACGCATGGTAGAAGGTGCTTATAGATGACTTGCCTGTCCACTTCATTGGATGATGTCAACTGCAGCAACTAAAATTCTCCTGACAGCATGCCTCTCTCCAGGTAACCTATTGTTCCTGAGGCTTTTATCTTAAATACCACTTCTCAGGGGCCCGGAAGTCTCCCGTGGCCACCCCACCTAGTGTGTGTGCATGTTTGCGCACGTGTGTTCGTCCCCTGTGGTGTCTCTTCCCCAGGAGGGCAGGAGCTCGGGGCCGGCATCTCTGTGTCATCCATAGAGAGCCTGGCAGTTGCTTACCAAGGGGCTTATGCCTCCCAGTGCTACAGAACAGATTCTCCACCCTACTGAGGCCAGACCACATAGGATCTAAGAATTCTGTAGGAAGATCCTAGGCACAGCCAACGACTGAACTTTTCCAGAAACTTGTGTTTGGAAGATCCATTTTCTATGGTTACTGTTTTCTTGGCTCTTGTCACATAACTCCTGTTAGGTTCGGATACTGGGGTTTTTAAAGCTGGGGCTCCAGTATTTTAAACAACCTGATTTAAACTATGATGACTACAATGTTGCCTTTTCTGGTCTTTCTGGACACGAAAACAGGAACTTTAATCAGAAACTTGAATTTATTTGACCAAGAGTTTCTCTGTTGGTGTGAAAATACGATGTTACTGAGAATATTCCTGATTGGGAGCTGTCAGAAACTACGTCCATATGAGCAGGGCCGCCGAGACTCAAAGCCTATAACAAAAGCCCAGCATTTACTTGTTTTCCTTGGCTCAAATCCATGCTGATCGTCCTTCTTCTGTCCACACTGCCCAGAGATGGGGAGGAATGAGGACCGGCAGAGGACACATGAGCGCATTAGATAGAGACCCTAGCCATCTGCTTACCTTAGAGTATGTTTCTTGCTGTTTCCTTTGCGTGCATTGTGACCTGGAAGCCAGCCTTTTTTTCTGAGCTTGAGGGAAGCCAGAGCCGGAACAGCCGCTTGATTCTTTCTCCCTGAAGCCCCTGGGCAACCAGGTCACACACTGTGCCGGGCTGATGCTTTGGAGCTGAGCCTTTCCCCAGACCTTCCTGCTCTTTCACTGGTGGAGTCGCCTGCGGTCACGCGTGGTCGTGTTTTAGCCAAGCGCCCATACCTGGAAAGCCCCAAGTGAAGCGGCTGTTGGGAGCCAGCCTGTTGATGGCTAGTTACCAAGTGCTCCAGTGCCAGGCCCGGTGCCCACTGTTGACTGACCAGGGGACCGTAGTGTCCCCCTCCCCAGGGTGCTGCCAATGTCAGTGGGTGGCTGTGACTTTGTTTTTAGGAAGAGGACAGAAACAGCTACTGTACTGCAGGGACATCTGGAGAGGCTGGCCGAGCCGTTGGTGACGGGTGGGGCTCGGGCAGAGTCTGGTCGTCCCATGGACCTGGCACAGCTCTGCTCCAGCAGCCGGACGGGTGCGGGTTTGCCTTGTAAATAACACCATTGCCTGAAGGCATCTCTGACAGCTGTTCTTGCTCTGGATTCCAGAAATTTCTAAGAAACATTTCATGAACACCCTCCTGGTTTTTTTCCTTTCCCTCACTTAATAAAATCCATAGTAGCACTAACTGTTTATCGAGTGTGGCCGTCTATGGGGCCCCCATGCTATAGGCTTAATTTGCTCTTACGTTATTTTATCCTGGTTATTTTACTCCAGGAGAGAGAGAACCCCCATTTTACTGGTCAGGAGCCCCAGGTTTAAAGCCTTGTCCAAATACCCTCACACCTGGAGGTGGCTGAGTGAGGATTTGAACTCAGGATTCTCTGATGTCAGCCTCCCACAGTTATGTTTTAATAAAGCAGAAGGGAAACCGCCCAGATCAGCCGAGGTCTGCAGAGGCACTGGGGCACGGTCCATTGTCTACACCCTTCCTGCAGATTACAGTTTGTGATTTGAAACTCACATTCACACTCTGTCTCTTACTTACTGAGGTTATAAAGAAAAAAACAGCCCTTGGTTTACTTTTAACCCTACTGCTGAGGTTTGGTGGTGCTGGGACGCCAACTGGCCCGCTTGATTGCATGAGGAAGAGGCGCAGTGAGAAGCTGGCCGCCTGCGATTACAGTTTCGCAGTCTGGGAGGAGGGAGAATTTCCAAAAAGTGTGCCTTTGAAAATTCACCCAGGTTTAGAAACTCTGCAACACCTTTCATCTGGGTTGGCTGAAACTTTTGCTTTTGCTTTTAACTTTAAGCCACATGAATTATGTAACATTTTAATAGTGGAGATGCCAGTGAGCAGTTAATTTTTAACATGTATAAATAGAAGTTAACTTTTCATCTGAGCTATAATTAGCATAATAGGGAGAAATTGATGCCCTGAGAATCAGAGTGATCTGCCTGAGGTCGTGCAAAGCAAGGTGGCTGAGTGGGACATGCAGAGTCCAGTGCAGGCCCCTGAGGCTGCTGGTGGCAAGGAGTAGAGCCAGCTTTCCATTTTGGGAGCTGGGCACGTGATTCACCGCCCACCACGGGTGTGGGCTAGACAGGTCAGATGGCACCCTCTCTCTTCCACAGGGGGGCACCCAGGATGGAGGGAAAGGTGTGGCTCACCCAGGGCTGCCCAGGGGTCGACTGCCAGGAGAGCAGTTCTGATACCCATCCAGTGCTCTCCTGGCAGCATCCCTTGTATTCCTTCCAAGGCATTTGGTGATGGTGGGGATTCTTACTCTGCTCCAGGCCAGACTCTCAGGTGGGGGCTAGTTGTGGTTCCCCACCTGTGTGGGGACTGACCATAGCATTCTGCCCGTGGCCACGGGCTCAGTGAGGGCCATGGGGCCTCGTCACTGGGTGACTGGGAAACATTGCAGGGTGGGGAGTGTGTCCCCACACACTCAGACAGAACCTACCTGTATACAGGTCATATGTACCTCGTGTGCAGGGACACCTGCTGGCAGTTACTGTCAGAATTATTGTTCATTTTACAGCAGCAGTGCCCTTCCCACAATTTATTTTATTCTACAACTGTGGAGAGTTACGATTTAAGAGAAACTGCACATATTGTAAGTTTACAATTTGATGAGTTTTCACAGACACATCCTCCCGTAAAACCAGAATCAAGATACTGAACATACTCCCTCCCCACACGTTTCTCCTGCCTCTTTGTGACCCATCCCTCCTCCTGCCCTCAGCTCCTTGACCTGGTTGGTTTTCTGTCATGGGATTAATTTGCATTTTTTAGAATTTAATAGAAATAAAATCATGTGGTAACAGGCCCTTTCTTGGTCTGTCTTCATTCACTCTGTGATGATTTTGAGATTCATCCAAGTTGTATCTATTAATAGCTTGTTCTTTTTTATTGCTAAATAGTGCTCCATTGTGTGGATTTATGACAGTTTATCCTGTGGGTGAACATTGATTGCCTTGTTTCCAGCATTTGGCTTTGACACATCGAGCTGCCATGAACATCTGTGCACCATTCTTCAGATGGGCACGGGCTTTATTTCTCCTGAGTAAATACTGAGGAGTGAAGTGGCCGGGAATGTGGTGGGTATATATTTAACTTTTTAGAAAGCTGCCAAACTCCTTTCCAAGTCAGTTGTTTGGTCTCATGGTCCTGCCAGCAGTGCTGGAGCCTCCTCTTGGGGCCTCAGGTCAGCCAGCTGCTGGCAGTGACCGGGGAGAGCACCTGCCCTTCAGAAAGACGACTTGCCATCCGTGTCCCAGAGGCTGGGAGGGGTCTGAAACTAACGGGGCCACGGAGGCTGTAGGTGGAGGCCAGTAGGAAAGAGGAGAAGAATCAGACCTATTTGGTTCTTAAAAAGAGTTTAAACATTTAACCCCTCTAGGTGAAGTCCGCAGATTTGGAGTTCCAGCAGCAGGCGCAAGAGGCGGGTGGGGCGAGGTTTCTCCACATCACTTCGTGGCCCCTGGCCTCAGGTTCCCTATTTGTAAACCCACGTGTTTGCCCGAGAGCCATGGTTTTGGGGCAGGGGCAGTGTTGCCTGCCAGAGGACTTTTGGCAATGTCCGGAGAAAGTTTTGGTTGTCACAGCTCTGGGGAGGAGTCATCCAGTGGGTGGGGGCCAGGGGTGCTGCTGAACCGTGTGTGGTGCCCAGGGTGGCCCAGGATGTCGGCGCTGCCGCCAGCTGGACCCCGGCGGCCCCTCCCCGCCTCTGACCTGTAGTGCAGAGCTTGGTGCTGACCAAGGGTTACCCTGGCACCCTCTGCCTTTTCAGGCAGGAACCGGTGGTATTACCTAGGAGGTGTGGGTGCCTGCAGGAGGGGGGCAGGCCATGGGGCTACGCAAGCCTCAGCTCCTTCTTCCCGAAGTTTCTAGGAAACCGGTGCCCTGGTGGACGTGTGGCCCTCCTGTCCCCCTCCAGTTGCTTGAGTAGGCAGATTCCACCCAGCTCTTTATGACTGACTGCCTGGCAGCCTGACCTCAGGACAGTCTTAACTAACTTCTTTGATTATTAACCTTTGCTTGGCTCAGGGAAATTACTCACTTGTTCTCTGGCCAAGAGAAAAACCGCCTGGAAACGTTTGTATGTAAATCTCTTTGACAACTCCATTGTTTTCCTTATAGGGTGGGGAGAAAACCCCATGCAGTTCCTCAAATTGTGGGCTTTGCCCCTGCAGAGCTCTTTGTAGGCACACGCGTGGTGGGGTTCAGCATGGGGGGGCAGTGATAGTGACCACTTCCTGCCCCGATGCTGCGTCAGCAAAGTGCTGGAGAGCCGACTTTCGTCTTGGGTGGAAGTTTAGGGTGCCAGTTTCTCTGCTTTTGGGAGAGAATGCCAAGGATGGGAAATGCTGGTTTTGTTGACATAGGAATAGAAAAGGAACGCAGGGTCTTCCTCCCCGTTCCCGCCTCGCTTTCCTTGTTAGCATGTGCCGAGGTGCAGCCTGTTGAACAGACCTCGGACCTGGAAGTAGGTCTGGACCTCATGGGGGTCCTTCCACTGCTTAGCAGCTCCCATGTCCCTCAAGGGCCAGCCAGAGAACTTACCCTTTGCCTCCCTCTCCACGAAATTAAGATACATGAGTGAAATATTATTTTTTTAAGTGCTTTGGATGTCACCAAGAAAATGTGCTGTGCTGGCAAAGACGAGCAGGCATCCTGGTTGGCCTGGGACCCTCTGCCGAGCTGTGAGATGCTTGTCCGCAGGGACAGCTCTGAGCCGGGCGCGCCTGGTTCTGCTCAGGGTCTCTCCTCAGGTCGTTGCCTGTCAGAGTTCGTCACAAGGGTCACTTGTCTTCAAATCTAGTTGGCGATTTTATTTGGCCCATTCATACCTGTCTCGTTCAAATGGGGCTTCACTAGCTTTTTCTTGGTATCAAACTATCTTAAAGGTTTGAGAAATCTGAAACTGTACAGTGCACGGTTTTACCCCGTCCCCCAGGTCCACACCGCGGCCTTCATGAGGCCTGCCTGTGCCCGCTTCCTGTGCGTGGGCTTGGCCTTGCCCTCCCAGTGCACCTGCGCTATGCCTGTGAGTTCTGACCATTCTTCAGGCCTTTCTAGTTAAACCAAAAGGCCCAACAACATACGACCAGCCTTCTGGAGGGTTGTTGAGCGGTTCCAACTAAATAAAGATTTTACAGCTTTCTAGGTGTTAACTGTGATAACTGCTGGGATTCTGTGGAGACGGCTGGGATCACTTTCCCAGTCTGTGTGCTTCCTCTGCTGCTTTGCTGCATGTGTGATAAACATGTATATATTTACGTGGTTAGGCACAGGTGAGCCTGGCGAGGCTTGCTCGGGGTGTGTGCCAGCATGCCTGTGCTTCTGGGCTCGGATGTCCGAGGACGTTGATGTGGTGATCCGTGTTTGACAGCTTGGCCAACCCATAAATAGATCCCAAAACAAATCTGGCCAGGCTTTGCCCTTTTTTGAAGTCTTTAATGGGTCATCAGTCTTTCAGAATGAAGTCAAAATTCCCTGGCCTCACCCCTAAGCCTTTGTAGAACAAGTCATAGGGTAAGTAAAGAAAACGGAGTTGCTTAGCTTAGCACCCAGGGCCCTTTGCTGGGGGCCTGCCTGGTCTCGCCTTGCCCTGTGGGCACCTGAGCCATAGACAGTTCTCTGAGGGACTAACACGTGTACCTCGGGCTCCTGGTGGTCTGGAAACTGACTCCACGCATGCTTCTCTTTTCTTAACCAGACTGACACCTGCCCTACTCAGCTCAAGTGGCCCTGCTTCCTGGAGGCCATTCAGAGGGCTCCTGACTCAACACCAGGTGTGCAGCCTGTGCACTTTGTCCAATTGTGGGCTTGCCCGTCTCTCCCCAGCTTGGGCTCAGAATGTTCAGGGACTGTGGTCATGGGACCAGCCCCCAGTGTCTCATCAGGACCCACATGGTGAGAGCTCCATGGAGCTTGACCACCTGAGGAGTGGAAGGACCAAGCTCTGGCTTCGAAGGCATCTTCCTTCCTATGAGTCCTTGTGTAGCGACAAGGAACGTGTGATGTGTAATACACATGTTGTAGGACCCAAACATCCCGAAGAGGGGGCCCACAGCCATCGTAACCAGTGGGAGAGGCTGTGTATCCAGGACTGTGAGGTTGTCATGGCTGCCATTTGGGGAACTGCCTTCAGAATTTAGGACATTAAAAAAAGTCCCTGAATTTGGGCAAACTAAGCCCTGAGCAGGTGGTCTTTCCTTTTAGGACAGACAGAATTTGCTCACCCTGTGCTGGGGTGCAGGGTAAATCGGTCTGTTTGGGTCCTGGTTTGAAAACCGCAGAATCCCATTCTAGCTAATTCAAACAAACGTGGAGTTTATGGGGCACCACTTCTCCTTAGCCACCAGTTGGGCTTCTTGTCCCCAGAGAGTATCAGCCACCTCTTGGCCACCTTGATTGACAGCCCCACCAGGATGGCAGTGGAGAGAAGATCGGCAGGTCCTGAAAGGCTGAATGAGAAGCTGTCTCCAGAGGCCAGGGGTGTCTCTACTGAGCTGTTAGTGCCAACAGAACACAGCGAGCACCAGCCCGGGCTGTCCTGTCTGCAGCGAGGTGCTCATCATGTTCCTAAGCATGATCTCACGCATCTGCTAAGTCTCCTCCTTCCTGGTCATTCCACAAGAAAAAATCTGCCTTCTGTCGAGCTGGACATTTTGCAGCATTTAACGAGTTCCTTGTTGTGGGTTCATGGGTGATTTTTGACATAAAAGATGTGCAAACATCTCATGCAAGCTAATAAGCGGTTTCAGACGCTACGAATCTTCCTTGCAAATATAAAAGATGGAATTAAACATACAGGGAGCTGGGAAAATGCCAGGACAGTGTTACCTTTTAAGTCTTAATGAAAGTAAGGTACTCTTCCGAGTGGGGATATCAGAGTGACCTGGTGTCTTGAGGGCCTGCTGTGTGTGTGGGGGGTTGGGCTGTGTCATCCTGTGGATTATGACAGGTGGTTGGGCCCCCGCTCGGGCTTGGGTTCTCGCTCTTACCCTGCATTTGCCCAGGTTCCTCGCCCTCCCACACTAGATGGTTGTGGCCTCCTACCTCCCTGTCCCTCTGGGGCACAAGACACCCCATTTCCATGCTCACCTGGCAGTGATTAGAGCCCATGAAAGTTGTGGAAGAAACACCTTTCTGCTCCCCAGACCTGGAAATAACCAAAACAAATGTCTCTCCTACCCAGGAACATATTATTTGAACCTCCTTTGTGGTGATTTCTGTTACTGCTCCGTCGTTGATTGAGCATTGGTTAAGGTGCAGTATATAGAGTTTAAGGAGAGTTGTTGAATGAAGTCTGATACTTCTTTCTAACTGTGTGCCTTCGGGGAAGTCATTTGAATTCTGAGCCTCAGTTTCCCCTACTTTGCTTGGACGAGGTGAGTGTGAGTGCCTGGCACCTGATGCCCAGGGCACCATCTCTGCTGCTGCTGACCTTCTTCCACCTGGCCTCCCACCATGCTTGGAGACATTTAGACAGATGTCTGTCTAGTGGCTGGTGTCCATTTGGCTCCCATGGGAGGCTGCAGATCTTCTCCATATTCTGGGGGTCCGCGGTGAGGACACTCAGCTTGCAAGAGTACACTGTCTGGGGCTGTCCTCCACCAGTGGGGTGGCTGCAGTGGGACTCATCCTTCACAATGGGGCTGATGCAGAAGCCAGCCGTGCACATGCAGTTGATGGACAGTGGCGGGCAGAAGCATCCTTGGTCATAAGGGTTGCAGGGTAAGGTCTGATTGGCTGGGGACGCTGTGGGGTATTGCTGTTGGAAGGGTTTGGTGTCTCTGTCAGTCTGCAGGGCTGTCCTAACAAACTGTCACAGACCGGGGTCTGCAGAGCAGACCTTTATTGTTTCATGCTTCTGAAGGCCAGAGGTCTGGATGGAGGCTTCAGCAGGATTGGTTTCTTCTGAGTCCTCCCTCCTTGGCTTGTGGACACACATGTCCTCACCTTGTCCTCCCACATGGCCTCACCTTGTCCTCCCACATGGCCTTTTCTGTATGTCACCAGGGGTGTGAGAGGCTCATCCCTGGTGCCTCTCTCTTTTTATAAGCATTAGAGGCCCATTGTTATAACCTCATTTAACTGTCATTAACACCTCAAAGGCCCTCTTTGCAAGTACAGCACACTGGGGGCTTCAGGCTTCAACATAGGAATTTTGAAGGGACTCAGTTCAGTCCATGACCGTGTCCTTCCCTGTTCCTGCCTCCCCCATGTCACCTGTCTGATTTCTGAGGACTTGCAGATACAGCAGCACGTGATTTATTATTCGGTCAGATCGGGGCTGTGACAGCACCTGTCAGATGCGGTGGGTGGGCGGGCCAGCCACTGACCTCCGCAGTGCGTGGAGCCAGGGGACAGTGGCTTCTGTATCTGGATGGAACCAGTTATTTTCTATCTTTGTTATAATTTAGTCTTAGAGTATCTTTATATTATATGTAATATGTTTAATTGTATTTCTCTCTTAATATTTACATTGTTATATCCCTTATTTTAACTGATGTTGCAGAGGCTAATTTTTACTGGGAAAAAGTAATAGCCACGAGGTTACTATATTATAAAAAATTTTAAAGAATGTGTTTTTAGATCAAAGCAATTTTTTTCGAAATATTGATGTTGAAAAAGACAGAAAACTTGATTCAAAGAAGGAGCCTCATGGCAAGTGGACACAGCCTTTCACATGAGACTCCAGCCCAGGGCTGCCCCCACAGGCCTCGCACGGAGGGTCAGGGCTCCAGTTGGCAGATGGGAAGCGGGCTCAGCCAGGCCTTGGCTCCTGGGTGCGGGGCAGGCATCTGGCCTGGCAGCCCGTGTGAACCTGGCTCAGACAAGATAGGAGAAAAAGAGGGAAGATCTGGCCGTCTTCCCCCTGCCAAGACCCAGGGTCCTGCCTCATCCCGGTACCACGTGAAGCTCTTTCCGTAGCTGCGATACGTAACCCAGGTAAGAACAATGGAAACGTTTATGCCAGTTGGTCAATGGATTGCTCAACTGAGTCATGTCACCAGTCTCCAAACCCAGCTTTGCCTGGTCTGACGATCGACTCTTCTTTCATCCGCTGGCAGTGGTCTTTGATTGCTTTATAAAAAGGGTTTCAATAAAGAATTTAAAAGGTGACAAATAAAATTGGCTATCAGCCCGATCCATACTGCCTAGGTGATGTCTCTGAAGACACTCTGGGGTCGCCCCGCCCGCCGCTGAGCGCTGCCTGGCTCTGTCTGACGCGGGAGTCGCGCACGCAGTTGCGGGCCAGCCTGTGCCAGCGGTCCCCGCCGTTAGGTTTCAGGCTGGTGCCGCGCCGCCACCTGGTCTTGTCAGCTGCCGTTTCCTGCTCTAGTACAAAGAGAAAGAGGAGCATGTAAAGTTTTGAGTGTTTTAATATGTAAACAAACCTACGAAAAAAATGACTACTTTGTAAATCCTCAAAATAATTACTTCTTTCTCTATATCATAAATCAGAGAGATGGTGGTGTGCCATCAGTGCCCTAATCCTTAGGGGAACTTTGTTTCCAAGCTGGTGACTCTGACATCGTTTCTTTAATGTCTGCTGCTCAGGCAGCTGAAGGGTCCCCTGCCCCGGAACTTGTCGAAGCCATCGCAATAGGAGGCTATGCAGGTGGCCCACACTGTTAGGGACACGCAATTGTCAGAGCAAAAAATACCTTGACGTGTTTGAAACTGGTGCTGTTAATCATAGCAGTTTGCAGATTATGTGACATGAATCCTCTTAATCAGTTTACATTAATTGGTTTCATCCTCACAGCAACTGACACATATAATTCCCGATTTACAGAGGTAGAAACACAAGACTGAGAGTATTCAATGACAAACGATTCATTTCCCCCCTCAGAGAGGTCTAGTATTGTGCATAGAAAATAAAGAATTACATGTGTGTGTGTATGTGTGCGTATTCTTGTGTGTGTATGTTATATGTGTGTGGTGAGTGAAGGTAGAAGAAACAGTTCAAGCCTGAACTTTTTAAGGTATTCTTAACTTATTAAAAAAAACCTCAAAGGCATACAAGGTATATAGAATAGCATGATGGCCTCCCAGATACCCATCAGCCAGCTTCAATAATTATCAACCTGTGGCCCATTGTATTTCCTCTATACACCCTGCCACTGACCAATATTATTTTGAAGCAAGTCCAAGACCTTTTATTATTTCATCCATAAACAAGTTCAGTATCTATTTCTAAAGATGAGAACTTAAAAAAGCACAGGTGACCACATTACATTTATCCACTTAGAACAGAACAATTCCTTAGTCATCATCAAATACCTATTTCATGTCCAAATTTCCAAATGTCTAGAAATATCGTAACTTCTTCTCTTAAGTTTGTTTGAATCAGGATCCAGATAATGTCTGCACAATGCAAGTGGTTAATCTGCACGCCTCTTTCAGCGTGCGGGGTCACGGCTGTCCTTTTTTTCTTCCCATGTAATAGATTGGTTAACAAAGCTGGATCGTGCATCTTTTAGTGTTAACTCAGTCGGGTTTTTTTTTTTGGCTGCATGCACTTGGAATTATTTAACGTGCTTCTCCGCCTTCTGTGTTTTCGTGTAAGTTGGTGGCTTGGGGAGGCTTGTTTCGATTCCAGTTCTCCTTTTGGTCGGCTGGACTACTTCCTGGGTGGTGGCTGGGCTTCACTGGGGGGACCAAACCCTCTGGCTGTCTCTCTCTTAATGTTAGCAGCTGCTAATGATCATGGTCTGCATCCATTTGAGCTTAGAGGTTGCAAAATGGTGATTTTGTAATTCTCTTTATTTCTTTGGACTTTTGGGAAGCTCCTGGGAAGAAAGCATTTCTTTGTGCAGCTCTAGTCTTTGTCCACCTCTGGGGCATCCTGACTGCTTCAGCATTTCAGCTCCTCCAAGCGGAAAAGATCTGTGCCCAAGGCAAGATCCAGACTTGGGTGGGTCGTACGCACTGCACGCTGGCACCTGGGACAGTGTCCCAGTTCTCACTTGAGTATGGGGCTGTCTGCTGAGCACCCTCCCAGGCTGTGGTCATCTCAGCACGATAAGCCAACTTTGAGAAGTGTTTTATGCCACCCAAGGAGGAAACAGCAAGTGTTCTTCCAGATGCAGAGCAGGCCAGGCTAGGAGTCTGCAGGGAAGGAACCTCTGTGGGTGTAGATGGGGAGGTGGCAGTCAGTGGTCAGACAACCTTGGTTTGAGTGCCCCGCTTGCCTTCCTTGCCTCAGCAGGTTGTGGGACCATGCCCTGGTCCTCCCCTGCCCAGTGGGAATGCCACCCATTTCCTCTGAGTTGTGTGGTGAGTCATGCAGGCTCTGAGCACAGGGCCTGTCACAGTGTAGGGGCTGTTTCATCAGTTTCTGGTTAGCATTCCCATTGTCATGGGGCACCGTTGTCACATGACATCTGGCTGAACTTGGATCTGTGCAGCTCATGTAGCTGACCCAGAACCCATGACAGAGGGAGAGGGGTACAGGACCAGAACGTGACCTGCCTGGCTGACGGGTTTGTCAGTAAAAGTACAGGGTGGTTACGAAACCACAGGGCTGTGGGAGTAAAAGTACACCTTGTGTCATGGTGGAAATCTCTGAGCCTTTGAGCTAAAAATCTTGAGAGAGGAGAGGATGTGGTTGAACAGTTGGTGGGGATTAGAAGACGGTGCCCCCGTGGATCTAACTGGTGCACATGCGGAGGTGTAACCTGCCCCCACCATGGTCCCAGAGGCCCTCTCCCAAAGGTGGAGTTGGCAGTAGCATCTCACCTTTCCCTTTCTTGGCAAACCAAGTAAGGAAACAGAAGGTTGTGACTGGAGAGAGTGCCTAACGCAGTCCTGCTTCTGAGCATCCAGGAGAAAAGGACAGCGGGCCACACGTCGTTTCCATTTAGTGGCCTCATCTGCATGTCTGGGACCCAGCAAATGGGAGGGAGGAACCCTTTAGGGCTGGGGCATTTCCTTGGGTCAGTTTTTATCTGTTGCTGGTTAATTAGGTATTAGCTTCTAGATAAACCAATGTGTGTACTCATTCTAGGCAAAATGTCTCTGTTGCAAAGTAGGAATTTTCAGAAAAAGGAAAACTTTAAATTGTATCCTGTATTCCTCCTTAGTCTGCAGAACCCAAGTATCACTTTAAGATGTCAGGGTCAAATTTCTTAAGGTGAGTAGATGAGGCAGGCCCGAAATTTCGCAAAGACGATCGAGATTGATCATTTCCATTTACTTTCCCTTCTTTTGGGTGGTGATTGCTTAATGTTAAATTTGTATTTTATGTCAACACCTCCTTTGAAACTTGAGATATTGGTGTGATCTTCGGCAAACATCTCCATTACAAGAGAGAGGGGACTGATTATTATAGAGTGTGTAGCTTGAGTGGGAGCTGTAACCAGATGGCCATTTTTCAAAGTCAAGGCCACTCAGCTAAATGAATCCAGAGGCGTGTCTGGGTTCTCTCAGCTGATGCAAACCTGTGGATAGCTGTGATCAGACCTTGGGGTTCACACGGATGTCCTGGCCGGTCTCCTACCAAGGGAGGCTTGGGTATGGCTGTTGCCTTTGCTTGTAATTCATCTCTGTTTATGTGGAGACTGTGAATTAGATTTTAATTTTTGCAGCAAGAAAATCATTAGAAAATGGAGTATTTCCCTATTGTAATCCCGTTACATAAAAAGATTTACATTAAAAAAGTGTCTTGTGAATAAATTAGGGTAACAAGGAATTGGTTATTTGGAGAAGAAAAAAACCCTAAAAATAAAAATTAAGAAAAATGTACAAGCACTGCAGGATTGTTGTGCATAAATTAAAATCAGGAGACGCAGATGAGGAGGGAACAATGGTGATAACGTGTAAAAGGCCATCACCATCCTGAGGGCCCAGATTTGAGGTATTTGCTGCTGCTTTAGGTTGTGAGTAGTTATGTTGCCTAATAAACCTGGAAGTTAAAGGAACACTGTTTTTCTCTTAAACTGTGAGTAAATGTGGGTGAATCCTGGTAGTGTTGGGCCAAAACATATACAGGCACATGCCTACTGTTGGAATGAAGCAGTGGAACCGATACAGTGGTTTGTCAGGGGAACATTTTTGTGCAAACTTTTGGGGTGGTGGTGGTCCAGCCCTGTGTTTCTTCTAAAATGGAAATATTGCCAGATGCCAGACTTGGAGTATCCCATGAAACTGTATCAAGCGACAGCGAAAGTCATTATTCTGATGCCTGCAGAATCCCCGTGGACGGTGAGTGGTGCGTGATGCCAGGAGGGGAGGATTCAGGTTGTCAAGCAAGCCATTGGCCAGGCATTATGTGCGGTGTGCAGGCATGGCTTTTATGTCTTTAAACTGACCTAAAGCAAGAAATAAGTGGGGAGAATGCCCGAAAAGTAGCCATCTTCTTATTTTTAAATCCACTATTACTTTAAACATCTGTAATTTGTGTTCCTTGTAGGGTTACTCAAATAGAAACGGAAAAGAAAGCCCATAACCTTTAGGTTTCTGTGTGTCATTTCAGATGTCCTTTGCTTGCTTCCATTCACATCTTAGAGGCACTCGGGATGCGGCAAGCTTTGTGCGCTCATGGGCTTTCACACCTAGCAGTGCAGCTCGGGCATCGCCCCCAACCTTCATCTGTGCCAGCCTGCCAGTGAAGGGCTGTGTCTGGTAATTAGCCACACTTTGGTGAACGTTCAAGTTGCTTCTGAGTTTTCACTCTTCTAAACAGTGCAATTAGGGTGTTCTCATAACCACACTGAGCACTTGTTTGCCATGTTGTCTTAGGTGGGTAATTGTTCTGTCAGTTTTCTTCAATAAAAATAATGTATTGTTGCCTTGACTCCAGAAGGTTTGTAACAGTTTACCCTGATGGGAGGAGAACGGACCTCTGTGCACACCACTTCCCCATCGCCCTACTTAGGGGCATTGCCTTAGAGAGAGGGCTTGTGGAGTGGCCCAGCCTTTCCCAGCGGGGCTGCAGAAGGAACCTGAGGGCAGGCCACCACCCCCCCCGTGCCCTCAGGTTCCCTCCCCTGGCCACCTGCCCCTTCCATCAGTATTTTTATTCCTCAGACTTCATACAGATAGATACTGCTTATGGGCTTCTGGCTGATTCCATGTCTGGAATTAGAGAGTGGTATGGAGAGGTGAGGACAGTAGAAGCAGAGTGTGGGAGCTGCCTACGCAGAGATGGCTGAGATGGTCATTTTCCTGTAGTCAGTGGGAATGGCTTCTCAACAAGTTATGTTTACCCAGCCTGCTGCTTGCAGGGCCTTTCAAGGAATGCACCTCTCCGTCCTTTCCTTGTGAGCTTTGGCGTGTGCAGGCATCCTTCTGTGTGTTAATGTTTTTGATACCGTGTGGCTGTTGGTTACTTGATTGTCCTACTGTGCATTTTTCCCGTTCCTTCCTCATCTGCAGGGCCAGTTGTTTCCAAGGGCTACACAACTCCTGGTTTCCCTACCAGGAATCTAACTCTGCATGGGGAGTGGCTCCGAACCACAGGATTTCTAGCTGCACTGTGAGAAAGCCCCTGTGTTGCCTTGTCATCGTTCGAATACTGATCCTTTTATATTGTGGCAAGTGATCATTGCAAGTCCTCCTTGGGACTAGTATTTCTGTAGGGTGTGCAGGAGGTGCTCTGGGCTGGTGGTTGTAGTGGCTACACTTTAATGGGCATCCACTGGGTGCCAGGAACTTTATGTATGTTAACTACCTTTTACAACAGTCTACACAGTCCATATCATCATGTCATTGTGGGGATTCAGACTCAGAGACTATGAACCTCACGTGAGGGTCTACAGGTGGCAAATCGGAGAAGCAAGGTTTGCTGTCCAGACATGCCTGATCCCAGAGCCCTTGGGTGGAGGATGAACTGGCAGGAGCTGCGGGGCATGTGAGCGTATCCAGTGTACTTGAGACAGGGGTCAAAGTGCATAGCCAGCATCAACAGGTCAGCTCCGGGGAGTTAGTACTCAGGCCAAGAGTTCAGCGCCCACACCACAGAATCCGAGAGCTGGAACAATGAATATCTGTGGGCAGGTTGTCTTCATTCCTGTATTACTATGTCTCCAACTGGTGTGATCCTGTGTGTGAGGAGCACGTTTGCACATGAATCTTTGGGCCTGTTGTGCATTTCATCCTCTTGGCCTGGCCTGTGAGTTTGATCGTTAGAGGTTGAGCAGCTGAGGAAAGAAGAGAAGCTGGTCAGGTGAAAATCCAGTCCTGGGCCTGCCTGCAACACTAAGTGGTTGGAGGAGGGCGCGGGGCTACCATGGTGCCAGAATTGGCTGGGGAAAGACTGTGTGTGCCTAGGTGATGGGGGTGGTATTTGAGAATACTGGGCCTCTGGGGTGTGGGAGGATAAAGTAAGGCATGTTGCAGTCTTTCAGTCCTAAGACTCAGTGTGGTTTTGGAGTCCAGCAGGGTTGGGGAGGCAGGACTCAGCACCCCACACCTCTCGTCTGTGTCAAGGCATTTGCAGCAACTTCCTGAAGCTGCCACTGTGGCAGTCTGAAAGTTTCTGTTGCAGAAAAAGGTGGGTTATAAAATACCTGTGACAGTAAACCCCACTACAGTGCAACAGGGGGGTCTGGAAGATGCTGTTATATAAAATAACAGCTCAAATTATCACCAGGCTGCTGAGCTGCCCGGGGTGGACGCTGTCAGTTCCCCCTGGCGCATCAGAATCTATTACCGAGGGTTTCCATGCATTGTGGCCCGCACACGCCCAGTGTGCAGCCTGTTAAACTGGGCTGGATGTCACACAGCTGGTATCACAAGGCTTTCCCGGGGGCCCTGGTGACCTACTTGGTGGTTTCCTGTGGCTGCTGTGACACGTGACCCGAACACAGGGGCACAGATGTATTCTCCTGTGGGTCTGGAGGTCAGAGGCCCCCACATTCAGGAGTTGGCAGGGCTGCGCCCTTCTGGAGGTTCTAGGGAGAGCCCATTCCTGGCCGTTCCCAGCTTCTGGAGGCTGCCTGCGCTCATTAGCTCCCGGCCCCTCCTCCGTCCTCACTGCCGGCAGAGCGGCCTCGTCCAGCGTCTTGACTGGGCTCCCAGCACCTCCTCACCCTCTCTCCTGCTTCCCCCTTTCACACTGTAAGGTCATGTTGGGCCCATCCGGATAACCCAGAGCCTCCCACTCACCCATTATAAGACCCTTAGCTTAATCACGCCCAATCTGGGGATGAGGGCGTGGGCATCTTTGGGGACCATTTTTCTGCCCACCTCAGTAGTCCCTTTACTCTGTACTTCTCCTGAGGACTGAGGTTCCTGCAGGCTGGGCATTACCTGTCATCACTGGGGTTCCATCAGTCAGCACAGGGTAGGGGCCGGGAGAGCTGCTGACTCTCAGGCTGCCTGGTGCTCTCCACCAACTTCACTGCAGTTCAGGAAGTCCAGCTAGCAAATGAGTAGCTGGGTGGTGGAGGGGGGCAGTGGGCACACACCTGCTGAGGCGTGTGGGCCACAGAGCCACTTGAAGAGGCTGGTTTTGGGATCCCAGCTTAGCCTCATGGTCCAGACTGCTGCCTCTGTGCTGTCCTTTCACCCCTGGGGCCCCCCTTTGCAGATGGCTGCGCCCCACTGCATATCGCACTGCCCCGCACAGGTCCCGCTCCCCCCCCCACGGCTGTCCCCTGACTGCCCCTGTCCCCCACCATCCCCCCCAGACCATGGGAGCACTGCCGTCCTCGTAGGCTTTTCTCTTTCAAGTCCCATAGCTCATGACTGACCCTCTCCTGTGTCACCTGCCACTTTGTGCCTTGAAGTGTGGTAATGATTTGCACATGTGTCCTTGTTCATGTAGCATCCATGAGGGGACACGGTCATGGGGAGACCTTGGTTCTCTGCCCATGTCTGCCTCTGATCGGCACGCAGGAGCCCAGTGCTGAGAAGCGGCCGCCTCTGCTGGTCTGGGCCCTGGCAGGTGTTTGTCTAGGTTTTAGACTTTTAAATGGAAAAAAGAAAACAGAAGAAAAGTTAGAGTTGGTCACAAAAGGTAGAATTTGCAGGGAATGAATTCAGCTCCTTTTCTTGTTATTAACATGTTACATGCTCAATATAGAAAATATGGGAAACTATAAAGAAGAAAAGTCACCCATAGTTATTTCATCTGGAGGCAACTACCATTATTTTGGGGAGGTTTTATTTTTTTCCCATTTTGTGTTTTATGAGGGTTGGTATGTGTCACATACCAATGGTGTGTTCAGTAATTCCCTGCTTAGTCCTTGTTATAGGGACGTTTTCCTGTGTCCTCATCTCTTCATCAACAGTCTTTTTTATGGCTGCATGATATTTAATCATGTGGATGTATTGAAATTGACTCATCCCAAACTAAATTCTTTTTTAACTTTTTGTTTCAAATAAAGAAATGATCAAAAATAATGATACAAAGCAGACGGAAAAAAAAACCAAGAGCCCCTGCCTCAGTTTACCTGCCTTGTCCCACCCACGCGCCGCACAGCTCCGAGTGCGGGCTGCCTCCTCCTGGAGCTGGCGAATGCGGCTGTGGTTGGGGGAATTTGCTGTGAACAGCTGTGGTCTCCCTGCGACCCAACACCTCTTTTGTAAGGTGGGAAACCTGGGTTTTGCTCTCTTCTTGGTTGGCTGTGTCATCAGTGCTTCCTTCCGACTAGTCATTGTGATGTTTAAAGAAGAAGAAAAGCAGGCATAGAATGTTACTGATCTTAGACAGGGGGGAAAAACCATGTGTGGTACCACTCTGGTGAGATTATTTGTCCTGGTGAACAGATCGTGACCGGGTTCACAAGCATCAGAGATGAGTGGTGGTGTAGCCCTACTTAGGGTGCTTTGGTACACAAAGAATTATCTCTTTCAATCTACTAATAGCCCATTAAAAATAAAAAATGGTCAAGTTCATTAAAAACCACAGTCAGCCATGTTCTGATGAAAGACGTTTTGACTTTCTTTTTAGAGTTAACAAAGATTCCGACGTTTATGGCAGGCAGGAAATCAAGCAGATTTTAATAGGAAATTATGTAAGAAAGCTTCATCACTAATTTTTCTGGATCAGACAAGTGGAGAACCATCTTAAGGAAATGTGTACCTATATTACTCATTAATCTACTATATGATAATTACCATTGTGTAGAAGCATGTCAGATAGAAATTGGGTGACATTTTGTGCTAAGGATCAAAACACAGATTTTGCTTGGGATGTTGAGCAAAATTACACTCTGGCTGACAGTAAACACATGGCAGGCTTCCTACTCCTGGTTTTAAAATCATCAGCCAGTCTTTATTATATATTTTTTTCTTTGTTCTTTTGTGTCTTTTCATAATGAAAGGAATCCTTGAGGGGCCCTTGAGGGGCCAGCGTGAGATCGGCGTTGGGATTTCCTCACATACGGGACTTTCTCACCTGTGGGATGGGAGCTGCCTGACCACACCTTTCCCCTTGGCCACTGCTCAGCTCCTCATTGGGCTGATACTGTTGTCTCCATAACCTGTGTTAGCTTCAAGGCTGTTTATCTTTTTTAATAAATGCTTGAAACATAATCACATTAGAAATTTATGTATACACACATATTCACATATAACTTATGTTCCTCAGTTTGATCATAACATCCCACTGCACATTGTTTCCTTAGGCGCCCTGTGCCTCAGAGCCCTCACCCAGCAACGCGAGATCGAGGTAGTACCTCCTCGGAGCAGGGTTGGGAAATTCCAGTGCGATAGTCCATGGAAGTGTTCACAGAGCCCCCTGCACACGTAAATGCCCAGGAATGGTAGAGGCTTCTCTCTCTCTCTCTCTCTCTCAGATGGTCAGGGCATTTTGTTTCAACCTGTCTTTGCCTTGTTTGGGGTTCCTTGGATGACTTAACCATTTGTAGTAGCATTGACCTTTTCTGCAAAATATTGCGGTGAAACCCAAGCAAGTAACAATGGGAAGCAAGTGCCAGCTTTGATTGCAACCCAGGCATGCTTTTGTCCGGCAAATGCCTTGTGCCCATTGCCCGGTCCTCCTCCTCTAGAGTCCAGGCTTCTGTGTCTGGAATGGAGAAGGACCAGCCCCGGCAGGTGAGTAGCTTCCCGCCCCGGGCCCAGGGTTTTCTGGAGGAGCCTAGACCACACCCCTGGCACTGGCGATCGCAGGTCCTTGCAGGAGTGTGGGACAGGGGCTGGCGGTGCCCTGAGATGCTGCTCCATCTCATCTGTGGCGGCTTTCCTCCATGTGCACATGTGCGCCAACTTCCAGATAGAACTGAGTCCAAGAAAAGGCAGGACTGTGTGCCGCCAGGTTTATTGAAGAGGGTGTGGGGTTTGCCAGTGCCTGACCCTCATTATGTCAGTCAGTGCCGGATGGAATGGGAACTTGACTCCCCCTTTCCCCTGGCGATGTGCACGTGCATTGATCTCTAAGAGCATCCGGATTGAAGCGCCACTTGAATGGCTGCCTCCTCTTTATCCTCCCTCTCACTGTTCCGCGCGGCGGATGTAAGGCACGGTGTGGGGGCGAAAGGTTTCCTCAAAGACCCCGGGACTGGCCGTGCCGCGCCAGGTTGCCCCCTTGGCGCCTCAGCTCAGAGCCCCAGCCTTTAGCTTTTGGCTGTTCCAGGCCCGCACTTTCATTTCTACAGAAAAGGCTTTTTGCCGCCTTTAACACAACTTGTGTTTTCTTGCCTATTAGGTGAGTGTGTGCACACACTGAGCTCGCAGGTGAATATCGAGGCCAGCTTGGTGGGGACACTGCCCACACCTGTCTCTCTACACCCCACCCACAGCCACCCACTTTCCAAAATCTTCTCCAAGTGGAGGCACTGTGTTTGGAGCCCAGGACCCTGGCTGGTCTGGCCTCCAGAGCTCTGCAGGGTTTGGCCACAGGCCTTTTCCTGCTTGTTCTGCAGGACTCAGGCCTCTGCTTCTGTCCCGGGTGCTCGCTTGTCTCCCAGCATGCCTCACCTTTGAAGGTGCATCCAGGCCAAGCCGCCCTGCATTTCCCCCGGCTCACCCCATGTTTTCACATCAGGAATAAATCTCCATTTCCATTAGGGAAAACCCTAATAATCTTTCAAGGACAGATCAGATGTCTAGTTTTCCATGAAAACCATCCCCCTTCCGCTCCCTCCGGTTGGGGGGGTACATCTGCTGTCTTTGTGGCCCTTTTTCATTATCTTCCAGCAGATAACACGGAGCTGTGTGTGTGTTTGTGCATGTGTGCTCACACTTGTGTGAGTGCATGCATGGGTATGGGCATGTGTGTGTGTGAATGTGTACTGCTATGTACACAGGTGCATACGTTTCTATCCATGGCTGTGTTTGTGTACAGATGTGGGCATGGATATGTGTGTGCATCTTGGTGTGCACAGACCTGGGTGTGAGTATGTGTGCCTGAGTGTGCAGATATGGGCATGGCTGTGTGCACCTGAGTGTCCCAGCAGTGCAGGTGAGAGTGCACCCAAATGTGCACAGAAGTGGATGTGAGTGCACAGTGTGGGTGTGTGTGTCCCTCAGGCTCCGGGCTTCATCTGGTCCTCCTTGTCCCACATGCACTGTGTACCTTGGTGCCTGTCAAGTGCAGTGCCTGGGAAATGCGTGTGCAGTGAACAGCATGGGCCAAGCTCCCCCTCAGGGGCTCTGGCTCCAGTTTCTCACAGAAGCGTTTCTAACTGGCCAGTTGGTACAGTTTGAGCCTCAGCATTTCCTAGCTCCCCAGGACGACTCCTTCATTCTGCTGCCTCTCTGTCCTCCTCCACTTCCCGTACCATCTCCCACCACCGGGGAGCCAGCCCTCCCTTGTTCATTCGCTCACTCACTCACTTGCTCACTCATTCATTGACTCACCCACTCACAGTTCAGCAAGTCCATGTAGACCCCGTGCCAGGTGTTGGGAATTCAACAGTAACAAAACAGGCACAGACTTGCCTTCCTGGAGCTAATATTTTTGGTGTCACTGGAAGGTACAGCGAAGAAGCAGAATTCAATAAAAGGTTCAGTGCGATAGCCAGTGAGCGTGAGGAGAAGCACACGGCAGAGAAGGGGTGAGTGTGTATGTGGGGGGGGTGTTGACGTGGTGGAGCACGGAGGGCCGGACTGGGAAGAGTGTCAGGCTGCAGCCTGGGAAAGGGAGTGTGGGAGGACAGATGGGTCCAGGAGGGCTGTTGGGGCTTCCAGGCAGAGCCCTTAGAAAGGGCCCTGAGGCTTTTTAGTAACAGGGAGGGGGAGCTGGGTGCAGAGAGCTGACATAAGCTCAGAGAAGCACCATAGGCCAGACAGGGAGGGCCTGTGGAGCCCCAGGGCGCAGCAGGGAGTGGATGGACTGCGTGGTTGTAGCAGGAGAGGATGGTTCCTGCAGTTACAGCCCAGCCTGGGCTCACATCTCAGCTCCCACGCTGCTGGGCACATGCAAAATAGGAGAAATCTTAGGACGATGTGCAGCTCTCCGTATGAAAACTCTCTCTGATTCTAATTATCATTCCTAGTACTAACGTTGCTGAACCTGTAAGAGTTTTTTAGTTCAAATTATTGAACCATGAATCCAGACCAGTAATCATCTCAACAGTTGAGATACCACTGGCTGCAGGTCATGGATGTTTTGAAGCCAAAGTCACTGAGTCATTTCAGGGGACCTATTGCTGGAAGTCGCTTGTGTTTGTTTTTTTTTTCCCGCCCTCTTTTTCTGCACCACATTAAGTCAGCTACATTGAAGATTTTATGCCTCTGTCATGAGAAAATCTGGCACGCCTCCCCTAAATAGTAGACTTGAAGACTTTTTCTAAGATTTTTGTACCAGACACACTAAGTGACTTCATGTTAGCTCTTGGTTCATACCGTCTCTGGCCGCTACTGTGCCCGGCACTGTCATTATTGTTGCACATTCAAGATAAAAGGTAAATCTCAGCTTATACCCTGTTCTCCCAGGATAAATTCGGAGAAAATTATCTATTAGAAAGACTAATCCATATTATGATGATGTTGAAAAGAAAATAGAGTTATAGTCCTATTTAGAGCTTTTGAGTGTTTATGGTTGTACAGATGATTAGAGATTTATAATGCAAAATCTGAATTCCTCAGGGCAGGGACCAGATCGGGATTTGGCTGAGGCACTGAGGCACTTGTGTGTGTAGTTGTGCTAGTGAAGAAAAAGGAACATCTTCTTTTTATGTGATTGGCATTATTTGATCCCAGAATCCATTGGATTATCCTCAGATTTTCAAGGGTGTGCTGGCCCCTCACCTGGGCTTATAAGGAAGAGCTGCAGCCGTTGTGTGTGTGCACGTCCGCACACCCTCTGCACAGAGGATGAGGAGCACTGCTAAGCCCAGGGGTCGCATTTCCTGGAAAGTCCTCTCTGCCCAGGTAGCTGTATACCTTGCTGTCTCCCTGGTGAGTGCCTCCAGCTGATTCTCAGCTGGCAGCACATCCCACTGCAGGAGCCACAGCCCGCCTCTGGTCCAGCCTGAACCCTCTCGACCATTCCTCCTCCTCATAGGGCTTCTTTCCCACTTTCTCCTCAAACAGTTCCCTCCACTGGGTGCCTTTTCCTTGTTAAGGACAGTTTTGAAATGTACTGTCCAAAAATAGGATTTAGTCTTCCCAGTGCAAGATGTGGAATACCAGTGAGGGAGAATCAGATTACCATAAGGAAAAAGATAAGAAGAAATGTATTTTTTAAATTTACTGTTATTTTTATTACAGTGTGTTAACACTGTATAAAAAAATAAGTGGAAAACTATTGCTGTAACTCTGTCATAGCATCTTAAACCATTTTTTCCTGGTGGGAGGCAGAAAAAATTTGGTCATGTCTCATTGATGACTTCTAAGTTGTGAATGTTAAATAGTTCATTTATTGCTCATAGCAAAACAGCAGGTACATGTTAATCTACAGACTTTCAGACGTTGTGAGAAAACACAGCAAAGCAGCACATATGCCTGCTTTTTCCTAACAGAAAGTGCTGGCCCTGCATGGCCAGGAAGACCCTGTGCAGCATCTCTGCACAGTTTCTCCTAGGAATATGTTTTAGGAATGTCACCTGTAACTGAAAATTTATGGTGCATTAGATTGTCTCTGCATAAGGGAAAACATTAAGAGCATTACACAAGAACAGTGCTTGGGGATCTTAAAATGTGCCAGGGAGCTAATCTCTTAGGGATTTTTTCCAATTTCATCCCACACACACTCTTGAGACATGGGGATGGAAGATGGATCTTGTCCCTGACCAGGGCTCCCTGGAAAAGGGGCTTCTGGCCCAGTGACAGTGAAGGGCGCTGATCTCCTGGCCCCAGTGCTCAATCCTTCTGAGGATGTATGCCTCCCACTTCATGTTCAGCAGTTATTTTTCTTGTTGCACCTGCTTTTGTGACTTTTCTCTTCACCCTCCTCCTGTTTTCCCCTATCAGGTGGGAGGGGTGAGACTGAGGTGGGAAGTGGTGCCAGTCACCACAGTGGCTCCCGGAGGGTCTGCGTGGGGGCAAAGGTCATGGAAATGCACCTTATCTTCAGTTCTCCATGAGCCGTTTGTCTCTGAGAAGGGAAGCTTAGATTAGAGATTATTCCATGAGGGATGCCGTGGGCCTCCATGGGGGTACATTAGTTCTGGTGCCTGTGGGGTTATCGATGTGGGGCTGTGGATGAAAATGATAAACGAGTAGGGACGTATGGATTTCCTTT
This sequence comes from Phataginus tricuspis, assembly GCA_029783875.1. Classification (NCBI taxonomy): domain Eukaryota; kingdom Metazoa; phylum Chordata; class Mammalia; order Pholidota; family Manidae; genus Phataginus; species Phataginus tricuspis. The sequence continues at coordinate 22,157,440 of JAQQAC010019064.1, forward strand.
CCGTGAGGGTTGTGGGCACATGAAGTTAAGCCCTGTTTTTGTCCAGGGCAGGGAAGCCCTGAGTGCCACAGGTGGGCACCCACCTTGCTCCTCCCCAGCCTCCCTGCAGGAGGGGCAGCAGGCGGGTGAATGGAAGCAGGTAGGGACACATCTTTTCTTGTTGTCCTCTGGCTCCATCCTTTTCTCTGTCCCTGTGGAGGAGAGAACATCATCTAAGAATAAAATATGATCAAAAAGGGGAAAGAGACTGGTTATCAGAAAAGCAAAGGAAACGTTTGTTGTTTTTAAAGCATCTGTTTCATCTCCTGGGGTGCTGTCTTCAGAGGGGAAGAGGAGACCAGAGTCAGTCTCCACAAAATCTCCCTACAGCGTCTGAGACAGTCGAGGATGAGCAAATATTTGATGAATTAAAGTGGGATGAAGAGACCACGTGAAGGGAGAGGGGTACGGGAGAACATGGTGTCATCCACAAAGGCTGTTTGTCCACCTCACGCCCCACCACTGGGCAGAGCAAAGTCGGGGCTGGTGCAGAAACTTCAGGGAGAAATGAAAGACAATTTTAGGGCTATAGAATAAAAAAGCCGCAGGGTTGGAGAGATGTTTGCGGCCATTGTTTATCCAGCGTGGTTCTTTGGCCCTTCAGTTGCTTGGGGAAGTCTAGATGGATTTGAGGAGAATTTATGATTTTTAAATAAAAGTAATTCTTGCTCTTGGTTTTAAGCAAAGGGTATCAGTACCAAAATAATTATGATTTTCTTTGAGCTATTCCAGAAATTTTATATTTATATATAAGCATGCATCTTTTACTCTAAAACAGTTGAACACGGTTGTTCTATTGAACACTCTTGGATGGTGTCCCGTGCGAAGACGCATAGACTGACCTCAGACAAACAGGAATGAGCACATGATGAATACGTAAGATTAAGGGATAATAACATGAACGCTCACATTTTTCACCCAGTTGAAGGTACATATTGGAATCTGCCTCTCCTCCCTTAGATTCTCCTTCCTCCCGCACCCAGGTAACTGCTGTCCTGAACTTTCTGTTCATCATTCCCTTTCATTTATAGTTTTACCATTTAACTCTGCATCCCTAAAAGAAACGTTGCTTTTTTTTTTTTGCCTGTTTTTGTAAGCTTTACCTGAATGTAATTTACCTGTGTGTAGTTCTAAGACTGGCTCTTTTGGCTGGATGTTATTTTTGTTACTGAGTCATGGTGCGTGTAGTGACAGTTCCTTCATTTTTGCTGCTGTGAAGCATTTTGTTTCCCAAATCACAGGGTCCAACTGCTCCAGTGGTTCTGTCTTGATCTTTTAATGGCCACATCATTTTGGTTCCTGCCTACACTGGATATTATCTGACATTTGAAATGGAGGAGGACCCAGATAGTGAACAGTCGGTGTGTTCCAGGAGTGAGGTTGATACTCTTGGCCAAGCAGGGTCTCTGCTCAAAAGGGTGGGACTGTTGAATGCTTTGTATCTTTCATTTTCCGTTATTGTAACCAGTCAGGAGAGCAGGACCCGGGGAACCATGTGCAGTTCTAACAGTGGGTCCTGGTGGCAGGATGTCAGGGAGCCTGGGGTCTGGTGTTTGAAGCCACACACAACAGGGACCCATCCTGAGCACAGGGCTGGGCCGTGGAGCGGGAGTGAATCCCTGGCTATGCAGCCCCTTTCTTCTGTCGCGCCAGGCAGGGAGTTCTTGCCTAGCAGGTCAGAAGAGCTCAGCAGCTCCCTGCCTCCACACCGAAGAGTGAAGCCTCATCCTCTTCCTGATAAATACCCTGTTCACTGTTAAAAACAAGCAAACAAAAAAGTCAAACAATACCAGGAAAACCCAAATTTTTAAATGTAAATGTATGTGTATTTTTTTCACGGAACCATTTGAGGATGCCTTGCCGGCCCCATGACACTTCGCCCAATACTGCCACATGTACCTCCTGAAAAATGAGCATTCTTTTCAGACTACTGGCCGCAAAATGTTAAATCACTACCACTCTCTACTGTGCTGGCCCCGGTTGTCCCAATAATGGCCCTACTGGGTTTTTGAAAAGCCTACAAGCTTTACTTTGACCCGTGTGAACTGCATCGGCAGATGGGTTTGCAGGTGGGATCTTGTACTTCATTTTCAGGATCTGGGGTGTTGTGCTGGAGCCGTCTCTGTTCACCTGTTGGCCGAGGGCTCCATGTCGGCACGTTGAGGTTCTCATTCCCTGGGTGCTCCTGGCCCCTCTCCAGCACGTGCCATGCCAGAACCCCTTCCTGTGTGCGGGGTGGCCTGTGGTGGCCCCCTGAGGCAGGCTGGGCCGTGAGGAGGAGGGCTGGCTGTCACTACAGCTAAAGGAGCTGTGTCCCTTGCAGCTTCTGAGTGGGGAGAGACTGAGCCAGGGCTTCCATGTGCTCAAGTATCAATAAGAAACCCTCCAGTTACAATGTAGCCATTCTTCAGGATACAAGGTATCTACTTTGTGGCTATTAAGTTTCCAACCCTGCAGAGTCTGGATTCCGGCTGACATTCCCTGTCACTGTGTGTGGGAAGAATTACTGGCTTTGCATTTGCACCAGATGATGGGCCTGTCAGATATCAGGTGAGAAGTTGGAGGAAGGATGTTGAACTGCACTCCAGGGCAGGGGCTGCAGTTGCCTGGGGGAGTGTTTTTGGGGGGGCCACCAGGCCTGGAGCTGGGCACAGGTGCCTGACAGCAGGAAGCCTGGAGCACCGCCTCCCTTGGGGTCTTTGTGCCTTTTGGAGCTCTGCCCTGCAGGCTGGGAGGCTGGGATGAAGCCACACCTTCTCAGCAGGAAGTCTTTTCCCGCCTGCCAGACCCTGGGCTGCCCTGTTGCTTTCCCTTTACAGCTCCTCTCCTCTAACCTTTTCCTCTTCCAAGTCTGTAGTGCCTCCCCAACTTTGCTTCCCTTGGCAAGGTCATTTTTCCTGCTTTAGAAACAAAGTATATCCGTTAACTACCAAGTATCTCCAGCAGGTACAGCCTGTGTTCCAACAGATAAGGGCCCAGAGCTTGTCCACTCAGGAGGAAGACAGGGCCAGCCTTGGGATTGGGGTCTGGTTGCAAGCCCTGAACTCCCATTCCTGCCACACCTCCTCCCGTGGAGATCCCCCCACTCCTCAGGACACTGCTTGCTCCTGGGTTGGGTCAGTTGGTACCATTTAGCAATTTGTTTCCAAACAGATTAGAAGATAGCAACTCCATTTACTTTTTCTGGAAGTTTCTTGAGCACTTTTCCCCAGGATAGGTGCTGCTGGGAAGGAAATAACTCTCCTTGTGGGAGCATCCATGGACTCTACCTGTGATGGCAGAAAGCATTTTTCTGAATGATCCTATTTGGCTCCACCACGGCCATTCGCGACTACCGTTAATTCATTTTCCTGCATGCCTGGCAGAATAATCGTGTATATGACCCCAGTTGAGAGCACCTGTAATGAGCTCAGGTATTGTGCATTTGTGGGAACCACAGGGGAGCTGGATCGTGTGGAACAGGAACCACCCTGAGCCCTCACCTGTCCTAGCAGGTGTGCTTTGGATGGCCCTTGGAGACATGTGGCCCTGGTTGTCCCAATAAAAACATAGCCTTGGGAGGAAATCAAAGGATGTATCTAAGATGACATCATGCCAAGGACTTGGCCACAATTTTCCCTGCCGCCACAGGTGTGACAATTCATACATCTGCCCCCAACGCCTGTGGCACTCTTGTGGCTTCAAGTAGGCTGGCTCTGGGCCTGCCCCCTTCCTCGCATGCTGTCACTCTCCTCTCGCTCATTCAAGGCCTGTTTGAAACCAGAGTGACTTTTCTAAGGCTAATTTTGAATGTGCTGAGACGCCTCATGAACACTTACCTTGTGACTGCCATCTTTAATCTTTATGAGTGATGACTGGTTCCTCAGATGTGGGCCCCACTGGTTTCGGGGACTTGGTGGAAGTGAGTGGCCCCAACAGCATCCCATAGGCATGGTCGCAGGACAGATTGAAGCCAGCAGAGAGACACGGGAAGCTGCAGTTTGCTTTTGTGAAAAAATGCAAGAACCACTAGGGATTTACCACCACCGTTGCTTACCTGGTCCTGAGTTCCGCAGGGACTGACTGTCCTCTCAAGATGGGTCTGTGTTTAGTTTCTGTTATGTAAGCTTTTGAAGGAAATGATGCTCTTTGGGCCTTGACTGTCCTCCTTGGGGTAGAAATAGGATCTGTCTCACAGCCACTGTGGTAGGAAATAGGCTTTGCAGGAAGTTCTCAAAGTGTGGAGGTTGACCACGTGACCCCCTTCCCCTATTAATTAAGAGGGTGGGACAGCATGTGCCTGGCCAGGTGGAGAGGAGGGCCTGCTGGGCACCCAGTGTGGATGCCTAAACTCATACTGCTCCTTGCCACCCGGAGCCCTTTGCTCAGGGCCCTCCAATGCTGTAACTGTCAAACTCGAATTTCCAGTTGATGAACCAGGAAGATCTGTCTTCCTACTGGAATGTTGACTTTAGGGAACCTTTTGTCTCAGGTTTCAGAATCGCTTTGTTTCTTCTTGGGTAAGACTCGTCCCGCCGGGGTCACCGCCCCTTCTCTATGCTCTTGTATTCTGTGGATGGGAGTTTTTAATAGCTTAGTTTTGAGTTTTGGCTTGAGAGAAAACAATATTTTAATAAGGTGAACAGTCATTTCAACATACAGATTTGTCTTTTACACCCTATGTAGTAGAATTGGACTATTTCCTCCACCTTCTCTCTCTTCCCCTGGTTATCACTGTTTTGTTGTTTAGATCACAGTCTATTAGCGAAAATATGACCCCTGTGCTCTCAATGGTGTGGGCACTCCCAGAGCTGATTCCAACGACCCGCCTAGGTTCAAAGGGCTTGTTAATAACTGTGTTGTTGGGAAAAATAATTTTGGCTCTCACTTCCGTCTCATGTCAAAAAACAGTGTTCAAGAACAGTTACCAGTGAAGAGATTTGCAAAGATATAAAACAATATCACTCTTCTCATTAATTTTTTTTTGGAAAATACTCTTTTTTCTGACAAAAATATTTGCGTTAACATCTAATGGATTTATTATTGTTATTTTAAAATGAAGTAGCATATTTTATAATTTTTCAGTTTTAATTTCTAAAACAAAAGTGGTAAAATAAATAAACAACTTTTTTGAGAATAAGATTTGTTCTGAAAATAATGGAGAAACTGTTTATACTACCACCTAGCTGACTGTCAAGCTAGAACACAGTGACTTTAACCGGTTTTCTTTTCTTTCTTTTTCTGTCTAAGAATAATTTTTGTGTCCTATAAAGTTGCCCTAACAAGAATTAATCTTTTAGGTGGCCTTGTAGGGGCCTTTTCTCTTGCCGAGTAATATTGTAATAAAAATTTAACACATGCTCATAAAGAAAAAAAAGAAAGAAAAGAAAAAAAGAATAGTATCAGTGAAATACAGCTCATTCAGCTGTAGAATCAAGTGTGAGCATTTTGCCTTTGAGAGGAAGGGATGGTTATTGCAATTCTCTGAGGCTCAGGAGAAGCAGTGCATCCTTCCCAGCTACTGTTCTGCAGGGCCAGTGTGTGGAACCTTAGGGGTTTATTTAGAGGACATTTGAGACAGAGCTGTAATCTATCTGGGTTTCTTGCACCTGCAGATAAGGAAGCAAGAGAAAATAGTAGATGGGGTTTTCTGCACCTAACACGTGGTTGGATTTAGTCAGACTCAGTAACTGTTTCCTGAAACCATTTACTTCCAGCAGACTTTGGGCTGCTAGGTTGTGGCGGGGTTGTATGTCCCTGTCCTTAGGTGGAGCCCCCTACTGCCACGGCCCCTGCTGATTCTAGCATGGAAGTCAGCATTTATCGGCTCCAGGGCTCCACTTTCTCCTGCAGTAACACTGTCTTATTCCGGCCCTGTTGGGTGCTGTTCATGATGGGCAGAGCTGGGTCTGTTCTGGCTCTTCTGGTCCTGAGATCACTTGAGGCCCATGACTGCCCTTCAGGCACCCTGTTATCTGCCAAAGTGCCAAGCACTGGTGGGCACTTGGCGAGTACTTGCTGGAAACAGCATAAAAGAGGTAGGGGTGCTGGTACAGGTGGGGCAGGCAGGGCCCAGAAGGGGAAGCCCCCTGGCCCTGGAGGACAGGGTGGGCCACAGATGGCAGGCATCCGTCCACCCGTTGGCAGAGCTAGCCCAGTGCTTGTTGCTTCAGCACCTCAAGCTGCTTGGAGTCCCTTTATACCATGCATTTCAACAGGGGCGAAAAGCGTTTCTTGGGAGGTGAAAAAAAATCCTAGAGATTACCGTGGCTTGTGGCCTTGCAGGAGGACCACAGGACGTAAACAGATGTACCGTATCTCTCTGCTATTAAAATTTCATGTGGGAGAGCCATTAGGAAATAATTCTGAGATAGCTTTAGGACCAGTAATAAAGAAACAGGCTGGGAAGTGCTGCTTTACAGCAGCGGTGGTTCTGCCTGCCAGGCTGTCGTCCCTGGGGCCCCCTGCCTGGATGCCCACCCTTCCCCCAAGGTCTTGGCCAGATCCTACTCATTCTTCAGATTTGTCTCTGGCTTCCCTTCCCGTAGGCAGTGATTTCCACATAGGACTGTAATGGTCTGTCTGTGACAGGGTCAGAGGGCAGAACTCCGAGGACATGGGAACAGCTGTCACCAAAGCAGGCCACACTGATCCGGGCACAGTGATCTTACAGCTCAGCTGGTTTCTTGCTGTCACCTGTGAATATGGCTCATTTGAGCCAGGAATGGATCTGTGAGGAGCCCCAGGGCTGAGTGCCCAGCAGGCCCTCTGTCCCCCCTGCTGGGGGCCATCCTGCTTCCTCAGGGCCTTGATTGTCCTGTGAAAAGAAAATAGGTGGCTTAAAAATCTTTTTCAGGGGCAGGGAGGATAGGAAAAATGGAGGCCTTAGTCTGGGTGGAGCCTGGTTTTAAGGTAGCCAGGTGGAACTCCTGGTGGTTCCTGGCAGCCTATCAAGGGAAGGAATTATGGCCCCAGACCCTTGCTTGGGCTCCACGCATCTGTCCCAGGTCTTTGCCGGGAAACAGGGCCGGGGTCCTTCCAAGGTGGCTCTGGTTTCCATCCAAGATTCAGGTGATTTGGCATCTGATGGAGCTGGGGTGGGAGCTTGTGGGAGAATTGGGGGTGACAGTGATGGCTTGGTATTTCATACCAGTCCTTGAGTCCAGCCCCACAGGAGGCCCTCCTGCCGGCCGGGATGGGGAACTGCTGGTCTGGGACCCCGTGGTACCTCTTTCCTGCCTAGCAAGTTGCTTTACCCCTGTGGTCTTCTATTTCCTTTTGACAGAATGAAAAGATCTTATTTAGATGCTGCTGTGAATCTGAAGCAATTCAAGGTTAAAGAAAATCCAGCAGGTTAAAGGAAACCGAGCCATTTGTGGAAGCAGAGGGGGAGATCAGGCCATCTGTAGTACTTGGCTTGTGGTCCACATGGACCTGCTGTGTCAGCCCCACAGCTCTGCAGAGGGGAGCATGTAAGAAAAAAAGACGCTTTGCCACAGATAGCTGGGAACTTTGACTGTCGAACAGAAAACACGTTTTTACGATTGTGGTGTCACATGTCCTCTACCCTTCAGCAGAGAGCAGGGAAGTGACGGAGGCAGTGGCCTTGGAACTGGACCCGGTCCATCAGCCCCAGGGGGAAGCTTAGTCACTCGGTGCCACTGCCACAGTTACATAGGTCCTCTTGTGATTCTAGGAGGCTTGAAGAAATATTCTGGCAAATCTGCACCACATATCTTTTTTCTTTTTCTCCCAACAACTTGAATGAACCTCCAGGCAGTAATACGCTGCTTTTATTCCCTTTTTGAATGGGCTCTCGAAGCTCGTGGTTCAGGAGAGTGAGCCTGGGCTCCCTCCGAGCCTCCTGGTCCTGGTTATACGAACATTGCTTTACTGCTCAGAGCATCTGTAATGTAATAACAAGTTGCATTGTTCCAGAATTTTCCATCAGCCACCATAGGAAAACTAAACAGAGATGAATGAGACCACAAGGCATGTGAGGCCAGATTTTCAGCCTGGCACAGGAAAAACCGGTGGGTGCCTAGAAATCTGTTATCACAAAGATGAGTGAACCCCACACAAACATCTGATTGAAGGGGGCGGGTCTTCTACATTCCTGTCCACTGGCGTTCCCTTTGCATTAACACGATTTATAGGTGCCCCCACCCCAGCCTTCTTCGTAAAGTGTGTCTGTTGTGCCTAAGATTCAACATAGGGCTGTCATAAGAGATCCCTATGATGCTGACCTCCCAGAAGACCACCTCTGAGCTTGCGTGAGTCCTTTCAACTGTGGGACGGGCCTCGTTTCACCTTGCTCCTGTGGGAAGCTGACTTGGTGGGAGTCGGGGTGACTTAGGGACAGGAGGTGACAGGCAGATGCTCTGGTGTCTGTGCATCAGAAAGAAGAGAGCCCAGTAAAATTGCATGCTGGTCTGTGTGTGACAGCCTGTTCTTGAAGTCATTTTATGACAATGCATGTCTGTTGGTAACAGGCAAGGTATCTTTAGTCAGGCTGTGGGGAGGCCTCTAGCTGCCGTTTCTGCCCAAATGTCCCGAGAAATAGTTATGTCCTTGTTAGAGCAAGAAAACAGAGTGAATGCAATAAGGTTCCTGTTAGTCTTGGAGCAGAGCAAAGCCCAGTGCTTTGGGCGCTAATTCATGCTCGGCCAGCTGAGTACCGAGTGGTGGTGGAAACCGTCCCCTGGCTGCCCTGTGCCCTGGGAGGCGCCGTCTTCCCTGCATCCTCCCCATTTCCAGGAGCTTGATCACACGCTAAACAACTGAAAGATAGTGCTTCGTGGGCTCATTTTCTCTTCTTTGTTTCTGTCTTCTCCACTGTAAGATTTTGGTCACCTACCTCCAGCTTACTTGCAGAAGCAACACTGGGATGTATAAAGGCCCATAGCCTGTCATCTGGAATCCAGGAATCCAGGAGCGCCTATGTTTGCATATTGCTTTGCGGCAGAGCCTGAGCCGTTCAGCAGGGAGGCTGTTCACTGTCTCTGTGTGCTGCGTGTGAAGGTGCACACGTTTCACTATCAAGTGATCCACAGGTTTGATTAAGGAGTGCTCTAGAGCTGGGGTCAGCAAACAACACCCTGTGGGCCAAATCCGGCCCTTTGTCCTCTGTTTTTATAAATAAAGTTATATTGGAACCGCCACACCCTTCTGTTTGCACACTGCCTCTGGCTGCTTTCACATCTGGCCTTCTGCACGAAGTGCTTCAGTCCCTGCCCTGAGGAGAAACCGCTGCTGGCACAGTGGTCAGTTTGGGTGGAGAGCACCACGTGCAGGGGCTTGTGCAGCAGGGGTAACTTGCTCTGCCTCAGAGAAACAGCCTCTAGGTACTTGGAGCTCACACAGTTGACTAAATATTTCAAGGCTTCCTTCTCTTCTGGCTTTGCGTAACTCACAGTTCTTGCAGGAAGGTGTGTTAATAAGTAGGGTTCTCCAGACCTTTGGTGTTTAAGGGCGGTGGACTAGACGAGTCCATGGAGACAAACACATGGGGAGGGGTGGGGAGGACAAGACACAGGGGAGAATCAGTGTAGCCCAGGGGAGGGGTGTCCCAGGGGTGGAGGTTCCATCAGCCTCCCTGTGGAAGGGCAGTGTCCAGGTTTGCAGACTGCATAAGCCCCCTGCTTTCCGAGCACCCTCAAGACACCCCAGCCACGTGTTCAGAGTCAGAGAGCACATTTGGAGGTTTGGAGGAAATGGGGATATTGGCCAGCCAGCATGGAGCACCCACATCCAGCCTGTTTTTAGCCCTGCTGGCCTGTCCTAGCTTTCCTTGTACGACTTGAATTCGCCTGGTGAATATTCTGCATGCCTTGTGGGCAGCTTTTGTTGCTTTGGATTAGTTTTTCTTTTTAAAGCCCCTTTGCACAAATTTTTTAAAATGAGCTTAATACTGATTACATTTTAGTGCCTGGTGAACAGCACTAATAGCATTGATATTTCTGAGCGCTCACATGAGTCTAGTTTTTGAGCTCCTTTAGTAGTCTTGCTCTATATAGGAGAACCATTTAAACCACTCATACTGTTAAATCAAGAAACAAGGTAGGAAATATGGACCGTGTCCTGCTTGCAGCTCTCAGTGTGATTGGAAGACCAGTGTCCCCGAAGGTTATAAATGCAGGATGTAGCTTGAGTTGTAATTGCATTTGGGTCCCACATGATTGATGGACACATTACGGTTTGAGAAGCTCTGGGCTGCCCCATTAATCCCTCATTCTTATCTTCTGTATATTCTTTGCCCATGTGGAGGGAGTAAGCAAGCAGTAGTGGTCCCACTTGCTCTCTGGCCCACGGTGCAGTCACCCCACAGGTGTGGTGTCACCTGTGCCAGGCAAGGTAGGGCCACATGCTGGGTCTGTTAGAGGGGGGCACATTCGGGCCCAGGAATGGGCAGCTCCTTCTCCACAAACTGGGGGGCAGTGCCGGGCCTCATCGCAGGGATTCCTCACAGCACGCTGGAGAGCCACCAGCCAAAGGGACCGGCACGCTCTCAGAAGCCTGTTGTCAGACCTGGGCTTGTGCTGGAGCCACGCGTTGCAGCCTTTATGCAGAGGGCTCTGCAAGCAGCTCGTGTAGTGCACGTGTGATGGGTTCAGTGCTCAGAGGTCTCCTTGATCCGGTGGTAACTGCAGCGTGGCCTCTCACGACCCAGCCTTCAGGCTCAGGCTGTGGGCAGTGCTTGCTTGGGCCTTCCTCCAGCAGGCTGCATTGACTTCCATAGCTCCCACTTGCCGCATCAGAGGCAAGCATGAAAAGAGCTGCTGGAGGGCAGCGAGAGGCTGTGGGTTTCTCTGGTGACTGTGGGCGAGGTGTTTGGGCCTCAGCGAGACAGGAGCTGGTGGGGATAGGCCCTCAGCTCCCGGGACTCCGCTCGCTCTCCCGTGATCCATGGGAGATGGTGGATTTGTCATGATGCTGGGTGAATATTTAGGGGGACTGCTAGGGTTGGTGCTTTAGAGGGAGCTGGTGCATGTCCACATCCAGGAATAGAACTTGGTTCTTTGAGAACTGGGCTGAGAGTGGGCTGGCCTGGCAGGGCACTGTGGGACCTCGCACACCCAGCCCATGCCCCTGGCCCACTTTGTGAGCGGATTGCTGCCGAGTGCCTGAGTCGCCCAGGGCTCGTCATCCTGCGGTGTCCCGGGCAGCCCTGCTCGGCCCAGCGGCCTGTCCCCATGCTCGAACCCACAGCTGGAGTCCCCACCCTGGTGCTTTCCCTGCCGTAGCCTTTGAACCCTTGGTAAAATTGAGACCCCCTGCTGCTGATGGCGCCTCGCCAGCCCCTCGTCCCAGGGAGGTCAGCTGGAGTTACAGAGTGGTTCCTCAGCCCGTGGTTTGGCTCTGCGTTCTTCTCCCTGACGCCATGGACCGCGGTGACGCCACATCCCATGGGCGCTCTCGGGAGCGCCCCCCACCTGCCGGCCGAGGAAGTGCTGCAGGCAGCTGTGTGGACCTCAGTGGTGCAGACTCGGCCCGGCTTCAGCGGGAGCGTCTTCTGTCCGCCTGAGCTGTGGGGCCCCCCAGGCACAGTGCTGAACGCGAGTGTGGGCGTGAGCCTTCCTGGGCCTGAAGAGAGAGCTCTTTGAGTCCGCTGGTTAAATAGTATTTCTTAAAAGTGAGTTTGTATTCGAGGAAACAAGTGGGAGGCTCAGCAGGACTGGCTGTGGCAGCTGGTGCCCCGTCCCCAGGATGGGAAGCATCTCACCTGTGTGCAGGTGAGACCGCCTGGGGAGGCTGCGCCCTGCCCTGGCCTCGGCCTCCTGGGGGCTGTATCTTCTCCTTGTTTGCCTGCCACCTCCGCGTCTCCCAAGTTGACTTTTGAACCAGTGAAGGAGGAGGACTGGACAGGTGCTCAGGCCGCTGGTTGACGCACAATCAAATGTTTTTCTCCTAGGTGCATTTCGGGGGGCGTTTGCCGAGGCTTGTGAGGGGGCTCTTTTAGAGAAAGAGGGACGAACTCCAAGGAGTTTTCTCTTGGGGTTGTGCAAAAGGCTCGTTTGCTCTTCCCTTGACTGGCCCATTCAGAAGATGAAAAAGTGGGCCCTCTGTGCAGGGCCTGTGGAGAGCATTGTGCCCCCAGCAGTTGGGGTGACACCATAACGGGGCAGCTGCCCTGCTTCGGCTGAGTGCTCTGAGGAGGAGGAGGGCTGGGAGGAGTGGGGGCACTCGGCTCTGTTTTTCCTGGTTCATTCTACCCTCCTTTAAACAGATGCAGGATGCTTGCAAAGCTTCTTGAAGAACGTGTGGAGTTAAGGTACAAACGGTTGAGTCTGGCCCCTGCCACCCACTTGAACAGCGTTACCTGAATGGCTGTTAACTCACCCTCTGGCCACACTCATGTGGGTGGGTCTCCTTAGACCCACTTTCAGTTCTGCATGTTGCTGGCTGGCATCAGGAAATACAGTTACTGCAGGGAGGAGAGAGAAGTTGGTGCCAAGAAATTCTACCAAGGGACATTTCATAACTGGAACTAGTTAAAGAAACCAGGTTTGGAATGCTTCCCTGGTGTACTTGTCATGCAAGTGGGGTTTCACTGTGTGTTTCGTGCTTACACTGTCGGAGGCCAGGAAGACCAACTGTGGCACTTGGTCAACTAGAACCATTCCTTTTTGGGTACAGTGCAGGCCCTGGGGAATGGACTTTCGGGAAAGCATGGAACTCTTGCACCGCTCTCTCAGTCAGTCAGTCATTCACTCACCAGAAGTGTCAGAGGAGCAGCTCCTTTGTCCAGGCAGCAGGGATGCAGGGGTGCTGGCCGCTCGTCCACCTGCAGGGCTGATGGGCAGGTGCCGGCAGGAGCCAGGTGTGGCTGGTGGATGCAGAGAGGCTCCAACCCTTATCTGAATGGCTGTTAACTCACCCTCCGAGGCAGGTGCAGAGCAGACAAGGAGGGTTTGGAGAGGTGGGGGAGCACCAGGAGAGAGCAGTGTCTGCCATCCAGAGTCGAGGTTCAGGAACTCAGTTGCAGCATGTAGTGCCTGTGAGTGAGTGTGATGGGCCATGTGTCTCCCACCGGAGCCAGGTCCCAGCTCCTCAGAGCAGTGGGGGCCTTGCTGTGGGCTCAGCACAGAGAGGCAGGGCCCAAGGGGTCCTGACCCCGTGCATGTGTGCTGGCCCACGCAGACACACATGCACCCTCGGAGTTCATGTGGGGATGAGCATTGATGGCCCCCGAGCTGCAGAGTTCCTCTGCGCCTCAGTTTTATTTTGTCTGCAGGTAGCATTACTACCTGCCTTGTAGCCTTAGGTCTGGTTAGGAAAAGCACGTTCCGGGATGCTGGCACAGGTCAGTACTCAGGGCTTGTTCCTGCCATACTGTCGCCATCAGCACTCCTAGAAGGGAGTCTCCGCACACCTCCCTGCCCTGCTCGTTGACATTTGGTGGCCGTGGGTCTGTGTGTGACATGGAGCCTGGTCCCTGGACACTGGGTAACAGTTTATATCTGGAGCCACAGCAAGACAGTTGGGTGTGCAGTCACCACCCAGGGCTTTGGATTTGAGGTCAGCAAAGGGCAGGGCCTCTAGCAGGTGTGGGTGGGGGGGCTGCAGTGGGAGGGGTCTGCCAGGGCTGCTGAAACCACGAGTGGCTTTCAGGAAGTGGAGCTCCCTGTGCTCAACAGAAAGAAGGGCATTTACTCCTGAACATGGCTTAGGTGACGCTGGCTTGGTGTATGAAAGCCAGCAGAGAGCCGCGCTCTGTTCCCCCTACCACCCCAACTGGTGGGGCTCCGACCCAGGCTCAGACCCCCTGCACCTGCTACTGGGTGGACCTAGGCTTTTCTTGGCTGGGTCACCGCTGGCCTGAACTTCGGGGGAGCTTATTTGTAACTAAAGTTACATGATGGCAGGAGGCCTGCAGAAGGGCCCCAGGGAAAGCCATCTTCAAAAATAGAAAGGTTTATTGGAGGTAGGCTTTGGGGAGAAGGGAGCAGGAGCCTGGAAGACAGCACATTAATTTGGCAGGTGATTAAGAAGCGTGATCTTGAGCATCTCGTTCTAATTAACGTGGGCCTGCCTGGTGGTGTTTATGTGGAAGCAGAGTGTGGCCTGCTTAGCTCTCCTCATGGTTTAATTGGGTTTCTTACAGCACCTCTAGGCTGTACCCTGGGAGCCCTCGGAGCTTTCCTGGCAAGTAGAGAGAACCAGGACCGAGCTGCCAGCAGGGGCCCTGTAACCGAAGCCCTCACTACCCCTGGGCGGGCTGCCTGGTGCCTCTCAGGAGACCACCCGGGGCACCTCCACGCTTTCGGGGGGAGGAAAGAGTGGTCCATTCACATGCCTGGGGCTGGAGGTGCCAAGGGCCTTGGAAAGGCCTTGATGCCATTTGGAACTATTTTTTCAGTTTGCCAAACAAACTTGCTCTCCAGCCAGTAGTATTGTGGGAGGTCCGGGGAGGTGGCTTCCCAGGGTGTGAGCAAGTTGGTTTCTCATCATGCTGGGCCCAGGGAAAGCCTGGTCAGGACAGTGGGATGGAGCGGCCCATGGCCCCTGGTGCCCCTGGGCTTCTTGACACCAGATAGATCATTTCCTTAGGACTCTGGGCCAGCGAGGAGTCTGGTGTCTGAGGCCTGGCTGCACGCACAGGGTGATATCCTTCATCTGTCAGCAGGGTGCACACATGTCAGGGTGGCACACTCCTCAGGCACATCTGGGACTGAGAGGGGGCCAGAGGGCTCGCCACTGCGTGGGAAGGACGTGTTTTCAGAGTGCCCCCTGGCCCCCAGAGGTCGTGCAGCAGGAAGGCGTAGGCAGGTGAGAGGCTGCGGGGTACATGATGCTCATTCCCCAGCATCATGTTACTTGGGCGAGAGAGGAGGACGTTGACGAGGCACAGCTGGAACTGGTGGATCTTGGCGGCCTCTCTCTGGGCTTCGTACCTGAGTGAAGCCACTGCTGGCTGAAGCACCTGGGAGAAGAGACCTGGGGACCATGGCCCGAGTCTGAGTATATGTCGGTGGTGGCTGGTGTGGATAAAATGAGAGTTCCTGGGGCCAGGATTCTCACCTGGCCCTGGTTGGCTGGCTCACTGCACACCTGTGGGCAGTACATGGCTGTTGACTCTGTATAAAGAGCTCTGCCCAGTGCTCTGCGCATGACACGGTGGTACAGCTGCAAGGCTGCAGGAGAGCAGAGCAGAGACTGGAGTGGTGGCATTGCCGAGGACAGAGGCCCAGAGGACAGTTGTGTGGGATGATGACTATGCAGAGAGGCCCAGAGGATGACTGTGCGGGATGACTGTGCAGAGGGGCCCAGAGGACGGCTGTGTGGGACGACTTTGCAGAGAGGCCCAGAGGACGGCTGTACAGAGAGGCCCAGAGGCAGAGACTGGCTTGCTGCTTGCTCGCTCTCAGTGAATGGGATTTTAGTGGCTGACCTACCATCTGGAAATAAAGTTGGGTATAACCTTTTCAGCCAAGAACATTGTGCTGTCAATTTGTTTGGTCACATTGAATCCATAGTGAAATTGCCCGGGGGCTGAAACCCATTGGCAAGACAGGTGGCATGCCCTTTGTCTGAGGCTGTGGCCAGTGGCCGATGGCACTGCAGGTTTGACGAAGAGATTGATTGGTCAGATGACTGACCCGTCGGTTACCGAGTACTTGGGTATCTACTCTTCACTGTAGCGCGGTGGTGCAGGACCACCCGGGACAAGCAAAGCTCCCTAGACTCAGCTTCTGCCTGGGGGCGGGCAAGGGCCGCTCTCGGAGGAGCTGAGAGGGAGAACGGCTCTGTCAGTGGAACAGGTAGACCGAGATGAAGAGGGGTGCGGGCCTGGTGGGTGGAGCCACCTTGGAGCAGTGAGGTGCCCTCACTCCTCAGCCACACCCTGGGGAGGTCGGCGTCACAGGCAGTTCATTCTGCTCATATCACCCGCTGGCCCCCCGCTCCGGGAGCCCTCCTGGGGCCCTTCATCCTTCGCCTGAACCTGCCTTCTGAATTCTCGGACCCAGCTGCTGCTCCACTGGTCACGGACAGGACAGGAGGGACACGGCCACATAGTGAAGCCACACATCAGGCTGCCTGTACTGAGGCCCTCCAGGATGGGGTGTCACTCAGGGGGCGGCCCCAGGGGACCTGGGGATCAGCCACGTGGGAGTCTGGCGGGTACAAGCCCAAGGAGGCCAGAACCCTCGCCCTCCTGCTGTGGCCCCTGGGCGGCTGGGCCTGCGAGTGGCTGCGGCCTGGCGGGGAGGGGTCCAGAGCCCCCGCGGAGTGCAGTGGGACGGGGCTTTGTTTTCAGTGCTGCTCCCCCCCCCGTGTGTGTACTTGATCAAACTAACATAAATCAGTGCGAGCCAACATATATTAATCTAGCCAGCTGCCTTAGAATAAGCACAGTAAGGTGAAAACGCTCTCTCTGCCAGGCCACAAGGTCATGAGCCCAGAAATCAGCTGGTTGTGTAGTTGAGCAGCACCGAGGTCTAGGAGTGGAAAGCCGGTGTCAGGGTGTTTCTGGGTTTGTTTTGGCTAAGCCCCTGACACTCTGGTCTTTTTTTTTTTTTTATCAAGGTATTATTAATATACACTCTTATGAAGGTTTCACATGAAAAAACAATGTGGTCACTACATTTACCCATATTATCAAGTCCCCACCCATACCCCAATGCAGTCCCTGTCCATCAGTGTAGTAAGATGCCACAGATTCACTGTTTGCCTTCTCTATGCTACACTGTTTTCCCTGTGATCCCCCACACCATGTGTACTAAACATAATACCCCTCAATCCCCTTCTCCCTCCCTCCCCACCCGCCCTGCCACACCCCTCCCCATTGGTAACCACTAGTTCTTTCTTGGAGTCTCTGAGTCTGCTGCTATTTTGTTACTTCAGTTTTGCTTCGTTGTTATACTCCACAAATGAGGGAAATCATTTGGCACTTGTCTTTCTCCGCCTGGCTTATTTCACTGAGCATAATATCCTCCAGCTCCATCCATGTTGTTGCAAATGGCAGGATTTGTTTCCTTCTTATGGCTGAATAGTATTCCATTGTGTGTATGTACCACATCTTCTTTATCCATTTATCTACTGATGGACACTTAGGTTGCTTCCATATCTTGGCTATTGTAAAAAGTGCTGCAATAAACATAGGGGTGCATATGTCTTTTTGAATCTGAGAAGTTGTATTCTTTGGGTAAATTCCAAGGAGTGGGATTCCCGGGTCAAATGGTATTTCTATTTTTAGTTTTTTGAGGAACCTCCATGTTGCTTTCCACAATGGTTGAACTAGCTTACATTCCCACCAGCAGTGCAGGAGGGTTCCCCTTTCTCCACATCCTCAACAACATTTGTTGTTCTTAGTCTTTTTGATGCTGGCCATCCTTACTGGTGTGAGATGATATCTCATTGTGGTTTTAGTTTGCATTTCCCTGATGATTAGTGATGTGGAGCATCTTTTCATGTGTCTGTTGGCCATCTGAATTTCTTCTTTGGAGAACTGTCTCTTCATATCCTCTGCCCATTTTTTAATTGGGTTATTTGCTTTTTGGGTGTTGAGGTATTTAAGTTCTTTATATATTTTGGATGTTAACCCCTTGTCGGATATGTCATTTACAAATATATTCTCCCATACTGTAGGATGCCTTTTGTTCTGTTGATGGTGTCCATTGCTTTACAGAAGCTTTTTAGTTTGATGTAGTCCCATGAGTTCATTTTTGCTTTTGTTTCCCTTGCTCGAGGGGATGCGTTCAGTAAGAAGTTGCTCATGCTTACATTCAGGAGATTTTTGCCTATGTTGTCTTCTAAGAGTTTTATGGTTTCATGACTTACGTTCAGGTCTTTGATCCATTTTGAGTTTACTTTTGTGTATGGGGTTAAACAATAATCCAGTTTCATTCTCTTGCATGTAGCTGTCCAGTTTTGCCAACACTAGCTGTTGAAGAGGCTGTCATTTCCTCACTGTATGTCCATGGCTCCTTTATCATATATTAATTGACCATATATGGTCGGATTTATATCAGGGCTCTCTAGTCTGTTCCATTGGTCTATGGGTCTGTTCTTGTGCCAGTACCAAATTGTCTTGAGTACTGTGGCTTTGTAGTAAAGCTTGAAGTTGGGGAGCATAATCCCCCCAGCTTTATTCTTCCTTCTCAGGATTGCTTTGGCTATTTGGGGTCTTTTGTGGTTCCATATGAATTTGAGAATGATTTTCTCTAGTTTGTTGAAGAATGCTGTTGGTATTTTGATAGGAATTGCATTGAATCTTTAGATTGCTTTAGGCAGGGTGGCCATTTTGACAATATTAATTCTTCCTATCCATGAGCACAAGATGTGTTTCCATTTATTGGTATCTTCTTTAATTTCTCTCATGAGTGTCTTATAGTTTTCAGAGTATAGGTCTTTCACTTCCTTCGTTAGGTTTATTCCTAGGTATTTTATTGTTTTTGATGTAACTGTGAATGGAATTGGTTTCCTGATTTCTCTCTCTGCTAGTTCATTGTTAGTGTATAGGAATGCCACAGATTTCTGTGTATTAGTTTTGTATCCCACAACTTTGCTGAATTCAGATATTAGATCTAGTAGTTTTGGAGTGGATTCTTTAGGGTTTTTTATGTACAATATCATGTCATCTACAAACAAGGACAGTTTAACTTCTTCCTTGCCAATCTGGATGCCTTTTATTTCTTTGTGTTGTCTGATTGCCATGGCCAGGACCTCCAGTACTATGTTGAATAGAAGTGGGGAGAGTGGACATCCTTGTCTTGTTCCCGATCTTAAAGGAAAAGCTTTCAGCTTCTCGCTGTTAAGTATAATGTTGGCTGTGGGTTTGTCATATATGGCCTTTATTATGTTGAGGTACTTGCTCTCTATACCCATTACTCTGTGTGGTCTTTTGCTTGTTTATCGGGAATGTAGAATTTGAATGGAGCAGTGTATTATTTTGGATCCTGAGTTGATCATTTTCCAGTAACAGCAAGGTGTTAGCAGGCACCATGGTTGCCCCAGGGCTCCCTGGAGATTGGAGGCAGAAGGAAGAAGGGCAGGGACCTGGGAACTGTGGGGTGTTTCCTGGGTGGGAAGGACCCCAAGCTGAGGGATGGGTCTTGTTGCCTTGCCAGCCAGGTCTTTCTTCTGCTCGCTTTCAGAGCAGAGCCCATGTGATGCGGTGCCCATGTACTCGTGTCACGGAGCCGGGGGCCTGAGCAGGGAGGCACTGAGGTGCGCCTACCGCGGGCCCGGAGTGACAGGCGGCCCGCCCCAGGGCTGCCCAGACCCTCCTGGACCTCACTTTCCCGCTGCGAGTCACACGCATCTTTGCCTTTTGGAAGCTGTCGTTCGCGGTGTGGCCATCTTTTGCGGGCAGTAAAGCTGTCCTGTCTATAGCAGAGGCCGTCTGTGTGGCAGGCTGGGGCCTCCCCAACTTGGCGGCAGGCATGGAATTTGAGCTCCCAGCAGAGATTATGGCGGTTGAGAACTCATGAAAAACAAAAACCAAGGAATGGCGTTGAGGGGCACGTTGGTGACCAGTCACTGCCCTTCTCTGTGCCGGGAGCCCGCAAGTGCTAGACATGCAGGGGCCCAGGCCGCCCTGCTGCAAGCCATCCTAGAACTTCCCCTGCTGGTCCGGTGGGGAAACTGAGATACAGAGGCTGCTCAGGCTTGCCATGGGCCACAGCAGAGAGGGGAGACAAGAGAGCCCAGAGCACTGGCCGAGCCGTGCCTCGTGAAAATGGCCACCTGAGCTGGTTTCCAAAGGTGTTTGATTTGCAGGTAGCTCCTGAGGCCTGGGTAACTGACTGCTGAGGTCCGGGTTGGTGCTTCCTTGAGCCCCTCCTCATGCTCAAGGCTCTGGTCCTGGGCAGGTTGGCTCACGTGTTTGCAAGGTGACTGGTTTGGACTAGCAGGGGCTGTAGGGGCAGAGTGATGGGGCTGAGTCCCAGCCTCACCCCTTTGTCTGACCTCCGCCTCCTGAGCCTCAGGGGCACTGCCCGTCCCCCAGTCTAGTCTTTAAGTGGGAGGAGTCGGGTGCCAACAAGGGCTGCCTTGTGGCGGGGTGAGGCCTTCCCCGCATGGAAGGGGTGTAGGTCTGTACATGGAAGGCACACAGAAAATGCGTATATTCGTGGGAATTCTTCAGGCCCTGGAGGCTGTGGGGCCTGTGTGTGTGTCTGTGTGTGTCTGTGTGGTGTGCCGAGTGGTGTCCTGAGGAGGTAGGTCAGGCTGCCGCTCCGTCTGGTTGCCTCTTAGGGGGAAGCACTGAGCTTTTCTACACATGGCTTTTCTAAGACTCAGGTTACCGTGTTCCCCATTTCATTATTTATTTCTTATTGAATTCTGTGTTGTCCTCATTGCATATTTACATCAAATGACCTTATTTTAAATGACTTTCCTCTCCTGAAAATCCTTTCCATTGACTCTCCCTTATTACCCATGAAAACTTATCTGCTGTTTGTCTGTCTCTGACAGGCTTCTCTGTGTGTCTCTCCCAGCCTCAGTTTCCCTTTCTCTGTCACTCTCAGTACCTCCAATGCATGCAAGGGATTCTAAGAATAAAAAGTATGACCAGGAAAACCACATGTGTGACCTCTCAAGCCCTTGAAGATACTCAGAGCCCTTTCAGAATGTTCTCATGACTCCATCAACTTCCTTTCTTTTTCTGCTTTAACTCAGCTACCCTCCGGGAGTGGCCTTCGGGAGAAATAAAAAGACCCCAGAGAGTCCAGCCCACTTTCCCTCACACTTAGTTCCAGGAAGCCTCATCTGGTTTTCCCAGAGGAACAGTATTGTGATGGGATTGGGGCCTCATTCCTCACAAAGGATGCAGCCTCAAAAGGTTTGATTTAGAAAGATGCAAACACTGTCAACTGCCAAAATGTATAATAATAAAGGTATGCTCGCAACCATAAATATGCTGCACAAATTGATTTCATGAAGAGACCAGAGTACTATGAGTAGTAGCAATAGAGCAGGTACGAAACTGAGGTCTGTGAAATCACTACCATGGCCTCACACAGGTCTGTTTGTAATCAGAGCAAAGAAGCTTATCACACGTTTCACTGACGTTTTCAAAAAAATTGTTTGCCAGCCTGCAATTCATGAGAATGTGGTGGGGGTGATGTGCATATCATGAAACTGTTCGAAAGTTGTCCGGCAAGGTGAGGGCTGATGTCGTATTTTGTGTCTTGATGTCCTTCTCTGTGGCAAGCTGGGGAGGCCTTGGCAGCCCCTGTGCTTCCTCTGGTGGGCGTGGGCGTGCTGCACGCCGGGTAGTTGTCTGTGATGGTACGAGTGTCTTTCAGTGTGAGTTTATTCTCTAAGATTTTAAATCACTCTTTCATTATGTGAGTAATGTGTATACACTGTAGAAAAACATCAGGTAGCACAGAAGGTTCAGAGGTAGAGATCTCTCTCATCCAGATCCCCAGAGGTAATAACCACTGTTTCTTGGACATCCTTCCAGAAATTCTGCATGCTCATGGAATCCAATATGTAATTTTTTTACTTTTTAAAAAGTAACAGCTTTATTGCAATATAGTTCACATACCATAAAATTCAGGCCTTTAAAGTGTGCCGTTC
This sequence comes from Phataginus tricuspis, assembly GCA_029783875.1. Taxonomy (NCBI): domain Eukaryota; kingdom Metazoa; phylum Chordata; class Mammalia; order Pholidota; family Manidae; genus Phataginus; species Phataginus tricuspis. The sequence goes on from JAQQAC010019064.1 coordinate 22,178,986, forward strand.
AGTGGTTCTCAGTGGTGTGACTGTCGCCACAGTCTAATTCCCGGTGTTTGTCACTCCCAGAAAGAAACCTGTACCAGTTCGTAGACACTGGCAGTTTGTCTCCTCCCAGACCCTGGTGACCCTTAATTTAACTTCTATCTCTGTGGATTTGACATTTAATGACTTATTCTAGACATTTCACGTAAATAGAATTGTGGAATACGTGGTCTTTTGCAACTGGCTTCTTTCACTTAGCATAGACGTGTCGTAGTAGCGTGTGTCAGTCCCTCTTTAAGACTGAATTAATCTGTTTCTTTATATGTGTATCTGTTTAACCTATCTGTCTCTCAAGAGAGAGATCTCATATTTTGTTGATCCGCTCACTCACGAATGGGCACTTGGGTTGCTTCCGCGTTTTTCTTGTGGATAGTTCCCTTCAGCATTGTGTGAGGGTTCCAGCTTCTCCACATCCTTGCCGGTGCTTCCATTATCTGGCTTTCTGATTGTGGCCATCTTCATGGATATGAAGTGGCATCTCATCGCGGTTCTGATTTGTGTCTTCCTAATGACTTGGTGGTGTTGAGCACCACCATGTGCTTCTTGGCCATTGGTATATATTCTGGGAGAAATGCCTGTTCAGGTCTTTTGCACATATACTAATTGGATTATTTGTCTTTTTATTGAGTTGTAGGAGTTTGTCTAATATGCTGGATACTAGACTCTTACCGGATTAACGATTGCAGATATGGTCTCCCATTCTGTCATTCTGTGGCTTGTCTTTTAATGACAGCATCCTGATACACAGTGTCTTACATGAAGTCCAGTTTACCTGTTTCCTTCCTCTGGTCGTGTAGGCGTTGGTGTCGTGTTGAAGAAGTCCCTGCCTCATCCAAGGTAATGAAGATTCACTCCTATGTTCTAAGAGTGTTGTGGCTCAGCCTCTTATATTCAGGCCTTTGATCTGTTTTGAGTTAATTTTTGTCTATGGTATGAGGTAAGGGTAATTCTTCCCTGTTTAAAAGAAAAACGGACTCCTATAAATACCGTTCTGCAACTTTTCCCCTTCACGATGTGCTTGGGCATCTCTGCACCCAGATGCTCAGATGTCTGTCTTTCTTACGGAACCTACGCCATGTGTTGCGTGGCTCTGCCGTCGCTGAGACTTCTGCTCAGCGCTGCTTGGTCTCGTCCCCCTTCGCTGTTACGAGCGGTGCTTCCGGGGACGTCCTGAGCATGCGTTGAAGAGCATTTTTAAGCTTAAGGGTTGATCTGCCCCATCATGTCCTACTGTGGTAGGCACAGTACTGACTCCCAGAGATGGCCACGCCCTGCTCCTCAGAAGCTGTGGTTTTGTTACCTCATAGGGCAAAAGAGACTTTTTAGGTGTGATTAAGGTTAAGAACCTTGAGATGGGGAAATGATCCTGGATTACTTCGTGGGCCCAATATAGTCACGAGGGAACTTAAAAGTGGAAGAGGGAGGCGGAAGAAGAGGAGAGTCTGAGAGGGAGATGGGACTTCGGGAGAATGGCCAGGTAGGTGCAGCTGCCCGGGAAAAAATACGGGCTCTGATGGTGGGGAAGCACTGTGAGCCACAGAATGTGGTGACCTCTAAACGCTTTTGGAAAAGGCAGGGAATGCATTGTCCCCTGGAGCCTTTAGAAGGGGGCACAGCTTGCCAACACCTTGACTTAAGCTCCACAAGACCCATGTTGGACTGCTGACCTCCAGAACTGCAAGGTAGTAAACTGATGTTGTTTTAAGTTAAGTTTGTGGCATTTATAGCAGCAATAGGAAACAAATCCACCCACCTTTTCAGGTGTTTTAAACTTAAGGCACTACATTCTGTACTAGACCCAGTGATGGTCCAGGGACTCTCAGGTCACTGCCACACACTCTCCCCACTGTCAGAGTTCCTCATGGTTTGCTGAAAAGTCATAAAGACACGTTCACCCAACTATCAGTGCAAACAGAGGACTGGAGTTTCCTGGAAGTGTGCACTGTTGTCTAGATGTTTGGTCCGTGTGGAGAAGGCTTGCGGAAGGAAAGGAGGCATGCCAAGCTCCCCGGGTCCCGAGGTGGCGCTGCAGGCAGCCTTGGCCTTTAGGGGGCATTATGCCACGGCAGCCCTGACAGCTGCTCACCGTCTACTTTCTCTGTGTGGACCGCGTTTTGGCTTCATTGTGGGTCTCAGAGGCCTCAGTGGGCTGGCTGGGGACCTTAGCACCATCTCCAGTGTTAATTCTCTGTGTCCTGAATGCTAAACCACTAACAAACACGTGGCCTTAAGAACCTCTGTAGGTCAGGGGTAGGGGTGGGGGGTGGGAGAGAGCTGACTTCGGGGAGGAGTGTGGCGGGGATCTAGAGGTTTTCCCTGACACGTTGGATTTCCCTGAATTCCGACCAGTTGATTCAGGTGTGTGGCCAGGAGCTGTCTGTATCTCTTACTTCCTCTGGCTGCCAGCCTCAGGGGATTTGTGGGGCCAGGCCCCCCTCTGGTGCACAGGCCCCGACAGGTGCTGTCAAGGCTGCTTCTATTTGCCTATCTTGGGAGGTCGGCAGAGGATTAAATAGCTAATTCAGTATTTGGGAAAGATATCTGTGAACTTAAAGGCCCATTAAATACCTTTTTCGGATTAGAACTGTAATTGACTTAGTGTTTAAGGCAGAAACTAAGGCCTTTGATTTAAAAACTGTTGACAGATTGGAGCCTAAGCCGCTTCTGTTTGCAGAGGAAAGCCACTGCCTTCCAGTCAAGTTGAAACATAACTCCCTTCATGCCCTCCCAAGTTTCACTTTTGTCATATTTTATAAAACACAGGCATTGCATTTTAACTCACATTTATGGCTCTTCTGTCGACTAACTTGACGTGTTTCGCCAAACAAATTAGCTAACGCTGTGACATTCTCGAAATGGGCGGGATGCACGAGTCTCAGAGATGGTGTCAAAATATGGGAGCTTAGAGATTGGGGTATGTATTGTCTTACATCTTTGCATGTAAAAGATGCTCTCAGGTGATCTTCTTAAAGGAAATTGGAGTTTAATTAACTTTAAGGCTGTTCACTGTGCTTGAGATTCCTTTATTCATCTGTTACATTCGGCATAATTGAAACGGATCTTTTATGTCCTCATACCATAATAGGCAGCAGTGTAGTCAAATCATAACGTATTATGGCCATAATGAAGGGATTATAGTGCGCGAGTGTACTTTGTGCCGCTGTGGTTGGGGGAATGAGGAAGGGAAGGGGTGGGCGTCTCACGCTGCCCATCAGGAGCCCCGGGGTGGGGGGGTGGTTGATTATCGGGTTTTTTCACCTCTCTCCCTCCCGCCGGTCCTGCTCTGGGTCAGGACTACAGCTCTTTGTGTTACAAGCTCTTTCTGCGACCCTCCGAACCAGCGGAGGGGAGGAAGGCAGGGAGAGAGGCTTGCCCCGATAGGCAGAGCAAGGGAGGTAAGCGCCGGCTGTCCGCCCGTTCCCGCAGCCTCCGGAGCTCGGCGGCGCCACCGCTTGCAGCCGCTCCAGCCTCTGCTGCCGCCGCCGCTGGCCGCTGGCCACTCGCCGCTGGCCGCCCCTTTCCCCGGAGACAATCAGACGCGACAGGAAGTTCACTCGAAGGGAGAACTCATTTATTGGGGCTCAGGGCATGGGATATATAGGGTGAAGCCTCCCCCCATCGGTCACCTATGCCAATAAGGTGACTTTACTTTTCCGAATCAGGCACAGAGCTGCGCGCCTGCGCAGCTGTCTCTGATGTAAGAAGCGGACCGGAGTGGGCGCAGCTAAACCTCAGGGGGCTTTTGGCGGCCACCCCTGCAGCGCGGCTGAGTTCTCAGTGGCCATCTTTGTGGCATCGCTGAGATTCAAAGGCAGTTCCCAGCAGCCACCCTCGTGGCGAGGCTGAGATGCAAAGGCAGTTCCCAGCGGCCACCCTCGTGGCGAGGCTGGATGCAAAGGCAGTTCACCACAGTTGATGGCACCCTTTGTGCACTCTGGGGCAATGCTGTTGATCTTGAGTGGCGTGGATCCCTGGACCCTCCCACCCCCAGCGTGCAGGCATGTGCTTCTCTCCCCCTCGTCTTGGCACCCAGCTGCCCCGAGCCTCCAGGTCATTCCTCTTCCCCTAGCCAACCAACCTCTCTCCCCGTGCCTGGAGCTCAGGTGGTCTTCTAATCGCCAGACTCAGGGGCTGTCAGTCAGTCCTTTTTTCTTGAAACTGTCCTCGCCTGTAGCTTCTGTAGCAAAAACCCTCACCCCTTAGTGAGAGCAAGGCCTCTGGAGCCGGACTGCTGGGCCTTGGGTCTGGGATCTGCTGCTGTCCAGCCAGTGACCTTGGGCAAGTCACGGCGCTTTGCTTCCTCATCTGGGAAGAGGAGGTGTAGCACTACACTTTTACTGTCTTCCCGGGGTTGCATGGAGATGCCACAGGCGAGTCCATGTGTGGTGCCTGGCATGTCGGAAGCGCAGTGTCTCTGTTGCACACGGGGTGCCTACAGGCTCTCGGCTGCGGCCTGAGACGGTACCTGGCTATGGCTGTGCTCCAGGCTCTAGACCACAGGATGGAGGCTCCTCCTGTCCTGCCCTTTCTTCTGCATCTGGGTCTATTGCAGCCTGACCCCTCCCGCCCCGTGCAGTCCGCCCTGTGCCCGCCTCTTCGGGCCATGGCTGCGATCCGTACCTGCTTTGCTCACTGCCCAGCTGACTGAAGGGGTCCATACAGAGCTCTGTGCTCTGCTCAGCAGCCCGATTTCCTGTGCATGGGTACCACCTCAGGTGCATGGCTCCTTCTCTGGAGGAAATGAGTGCATTAATTGGGTCCAGGATCTTTGACCAACACTGTTCTATTTTTATAACTGCACAGGAAGTTGTAGTTTTAGAACTCTCTCTGTGTACATTGTAACCCTTGGTGTACTTGGATTGTTATGATAAAATTATCCTAATCTTGGTAGGGTGGTTTTTTTTTTTTTTATATTCTGGGTAAATTCTAGTAATTTGTCATATTCTCTGGATTCTAATTCACTTTGCTAAGGCTTGGGAAGGGCCCCTGCATATGGAGATAGAAGGAAACTAGGCTTTACTGAGCATCTGGGCCATGTTGGGCACTGTGGCTGAACGTGTTATTTAATGTAAACCTTGTCACTGCCCTTGTGAAGCAGGTGCTGGTATTGCTCCCCTACAGTTCATGAAACTGAGGCTGGGGCCAGTCGAGAAGCTTGCCCCAGGTCACACAGCCATAGCAGGAAACTGGACAATCCGTGCAAATCTCTGGTTTCCAAGTGCACATGCAGAGGGCCCCTGGAAAGCCTCTTCACGGGAGAGACTGTGTGCTCTGCTGCTGTGTGACTCTCCGCTTAGGGGAAGTGATCCTGGAGGTCAGAAGGTCTTCCTTTTGGCAGTTACCTTTCATCCTGCACGCTTTCTTCAGCCCACACAACCTTTTAAAATCTATTTATGTTCATGACCCTGGCCTGTATCCATTGAATCTTAAAGTGGGCCAGCTACTAATGACCAAGATGTGACATCATATGATGTTTTCCTTGGACCAGTGAACTGGGTTTAAATTATAGCCTTGAGCCTTGCTTTTGAGCAGCCAGACTCGGGGGAGAAGTGGGAGGGGGGAGGGGGGGATGCCGTTGCTATTACTGAGCATTATTTTCCACAGAAATTGATCTTGTCTGACATAAAGTAGGCCAAGGAGTCCTCCTGGTGCCTGGAATGGGGGAAGGATTTTAATCCGGTCGCTGAGGCCAAATATCTGAGCCCAGTTTTCTGCAAATTCTGCAGAAGTATGGGTTTTGGCATCATTTATCCATCTGATACATCGAGGGCCTGCCTACTTCTTGCATTGCTTATATTTAAACACTTTCAAAGGATGTTTAGCACCTGAATTATTTATTATACAGTATTTTACTATGAAAATTTTCAAGCACACGGGAAAGTACTTGTATGCCCACTACCTGGATTCTACTCTTAGCATGGAACTGTTTCTGCTTTATCACGTATCTGTCCATCCCTGATCGTTTTATTTTTTTGATGCATTTCAAAGTCAGTTGCAGGCATGAATACATACTTACCCTGTGGCCTGTGTATTATCTGTTAGTAACTTAAGCTCAATATTGGTTTCCAGTTTTTTGGTTTTTTTTGGAGAGAAGCACTTATAAACAATAAAACGCACAGATTGTAAGTGTGCAACTGGATCAGTTTTGACAACCTTTTTATCGCATGAAGTAGGGGGCCAGGTCATCAGTGTTGTGGGAGAAGGCACCTCGGCTCTGTGGCTCACATTCACGTTGTTGTCCAGCTGGACCCAGCCAGCTCCTGGGCAGTCTGCTGGAGGAAGGCGAGCGTAGATGTGGCTCCAGGCAGGAAGTAGTTTGGGTCAGATGTGAGCAGGCTTAAGATTCCTACCTGAAGGGCCTGTGTGAGTGCCCTGGGGCTGCACAAACCCAGTGGCAGCTGGGTGGCTTGAAACAACTGAGATCTATTCTCTCATAACTCTGGGGGCCAGCTGTCTGAATCAAGGTGCCAATGGGGCCATGCTACCTCCAAGGCCCTAGGAGAGGGCGCTTCCTGCCTCTTCCAGCCTCTGGTGTTTGCCGGCAGCCCTTGCTGTTCCTTGGCTTGGAACCGCCTCACTCCAGCCTCAGCCTCTCTCATCATGTGGCCTTCTTCCCTGTATGTGCCTTTTGCGTAGGGTGGATTTGGGGGGAGACACACTGCTCAGCCCAATATAGGCCTAAGCCTGGGTGCAGGGGCTGTATGGACTTTTTCCCCAGTTCTGCCCCCTAAAAGGGGGGCCTTTCCAGGAAGCCCCACTTCCCCCCCAGGCCGGGGGGTGCTGCAGACAGAGGATGTGCATGGACCTCAGACGCGTGGGCTGGAGTCTTTGCCTGTCTTCTTTCTGTCACAGTTGAGCCGGAAGCATATTTAGAAATGGAGATCCTGGGAAAGGCAGAGAAACAGTCTCTAATGGGAGAGGCCTGCCTTGCCAGGAGCCCATCTGCCCCTAGAGAAGCCTGCCCCTGGCCTCCCTTCACCAGGTTATTCCCCTTCTCAAGCTGCTGGGAGGTGGGCTGTGGCCGAGTTAGTTTGGGTATCTGCCTCCTAGGCCCTCATGTTTCTCTCCAAGCACCCTCTTCTCTGGTCACCCGTCCCTGGGAGGGGGTTCCATGCTCCCACCGCATCTGAGCCTTCTGCTGGGCCCTCCTCCTGCTTCCCTCCTGCACTGGGGCTTTGTGAAGTTCCACCAGCTACTTTGAGGGCAAAGGGGTGGTTGCAAATGGACACCAGTTCCACGATTGCCTGGGCCTCTCACTGAGGACCTGCTCACTGTGCCCTTGTGCCGTGTGTCTGCTGGTCAGCGAGCTTCTGCCAGGGACACCTCGGGAGCTCTCAACACCATGCTTGCAAAGCTATGTCAGCAGCCTGCTTCCCAGCCCACACCATTTGTGGGACTGTTAAACTAAATTCTCACCCACAGATCTAGGCTGGGATGGGGAGAAGGGAGCTGTAAGCCGGAGCTGAAATTTCTAGAAGGTAGCTTTGGTGCCAACACACTGGCTGGTATTCAAGAAACGTGGGGTGGACGCCCTCTGGGAGCTCTCCCAGGGCGTGTCGGGGGCTGTGTGGTTGGCATTGCCAGCGCCATCCTGCCTCTGGTGCTCTGACGCAGTGGGGATTTTCAGGTTGACCTGTGGTGGTTTTCCTGCCATCAGCGCCCCTAGATGGCATCCTGCCCAGGGAACCTGAAGGCAGCAAGTGGGCACATAGAGGCCCATTAGGAACTAGTCCGTGACTGGGTCTTTGTGAAGTTCCACCACCTAGTTTGAGAGCAAAGGGGTGGTTGCAGATGGACACCAGCTCCACGTCTGTAGAAGCAGAGCTTCTGTGCCTTGGTTGTCGCCCTGGGCCAGTACTTGGCTCGGCATTTACACCCTTGCTCTTGTTTACTTGACCCAACAACCCATTGAAACAGAGTTTGCCCTGATTTTGCCCAGAGGGAAACTGAGGCTCATTGACAAGGTGAAGGCATGTCAAAAACCACAAGTGCTAGCTGGTGCTGGGCACGCAGGACCTGTGAGTTGGGTGAATGCTGATTCATAGTGGCAGAGCCGTGGCTCAGATGCAGGAGAAATTCCTTGTGTTCCCTGGGGGAGATGTGAGAAATACACTCACTGGTCCAAACTCAGTAAGTGGACACGGAGACAAAGAGAACAGCGGAGCGAGGCTTTAGTGGCGGTCTTGGAAGATCCAGTTCTTTGAATTGCACACCTGGGGCAGTTGGAGCAAGTAATTTATTCCCTCCCTAGCACGTGTCCCTCCCCTGGTTCCTCATTGGCTGAGTACTGCAGGGTTCACATTCTTTCCTGGATGTCGCCTAAGCAAGTTATATCCATATTAGACTTTCTTTACGTTTGTCACAATTTTATTGGCTAGTTTAAAACTTCTTTCATTTCCCAAATAGGCATAGCCTGTTCCTTATCAATCCCCCACCCCAACCCAAGGCTGAGCAACTTCCTGGCGTGTATTTCATCAGGTGGCCCTTTGTCAATACCTTACTGTTAAAACATTTAAACCTCCTGGTGGGAGTAAATCACATTTAGGTTTTATGCTTTTTCTAACCGAGAGGACGTAGCTCACTCCTGTCACTAGCAGACTGAGGGGAGAGCTCTTGTGTATGTGCCTCCTATTGGCTGCTGTAACAAATAATGGCATGTGTTTAAGTCTCTTGGCCAGAATTAATTCTGGAGGCCAGAAGTCCTTAATGTGGCCATGTGCATGCCTTCTCGAGGCCACCAGCATTCCTTGTCTCCTGGCCCCTTCCTCCATCTTCGAAGCAGCCACGTAGCATCTTCTAGTCTCTCTCCTTGTCCCTCTGACTGTCACATTGCCCTGGGTCTGTGCTAACTCCACTGCTTCCCTCGTATAAGGGCCCTTGTGATTACACGGGCCCACCTGGATAATCCAGGCCACGTTCAAGATACTTAATCACACCTGCAAAGTCGTTTCTGCCATGTGAGGTGACACATCCACAGGTGCAGAGGTCTAGGAAGTGGGTGTGTTTGGTGGCCCATTATTCAGTCCACTTCACACTGTAAGAAAGGATCTTAGCAATAATGTGACCACTTTTGGATGCCTGCTTGGGCCACACATCCCTTATGTATATTCTCATTTAATCATCACAGCAGCCTTTCAAAGTGGGCTTTGTTATTCAGTTTTACAGATGGGGAAACAGACCCACTGTTGAAGCATTGCAAGCAGTGAAGGGGTAAATGGAAAGAGGACCTGGCGTCCATGCTTCTGAACCCAGAGTTCTGTGCCCACTCCTGCCCCATGTGAGCAAACCCCGTGCACGGTCGGGATTAGAAGGGGTGGGGGTGTTGTGCCTGCGTCGTGGGCGTTTGCTGTGCTCAGGTGGGTGGGGCTCGCAGCATCACCTTAGTGAGGCCCTGCTCGGCTTCACGGTCATGGGAAAGAGCAGTCTCCCCTGGAGCCTTCTGGTTCAGAGACTGACCCGTATGCCGTGTTTATTACTCAGGTCGCCTGCGTCCAGAATCCCATTGCTTATCAGTACCTGAAAATAGATATGATTGTTTTTCAGATGGGTGCTCTCTTTACCTCCTTAATCAAAAAAAATTTAAATCTAAGATGCTTATAGAGCTAAACATTAAAACCAGAACCATACACCCCGGGGGATGCGGTGTGGCCGGTCCTGACCAAGCACCGTAGACAGCCCGCCTCGTTTGCCCTTGCCCCTCTTAGTGCTTTGTCCCATTCCGTCCTTCTCTCTGTTTCTTTGAATTGTTTCGCATCTTGATGAGAAAGCCAATGGGGACCTACTTTTCATTTTGTCCAGAATGAGTCTCCAAACTTCCCTTCCATCCAGCCTATGTTTTACTCGCAGTTTTGAGCATGATCAGAAGGGATTGTGATGTTTGTGTTCGTCCCAGAGCACCCGTCTGTGCGGCTGCCCTGGTGGACAAGGCCGTCTGCCTCCAGCAGGCCCCCGCCCCTTGGAAGCCATGCGTGTCTGGGGCCTGAGTGGGGAGGGGACGTTCCTGCAAGGCGAGAGCAGCTCCGTGAAGGCTGGGTCTTTCCTTCTTGCTGGCCAGAAGGGTGCCAGGGCCAGATCTTCATCTTAACAACGTATGAGAAAGTCTCTTCTTAAAAAAGAGAAGGCTCACCACACAGACTTGACCCCCTTTTAATGTGGGAAGCTCATTATACGTAAGCACATCCTCTCATTCCGACTAGCTTTGCAAAGACTTTGAGAAAGAAGTGACTCCTTAACTGAAAAATCTTGTGATTCCTTTCTGGGTGAATTTTGGTCGTGGTTTTATGGCCGCTTAATTTTAAGTGCTGATCTTTGGCCATTAGACACTAGTTTTTAAAATTAATTTTGTTTCAGTGACCCATGACTATATGGAGTCTAAAGATTATTTAGATTTCCAGCTTCACAGAGCTTCAGTTTCTTCGTCTGTACAGTGGGGTAGTTCAATTCTCTGATGACGTTTTTATCAGGGTAAGAGCGGCGACGCATGTAGGTCGTTAGCACGGTGCCTGGCAAGTAGTCCTACTCAGGAAATCTATGTGTCTTACCATTCATGATAAAATATTTTCAGTATGGTGCCTATATACCTTCTCTGGCTCTGCATCCTGCAGTTTGGCAGCCCCTGCCATGTGAGGCTCTTTACATTGAAATTAAATGAGAAATTCTGTTCCTCAGTCACATCAAATTTCTAAGACCTGGTGGCCATATGTTGCTGGTGGCAGCCACACTGGATAAGCAGGTTGCGGACATTTCTATCCCTGTGCAGTTACGCCGGCCAGTGCTGGTTTAGCTAAGGTCAGAAGGCTAGCCAGCTGTACTTCGTTAGTAAATAAACCAGTTCCCTGGGCTCTTTCCCAATATTTCTTTTACTTGGAAAACTCTTTTGTATTCTAGGGAAATTGTGAATCTCTGTTTTAAAGATAGTTCTTCTAGAAGACAGAAGGACAGATAGGCTTGAAGGAAAGAGGCCGTTGGGGCCCTATGGTAGAGTCAGCGCTCAGTAAAAGAGAATACCCTCCCAGTCCCCACACCCCGTCCTGGCCACCCAGAGGTCCATGGGCTGCCCTCTGCTCTGACCTTGGCGTGAGCTCAGCCTCTGCTCGGGTCTGAACCTCACTGCACTTGGCTTGATGACTGCCGTGAGAAGGCACTCACTGCACGGCGTTGCCGAGAGCCACCGAGGGGGAGGGAGAGTGCGGACCGCGCCCTCGCTCACATCTCATATGCATCTCCACTGTCCCCATGGGACCCCATTCTGCCGTGTCCCCCCTGTGTCATCCCGTCCTTATGGCAGCTGCTGCAGCTGCATGTGCTGGGTGACTCAGCGACTTGTAGTCATGTAATCCCAGGAGTGGCATTTGGGGCATCACCAAAAAGTCCTCGTTGGCTTAGCATGACTAGGTGCTGTCCTGGCACTCCTGCGTAGACCATGGCCTGGAGGTCTCCCTGCAGGTGTCCGAGGCTCCCTGCAGGTGTCCCAGCCGCCATCAGCAGGGCCACCTGTGTGGCGTGTGAACCCCATTTGCTGCATGCAGGTCGGGGTAGTTCTCCAGGCAGCTGAGGTGACATCAGTCAGCCACGTTCCACCGCTGGACAGCTCCTTCCTGCCCCAGCTAGAGTTCCCCTGCCTCCCAGACTTTCTGCATCTTCTCTGCTTTGCACTGCGTCTCCCTGCAAGCTCTGGGCTCCCATCCCCGGGTGCCTCCTGCCCCTTCTCCGCACCTGGCCCGGCCTGAACTCATCTCTGGGGAAATAGCGACCTCCTTTCCCCATCATCTTGGCCTGTGAAATGGTCCTGCAGCTTCCTTCCTGAGCTCCCTCGGGTCCAGCTGCTCTGAGTGTCACCTAGCTGACGTCAGCCATGCTGAGGACCTGCTGTGTGCTGGGTGTGAACTAAAGGCTGAGGCCTCAGAACCGCACAAGACCAAAGCCTGGCCCTGTGGACATGGGCTGGGGCGGCGAACAGAGGTTCTGCCTTATCCTCTTTCTGGAACATGAAAGAAAAAGATAAATAAGAAACAGCATGATGGCACCTGTTGGAGTTGCTCTCCCCTCCTCTTCTCTGTAAAGTTATTTTGCATATTTACTTTTTTAAAAAAACAATTTTTCTCTACTGAGCCTTCCCCATTCAGCTTCCATAGAATTTCCATAGGAAAAAATCCTATTTTTAAGTTCCTGTTTAATCAATTTGTGTAATGTTTAATCAAATGATGTAATTACACTTACTCCTGTTAAAACTCATTTAATCGATCTGTGTAATACCTAATTAAGTGATGTAATTACAGTTACATGTACAGTGGGTCCAGGGAGGTTCAGAAACAACACTGCGGGCTCTGGAGGACCAAGGTCTGTTCTGCTGGCGCCGAAGCATGTGGTGAACCCAGCCACCAGCCCTCGGTGTGGGTGGGCTTGGCAGGTATGTTCCAGGAGGGACAGAGGGCCCCCATTAATCTGGAGAGCCGGGTGGGGTGCTCAGTCAGGACAGATGTTACCGTATGGAATTCGCGTCTCTAATGTCCACATTCTGCCCTTGCCTAACCACTGGGACCCGCCAGCTTGGGGGCCGGAGGCCTGTGCATCCACGCAGCTGAAGCCATCTCCAGGCAGGGTCATTGGGCAGTTGGCATTCGGTTCAGATTTCCCTGCCTCTGGCACCGCCTCCGCATTTAGGCTGACCCTCCCCAGTTGGCCAGGAGCCCTCTTGCTTTGCCAGACCTTCACTGTTGGCCTGCGTGCACCTTGGGGCCCTGTTCACTCTACAGCACACAGAGCTGGGCCCAACCTCAGAGCTCTGACGTCTGCAGGGACGTCACCTAAAAGTTGCTGTCATTCAAGCTGTGTGTTCAGTCTGTGTGTAAATGCGTTCTGAAACCCGAAGATAGATATGACCGAATTTATCATTTGGATAGTAATTCTAAAAACACCTACCAAGTCTCCATTTCTTACAGCAGGCATTAAAATCCTCTGAATAGAAAAGCCAAACAGGTTCTTTTATCTTCATGGAAAGACATAAATGGGTTGATTTAATTGTATGTCACACATTTTTTTTTTTTGCTTTGCTAACCACATAAACTGTTTAACAAAATGTAATTAGTTAAAATGTATTATGTGATAGAGAAAATAAATTATAGCCACCCATAAATAGCCTTTTATGGCATTGTAGTTTCTGGGTTTAATAGTAATGATCAGATTATACCTTTAAGTCTCTTCAAACACTTCCCACCACTGAAGTCTTTGGTTTCCTTGATTTGAAAGTTCTCACCGGCCTATTTAGAAAGTGAAGAACCAACCTTTCAGGTCCGCTTTGGTGTGACAGTCACCGAATAGCCTGTGCACGTGGCCTGTAGAGCTGAGGGCCTTCGCTCTCGGAAGAGACTGCATCAAGAGCAGTAGTGGCCAAGTAAACCAGGAAGGAAAGAACGAGAAGAAAGGAAATGGAATCAAATGAGACCACATGACTAACTTGGAATGTTTTCTGAGAGATTTGGTTTAGAATCTGAACTTTGGATAAACGACTTAGAGAATGAAGAGGTTGGATTCAGTGTTGTTTTTCCAGCTGTTCAGTAGTTGAACAAAATGCAGCCTGGTGTGACGAAGTGCTTCCTGAATTGGTGTTACATGCGTTGTTGGCCTATTATTTATATTTCAGTGTGTATTAGACATCAAAAGCTACAGTCTGTAAGTACTGATATTAGGATAAATCTAAGATGTGTGGATTTAAAGTTGAAAGACGAAGTGTGAGCATTAATAGGTTGTCCTTGGAGATGTTGAACCTGGGGTATGATGTTTGAGGTATGGCAAGAAATGTCATAAAGGCTGAACCTTTTAAGGACCAATTTGACTGTAAACTTTTGAAGAAAATATCCATGAGCGTCCACCTTGTCCTAAAGCCCCCTCGTCCCTTCTCTGGTTCATTGAGCAGCATGTTCTGTGCCCTGGGCCCAGGGGTCTGACATGCACATTCCATGCCTTGCCTCCGATCCTATAACCTGGGAGAAAGAGCTGCCCCAGCAGAAAGCATCAACACCAGATTTGCCTGTTTAACAGTATAGAAGCTTTCTTTATTGAAAAGGTTCTTTTCAGCTTTTCCTTTTCACATGTAAGTGTATCTTAACTGTCTTCTGTTCGTGGTGTCCATTTTCTTACTGTAATACAGCTCCCTCTTTCCTGAGACTGCCAGGGAAGCCTGTCTCTTTGAAATGATGTCCTGTTGAAATGATCATTCCCTTCTTTTTGGTTCTCATTTCAAAAGAGAGGATATGGAGAAGTGACATTTTTCCCGAGGAAGCTGGGCCCTCACGGGGCTGCTTGGGTGTCTGTCCTTCGTCTGAGGGATCCACCTGCTCCGGTTGGTATTGCCCGCCTGCGAGAAGCCCCGCAGTGTAGGTGGGGTCCGTGCTCCAGAGGCCGGTCGCAGTGGGGCTTCTGGGACTGCCGCCCTGCTTGGCTATGGCCATCACTGATGGGTGTACACCCTGGTACAGGGAGGCTGCAGGGGAGGTGGTCAGGCAGGCACCATCCTCAGGGCCAAGCAGGGATCCAGAACAGGTGGCCTGGAGAATGTGAGCGTGGCCGTGAGCCGGGCCAGTGCTGTGGCCTGGGTTGCCTGTTGGCGTTGGAGTGGTGCTGAGTGCTTAGATGCAGAATGGTTTAAGGCAAGGATTGTGTAAAGCAGAGCTTGTGGGAAAACTGGCAGAGGCTGGCAAAACAGGGAAAGATTAAAGGAGGCCAAACCACTGTCTGGCCTTGCTGCATGCTGTTTGGAGGGCTAGTAGCGCACCCTTGACTGTCCCAAGGCCTCTGGGAAGCATGTGGTTAGGCCCAGAAAAGTGACCTCTCTGAGGGGCCTGGTGCATACAGCTCGTCACACCGGGCATGATGCCATAGAGCACTGTCCTCCATCACATCCTTGAATAAACTGGTAAATGTAGGTGTTTCCCTGAGTTCTGTGAGCCCCTCAAGCAAATGGATGGAACCTGAGGAGGGGGTTGTGGGAACCTCCAATCTCTAGCCAGTTGGTCAGAAGCACAGGTGACAGCCTGGACTGTGACTGTCATCTGAAATGGGGCGGGGACAGTCTTGGGACTGAGCCCTTAACCTGTGGGATCTGTCTCCAGGTAGGCAGTATCAGAACTGAGTTAAACTGTAGGACACCCAGCTGGGGTCACAGAATTGGTTGGTTAGGAAAACCTCCATGCCTTTGGTGACTGGAAGTGTCAGAAGTGATATGTCCTCCGGGAAGGTGAGGAGATAGATACACAGGGAAGAAAGGCATAGAAGAGAAGAGGTGGAGTTTTTTCCATTTGCAGGAAGAGGGGGAAACCTGAGCTTATTCCATTTCTCTGATACTCTTTTCGATGCACAGGCCTCCATAGCTAAGGGGCTCTGGGCTAGCCCTCTCCGCCACACACATGCACTGCTCAGGCACAAAGGTCCAGCCGTGCCAACCCATCCTGGATAATACCAACAGGCTGCATGTGCTCCGTGGCTCCCAGTGGGGCTCACCGTGCTGTCACTGAGCCTCCGGGTTTCTCCTTGTGGTCAGTCTGGGTCCTGCCTCCCTTCCACCGTTCTCCATCTGCCATTCATGCCCTGAGTGCCAAACTCCACCCCTGCATCATCCCCAGGAAAGAATCTATATTCTATGATATCTGGGACTTTATTGAGGGCGTAGCATCTCCGTCCAGGGATGGGGGAATGTGAGCTGTATGAGTCTTAAAATTCTCTCGTAGCCACATGAAGTAAAAAAGAGAAAGGTGCAATGAATTTAACTTGTATGTTCTGCTTAGTCCAGGTGCAACTCATTTAACTTGTATGTTCTGCTTAGTCCAGTTTATGCAAAGCATCCTTCTGATGTGCGAGCCTGGGCAGTTCAGCAAGGGGGCGCTGTTCCTGGTGGGGAGCCTTTGGACTGCCACGTTGTGGTTTGCTCACAGCACGTCACAGTCGGCCCAGCCCCGTGTCAGGTATCCTGAAACCACCTGTGGCTTGGCGGCCTCCACTGTGGACAGCGCGGCCATGGAGTTTTGATTTCATCCTGGCTCTCTTGACCCTCTGTCCAGAGCCTTTGCAGAAGAGACGCTTCCTCTGCCTTGCTAAATGCCTGCTGGGAGCAGACTCTGGTGTTCGGAAATTGTCTGAAGCTGTCACAGTCACTTGCCAGGGTCGGTGGTGGCCCCAGGTCCTTGCCGCCAGAGGTAGTTGTGTGGCTGGTGGGCAGGCGGGTGATTTGCCGCCCCTTTTCCCTGACCCCCGGTTATTTTCAGGTGGCCAGTTAGCTCCGAGCATTCTGAGTACTCACCAAGCAGGGAGTGTGTGCCGTCACCCTGCCATGGCTAGGCTAATGGAGCTGAGAACAAAAGTGTATTCAGCAGACGCATCCGCTGCCAGGGCAGGGAGAGTGGGTCAGCATTTCCTGAAATGTAATCCCTCTCTCAGCTCTGCACAAAAGCCACACCAGGACTGTCTGGGGAGGCTCCTTTGCAGCAGGAGAGGGCAGCGTTTGCCAGGCGCCCAGCCTGCACCTGAGGCTGTCCTGGGCACCTGCCGTAGTGGTGACTTCAGTCAGGACTGCACCTTGTGAGGAGCATGTCAGCCCTGGTGTCTGGAGCCCTGGGGCCCGAGTGTGACAGGGGAGGGAGGAGCTCTGCAGGATGTCTTGGTCCTGGTACGCCCCAGGTGCCGCCTCTGCTTCGTACGTCCTGTAACCAGGGACAGCAGCACCCGGTCCCCTCTGAGAAGTCAGTGATGTGACTGAGATCTTCCAAATGACAGTAAGCACACACCGTGTGAAGGTACTTACTGCCCCGATCTGTACATTTAAAAAGGGTTAGAGTGGTACATCTTATGTTATATATATTTTTATATATATTAAAATGTATTCTATTTAAATAGGTATTTGTGTCAAAGCGCAATTGTTTTTCAGTGTTTAGGATCAAAATTATACATCTATGGTGTATTTACATCTATTGTACAGAGAATTCCAATTATGTACCTGTGTCTAGATGGAGATAGATAATCTTAAATTATTTGTTTCCTTTCCTTTGTTAGTCGGTCTTAGAAGAATGAAATGCTTTGCTATCACTGGCTAAAGTTGAAGGATACCCAGTTGAATAATCTCGGGAAGAAAATCAGGAAACACAGTCATCATGACGCCGTCTTCCTCAGCCTGTCAGAGCGGGACGCTTACGTTCACAGTCCGTCTACAGTAGCAGGGCTTTCGGTAGGGGGTTCTCCTCTCCGGACCAGCTGGCTCCTGGCCACTCTGGCTCTGTGTTCTCCTTGCAGGAAGCGGCTTAGAGGCTCCTGAGGGCCTTGCTGGGATGGAGAAAGGAGCATGTGGGGGCCATTGGGCCACTTCCCTGAAGCTTACTGGCTCAGGAAATACCTGTTTACTGGTTAGTCCTTCCTAGTAAGATGACCCCATGGTCACAGGCCTTTCCTTTTAAAAGCCTTCTCCCTTGGGGAGCGTCCCCGAGGACACAGTCCAGCTTTAGGTCAGGCTCCTTGCCGGCAAAGTGACCCTTTTGTTGTTGCCGTTTTTTTTTTTTTAATTATTGAGATAAAATCACAAACATAAGGTGAACACTTCGGTGGCATTTAGCACATTCACAGTATTGTGCAGCCACCACCTCTGTCTAGTTCCAAAGCACCGTCATCCCCACCAAGGAAACCCTGCACCCATTACAGCCGCTGCCTTTTCCCCTCCTTCCAGTGCCTGGCAGCCAGCAGTCTGCTGTCCATCTCTGTGGATTTACCTGTTCTGGACATTTCTGAGTAACAGGGTCATACCATGTGTGGGCTTTGCAATTGACTAATCCACTTAGCAGCATGGTTTTGAGGTTCATCCATGTTGTAGCAGGTGTCAGTACGTTGTTCCTTTTTATGGCTACTATTCCGTTGTACGACTGTACCGTGTGGTTTATTTCTCCACTGATCGGTTGTTAGACATTTGGGTTGTCTGCACCTTTTGGCTGTTGTGAATGGTGCTGCTCTGTATACAGGTGTGTATATGTGGTTGCTCAAGTTACCAGGTTTCAGGTCCTTTGGGATATACTTAGGAGCTGAATTGCTGGCCGTAATGTAATTCTCTGTTAGATTTGGTGGTGAGGAACCACCAAACTTTCTCCCATTGTTTTTTATGAATGGTGAGAAAGTGGGCATGTGGCTGCTTGTCTGTGGTAGGGTTGCTCTGCTTCTCCGGAGGCGCTGATCGAGATGGTGGGTGGTCGGGCAGGGTGCAGCCCCCCACCCTGAGTGTCTTCTTGAGGCAGCATAAGTGACTCCAAGGTGCTTCCGCTCTTAGAATAAATGGCACCTGCTTTAAAAAAGAGGCCCCGTGTGCCCGTGTTTATGGCCATCCTTGAGTACAAGACTCATTTTGGGAAGTTGTTCATCTAGGATTGCTGTGTTAATTGAGGAGAGCTATTTTTTTGTGTTTACATCTTTTTGACTTCTTTGGTCTCTAATACCTCTAATATTTTGACAGTAGTACTTTGTAATCGTCAACAGCGGCGAAAGTGAGAAAACCACACAGCTCACCTACAGGGTAGAAGGGGAAAAACTGAGAAGTTTTGAAATGGCCTCCGTGGGAGAGGTGATTTCTTTATTTCTGAGCAGTGGCCTTTTTGTCCATATCTTACAGAGGAATATAGCCCCGCTGTGATTAGGGTGAATAACAGCTACTAACTGCTGTGTGTCCGGCATGCCTGTGCATGGCCTTTTCACATATGTGGTCGCTGTCTGGCCCTCCTGAAGGCCCTGTGAGGTACGGAGTGATGGTCTGTGTTCTGTTTGTAACGGATTCAACGTGAAACTGACTGAGATATATTAATGGCAGCCACTTAAGAAGAAAAACACTAGTAAGGTTGCCATAGGTACCTACTGTCAGCCATCCTGAAACATGATAATTGGTGGCAACATGCGAAACCTGTAAGAAGAAAACAGTGGGATGTGATTGTTTCTAACACACAGAAGGTTTTATTTCAGGCCCAGGTATTGACGTCCCCCAAGAACCTAAAGAGCCTTTAGAAGGTGTGAAGTGCTCCTCCCACCCAAGGCAGCCGACTATGAAAAGTGTGACCCTGGGCTGGAGCTTGAGGAGGACGAAGTGAGGCCACGGAGGTGTCAGCCTGTAGGAGGAGAGAGCCGGACCCCCAGACGAGGGTCCCCAGGCTCCTGGTTTGGTTTCAGCCCATTCTGGCCCCACCTTGGGCCTAACCTTTGGCAGGTCGGTGCATGTGCTGCGTGCCCCACTCGGCTGGGCAGTGCTGCCCAGAGGCTGCGGGGAGTGTGTGCTGGCGGTTCAGCTTGTCACATGGTGGCCTTTAGTGTGCTGGGGCCAGGATTGCTGTGCGTTCCCAATGTGCTGGGTAGGCCCACACAGTGCAGGATCGTCTTGTCCCAAATGCCAGGAGGGCCCGTTGAGAAGCAGGTGTCTCCTTTGACATTACAACAGCTCATTACAGTGAGAAGCTGGGTCACGGGGTTGTGAGTAATATGTGGTCAGGTTTCAGCTGGAAACCTTGCATTCAACGGGACACCAAAATTTGGGCTTCCTGAGTAGAAGGAAAGGCTCCTTTCAGGATGTATACGTGTTTTCCAAATGTGATTTATTACAAAATAATGGGACATGTTTCAGGGATCGAGCGAGCTGTCAGGTGGACGGCCTGACAGAGCCCAGGATGAGTCCCCGAGAGGCGACCCGTGATCCTTGACTTGACTGTCCCCTGTTAATTATCAAGGTTCTGGAGTCCCTGTCTTTCGCCCGACAGCTTCCCAGAATTACAGCATTCTGTTCTGGGTCCTGAATTTGCTTTTTAACACTAAATGACCCCAGGCAACAGCTTTGGCATGAATCGAAAGAACTTTTTTTGATGATGTGTGTTTCTGGAATTGGGGAAACATTGAAAAGAGCTTTGCATTCATTTGAAATTGTTGGCAGGATTTGGCTCTGAACCTACCAGGTGCCCCTGTATTTTGAAGTTGAAATGATTCTCTGGTAAACGGGTCATCTCCAGGCCCACTTGTTCATTTCCCAAAATAATCCTCATTTGTCCCTGGGCCAAGGGCACTGGGGCAACTCGGGGTGTGCCTCCCAGCCCTGGGGTCAGACGTTCATCCTAAGCCCCACCATTCGCAAAGCATGGCCGTCTCGATGTCTCTGAGAGGCGCGTTTGGGCTGCTGCAGCCTTATTTCAGTCTGGCGGTTCCTGGCTGTGGAGACAGCAGAGCGGTGTGTCATCCTCACTTGCCGTGTGTGCAAGGAACCAGGGTGGTCGTCAGATGTCCCTCGGAGGCTGCGGGTACGGTGGGTTAAGGGTAGAGCCTCCAAAAGATTCCACAGAAATACAAGTCCATTTTACTAAATACATTTTTCCCATCATAAAAACTCAAAGTTAAAAGCAACAGCCACTTTAATTCTATCATATAAGTTTTCGCTCATTGGCGTCCACCATTGTCTGAATTTCTGCTGTGGGATCAGCTCAGTGTTTTGTACAGACCCCAAAATAAAGCCTATCTTGTGGTTTCTGTTTAATCAGAGGTGTCTTGAGATTGCAAGCTCAGTGGTGAAAAGGCTGCAGCTGCGTGTGGTGCGGGTCGGGGCAGACCAAAGCTGAATGGGGAGACCTGCCGAATTCTAAGGTCACCGGACTGCAGCTGGCACTGGGGCGGGCGCAGGGGTGCTTAGACAGATTCTGGGGGCAGGTTAGATGTGGGTCTGCAGCAGGGAGGTTTGGGAGCTTAGCTAATCAGCTAGTCAAATACAGGTTTGTGGAAGTGGTGACTGAAAAGAAACACGTCCAGGAAAAGCAGTAGAGGTGAGGATTTTAGTGGGCTTTAGGCTCAGGAAGAGTCAGCATTACGGTGTGGGCTGCACGCGAGCGCACACACACACACACTCACGAGTAGGGCGAGTCCTCAGGCCGCCTTCAAGGACACACACACACACTCACACACGAGTAGGGTGAGTCCTCGGGCCACCTTCAAGGACACACACACACACACACACGAGTAGGGCGAGTCCTCGGGCCACCTTCAAGGGCATATGATCTGGAAGTGAGACTGAGAAGCCCACCGTGCTCACCACTGGCCGGGCCACCCATACTCACCCTGCACACTCACCCGGGCAAGGGCTGGCGTGCCCTGGGCTGTGGTGCTGGTGAGGAGGCAGGATTGGCTGTGTGCTGGGACATGGTGTGACCATCCCAAGGCCCCTGCCTCAGAACCTTTCATGGTTGTGTCCTCAGTGGGAGGTTGTGAAGGATGCATGTGTGCCCTTTTCCACTCAAACGTAGGGTACAGATTTCATACCTGAACCCTAAAACAGACCACCAGGAGGTGTGATAAACTCGGTCCATCTGAGAAAACATGGCTTGGGAGCAGTCCATGCCCTTCCCATCCTCAGTTGAAAGGGAGAGGAGGCTGGCTCGGGAAGCTGGTGCCCAGTTTCCTAGGGCACATATTTCATCAGAGTGGCATTCCCCTAGAGCGCCCAGCTCTTCCCTGTGCAACCACAAGAATTTCCAGAAAGCAAATTCATGTATAACTGGCCAGGGTTGGGATTTTTAGTCCTATGGAAACAGACAGACTTACTCTGTTTATTAGTTAATTTGTGTGCAGTTTAATGAGGAAATGCTCACAAAATCCTAATCCCGAAGTTACCTAACAAACACCTCTTAACTCCTCAGTGGGTGCAGAGCCTTCTAGATACCCGCAGGGGGAAAAGTAGAAACAGTTCCCAGTTGGATGAGGACCAGCTACAAAGAGCTGGAGAGGGAAAGAAAATCAGAGACAGCAGCTTTCTGTAGTTCTGCCTCTTGGAATGACCGTAGGTATGAGTTGAGGTTCTGAGCTCACCAGGACCCTGACATTCTTTGGAGGCATGGAAAGGCTCCTTTCCTCTGTCTCCCTGCTCTGTTGGAGGCTGGCGGGTGATAGGAACGTGCCTTGGGCCACTGTGGCAGGGTGCCAGTGAAGGCCACATCCCAGGGGTGGCGGTTCAGCCATATGCTGGCTGGTATCAGAAACTTTCATTTTGTAGAAGGATTTTGTTGTACCACAGTCAGATGGAATTGCTATGGGAAGGGTCAGTCTCAGAATTCACGATGGATGAAATATAGAATGAAGGGAAACCTACGGTTTCTTATCAGGAGCGCTACTTCCCCACACCTAACCCCTCCTCCCTCCAGCCCATCTCATACCAGTCCCACCTCTCACTCGGCACCTTCCCAACCCTTGATGCTGAGAAGCGCAGCCCTCTGTGGGGTGCCTCACTGCTGCCCGCACACCTGGTCCTGTCCGGGCCCTGCCCCTGAGCCCTTCACACAGTGAAGTCCTGCTGACCGTGATCATTGGCTTTTGGCTCAGCTTTTAACCGCCCTCCAGCAGCTGAGTTATTAAAAAGTTAACTCTATTTACTCAAATTCCTAAATTCTTTTTTGGGGAAAATTTCTGGATTTTGTAGTCATTTTCTGTCCCTTTTTGATCCATCTTGTACTTGGAGATTTTTAGTGTAAATGGCAGATCAAACATGTCACAAACGCCATGACCAAGCCAAATTCACTGACAGGCCCCGTGAATACAGCTGGACCCCCTTTGCAGGGCACGCTGGGGATTGTCATTTTTGGTGGGGCCTTTTCAAGAACTGGCCCCTGGGGTCCCAGCAGTGGGTTCCTGCTCCTCTTTGATCTTGTGCTTCCTTGGGCCACGTTGCAGCACGGCTGCGTTTCCTTACCGTGGATGCTGGTCTCGCTCCTTCTGGGCGGCTGTAGCACGAGTCCCACAGACGGGGGGCTCAGACCACAGAGAGGGATTTCCCACGGTTCCGAGGTCGGAAGCCCCAGATCGAGGGGCCAGCAGATTCTGTGTCTGGGGAGGACCGGCTTCCTGGGCTGTGGACGGCCCCCCTCTCGCTGTGTCCTCCCATGGGGTGTGGGGCAGGGCACCGATCCCCTTCAGGAGGGCTCCTCCCTTGTGGCCTGATCTCCTCCCACAGGCCCCCTCCTGACGCCGTGGCCTTGGGCAGAGGCTTCAGCATAGGAGCTTTGCAGGGACACACATTCTGTCTGTGGTGACCCCGCTGCCGGATTTTCTGAGGGCCCCCTTCTTGGGACACCTGGGAAATGCCCTTCCCTGGCGCTTCTTGGGTCCAGCCCTTGAGGCCTGTGGACGGCTGCTAGATCTTTCAGTGGCTACTTTTTGAATTTTCACTCCAACCGAATTTTTCAATTAACTGCTGGTTCCAGCAGAGGGAAGAGGCCCGCACCAGCTAGCGGCATGTCCTGCCCCTTTGGGAAAGCTGCTCTTAGGTTTCTCGTTGCCCTAAATGAAGATGATCGAGGAAGTAATGGGCAGCGTAGCCTCTGTGTCGCCGCATATTGCCAGCAGGAGAAGGGCCTGGGCGGGGCACGTCCCCGGGGAAGGGACATGAATTCCAGAGAGTCCAGAGAAAGGAGGAGACATGGCCTGTTAGGAAAAGGCTGCGGAGGACCTAGGAAATATCTTCTATTTCTTTTTCTCTCCGTTACCATTCTCCTCCAGTTTTTACTCAAGGGCAACATTCTTAAGGTTTGCATTTTTAGAACTAGTTATTATAATTGTCTTATGAGAATATAAGTGTGTCTACCCAAAGGTAAATATGATAAACCCTTCGGGGCACATGCTTTCGCTTTCCCGGAGGTGGCGTCTCCCCGCGGTGGTGCTCCATGGTGTTTGCACATCCTGGTGAGCTCCCCAGTGTCCAGGCTGGGTGTGGAAACTGGTGCTAAACAACTGTAGGCAGGATGGGGCACGAGGCTGGTGGTGGAGAAACACCAGTAACGAGCTGGGAGAAGAGTGTCAGGAAAGTCGAGCCTGGCCATGGAGCTAACATTGACTTTGGAGAGCACTTTATCTGTTATTTTTGGGATAAGATGCAAGGAAAGGAACAGATCCCCTGCATGGACTTCCAGAGGGTGATTGAGTGGCCACGGGGTGCTCCCCTGGCCCCCACCCCCAGGACTTCCATGTCCCCCGTGGCTCACTGGAAAGCAATGTTGAAAACAGTGATCAAGCCAGACATAGGGCTTCTCTTGGGGTCCCCAGCAAAGCCTCTTAGCCACAGCCTGTCCATCCAATCCCGAGGTAACGACACCTGCCTGGTAGGCCACTCCTTCTGATAGTATCAGACACAGTTTTAAAAAATTCCATGAACAGCGATAGGAAAGAATTGACTCAGTGCAATGGAGTTGAGTGGGAGCTGGTGTGACACCGTGGCCATGGTCTAGAACCCAGCAGCCCTTGGCAGAGCATGTCACAGAGGCTGGTGGGTGCGGGTTCAGAGAGCCCGTCCTCTTCTTCTCGGTGGGATGTAGTCCCCTAACTGCGGACGTGCCCCATTTGTTTTGCCAAAGATGTTTCCCGCAAGTCTGAGATGGGAATAAATTGAAGCAGCTCGGATTCTGAGGGGTCCAGGCCCAGTAGGACAGAGAGCTGCTGTGTCCAGGGAGGGTCGGCCAGGTGCTTGGTGTCCCCTCCCTGGAGCAAAGGGGGTGTTTGTCCTCCATGGCTCAGCCTGCTGGGATGCGGCACTTACTCCCACAGCATCCTCCAGACAGATGCAGACACAAACCGCAGCTGCGGGATGGGTGCGACGCCGAAGGGGCCTTGAAGTCTCGTCAGGGCGAGGGGACCTTCACTTTGGAGAAGACTTGTCTCCTGTTTCTGGAGGCGAGGCTAAGGCTGACAGTCGCAGAACCAGGAGCAAGGTGGATTTATGGCTTTTGGTGCAGACGTGCAGAGGGGTCTCTGCGAAGAGCCTGTGTGCGGGCCCTCTTCCCTCTTGGGTGTGCTCCGTGGTTCCAGCCAGCCTCTCCGGTTTCGGGGTGGCATGCTGGGGAGACATGGCACCAGGGACCTTGTCAGAGTGAGGACAAGGGAGATAAGGGCCTGTCCTCCTCTCTTCAGTGGGGAGCCCCGTGGAACTGGGGTGGGGTGTCAGTCAAGAAGCCTGAATTTGGCTGAAGTTGCTCAGGGAGGTAATGGCCAGAAGCCATATCCTGTCATGCCGAAGATAACAGGTGGGCCATTTTCCTGGAGGAGAGGGTCTATGGGGAAGTAGAGATGGGGAGGGGGTGACTGGCCTGCACAGCCCCCAGTGACCCTAGCATTCCCGGGAGGCACCTTCTGACTCAATATAAGGAGAAGCCATCTGCGCACTCCAGTCAAGGGGGATCAGATGGACAGGTTTTGGGACTGTGGCAGGGGGTGTGGTCTGGGGGGCTGCTGAGCTTCTCGAACAAGCCGTAGGCGACCCCACCCTGTTTGGGGCCCCTCCTCACCGGGCCGGGTGAGGCATGGCTGGTCAAGGTGGGGTAGAGGTTGTGGGTCTGTAGTTCTGTATTGACGTCAGCCGCCCCAACCCGTGGGCTAAGTTGGGGTTACCTGTGGCTCCCGACCGGGATCCATGCCAGCTGCTTGTACAGAGCTTCCCAGAAGATTTTGTCCTGCAGCTGATGGAAATGATTCCGTGGTGAACATGGGCCCCCCTTGTGCATGGATGGATGGTATCCCCATAAGTTCCTCCAGAGACAGAGGCCCTGATGTGACTGATCACCATCAAATGCAGCAGCTTGATTTCCAAAGCAACACAGTTTAAAATTAGTTTTAGAATAAATTATAGTGAAATTTATAAACTTCCACTGGGGCAGGAGAAGAATTTATTCTTAACTTTTTCAGGTCACATTTTTCTTGCTTGACTTACGTTTTAAATGTTTCTGATGAACTTTGCTAAAAATTGTCTTGGAGATTTTTGCTATGTTTAAGCAAATCGGTCTGCTGAGTGTGTACTGTTCTGTATGTAGACACATACTTAATGTATACGAGGTGTTTGGGTTTTGAGATTTTCAAAAATGTGTGTTCAAATAATGCAAGGAACTTACATCTATGAAAGAAAAAGGAACCAATATCTAGGTTAATTTATAATATATCCTAAGTCTATGCTAATTAAGATTTTATGTTAATTGTAGATTCACGTGCAATAAAAACATTTTTAAGTGTTACAGAGGAAGTGGAGGTTGAGATATTTAGTGGAACCTGGTATATTTTTAGTTCTGGAATGTGCTTTTTTTAGTATTTGAGCTTCTTAACTCAAAAAACAATAGCAAGTACTCTCTTTTCAATGGTGCCCCCTTCTGGTGATCGGATGTAGCTAATACTATCTGTTCTTGGTAGCAAAATTACATTCTGGTTTCTTTCCTGTTTAAATATTATTTTTACTATTAAGCCTGAAAAAGAAAACTTGCATCAGCAGTGTCCCTCCTCTTCCCCTGTCCCTCTCCTACTCCATGAAACACAAGAGTAAATTTCTGGTTTCTCTACTTGTTCTGACTTTTAAAATGGTAGTATTTTCCTATTAGCTTGCATTCTTCTTCTGTCTTTCCTTCAGCCGATGTATGGACTCCCTCTCCGTGACGGCACCATGGTCAGCGTTTCATGAGATTTAGCAATTTTGTTATTTTAAAGAACTGGGAATATGACATGTGGTTTTCCAGATTATTTATGATGTAAGCATAATTAAAAGAGCATCAAGATAATTTTAAAAGCAGTTTTTGATTCATTCCTAGGATGTGGGGGTTGGTGGGCCAGGTGAGACAGGTGTGGGACCCAGAGGAGCCTATTTCAGGCCTGAAGAACTCACTCACTTGGATTTCCCCAGAAAAGGGGTTTCAGAGAGTGGAGCAGCCTTGAATAAGTGCCCCAGAAGAGGAGGGAAAGGACAGCCCAGCACCCAGGAGAAGTGGGTGGGAAAGCACGGATTTGCTGGGGAGCTGGCTAGCACAGTTACCTTGTCTTAAAAACAGCTGCCAGGCTCATCGTTAATTCTTAGACCTGGTATATACTTGGGAAAGCAGGCTTCCAGGGGAACATGCCCTTTGGAGGGCCAGAAATGGTGGTATTAACCCACAGCCCCCTATATCCAGTGTAAACACTGAGATACTTTCTCAGAATGCCGACGTCACTGAAGGCCAATCACTGGCCCACCATTGCCTTAATTTGCCTGGTCATATGGTTTCAATTTTGTTTAATAAGAATAGCACTTTTCAATTATGCTGCTGTTTCATAGCTAAGTAAAGCAATGCTACGTGGATTTGTCAGCCAATTCTTTTAAAATTTAAGCCTGGATTTTTTTGGGAGTCATTTGCAGCAGCCACCAGTAGATGGAGGGAGTGAGACGTGCAGACAGGACAGGGATTGTCCCGCTCCGTGGTATTGGTGTAAATCCATGGCTCACCTAGCTTGGCGGATCCACCCGTCACCTGCAGGTGCAGCTGAGATATTCCCCGCCGATGATTTACCTGAGAGTAACAAAAACTAGTGGCTGATAGTACTGATTGTGAAGTGGCAAGGTCTATTTTAGAGTGTAGTGTTGTCCTTGAAAATTAAGAAAAGTTTATACATTGATTTGCTTTGCTGAGAACCACTTAAGAACAAAGCAGCGTAAGCTGGGGTGGGTTATTAAAATATTACGGAGAACCGCAAGGTCAGAGTGTTTTCTTTTCAGAAGGAAACAGTGGCATGCTGCCTGACAGACACGGGGGTGTCAGGCATTTCTCCGGCTTACGAGAAGCGGTTGTGTAAATACAGCGGTTTGCCCTGGTGGCCTGCTTATTCTTGGAAGGAGAGTTATGCCCTGTTTCCATGGAAATTACCCATGAGCACAACCTTCACTCTAACTTTCAAATCAAGTAACAGTGGCACAGCTACCCATGAATGTTTATTCACCCTTCCGCTCTGGGGGTGGCAGGGTGTGCAAATGGCCAGGGATGGACTGTGGGATCCTGAAGCAGACCCTTCTCTCAGTCCCAGGAGAGGGCCTGGGTCTCTGACTGGGACCCAGGGACCTGGCATGTGGCTCCTATTGATGGGATTGTCTAAGTAGCTGCTAATTGTTAAATTGGCTTTTAGGATCATGGGATTTTAGACCTTGGCCATCAACTCTAACTCCCCTCACCCCCACCCCAGCCCTAGAGACAACAAAACCAGCGATGTTTCCCAAGGCCAGTGCCATGGTTTAATTGTGTCCCACCGAAGTTCCCACTGGGGGATTGTGATGCAACTGGTGCCCTTATAGGAAGATACAAGAGACTCTTTCTCTCTCTCCTGTCTGAGGACACAGAGAGAAGGCGGCCATCTGCAAGCCAGGTATGCACGCTCCTGAGGAACAGAATTGGCAGCACCTTCATCTTGAGCTTCCAGCCTCCAGCACTGTGTGAAATAAATTTCTGCTGTCTAGGCCGCCCTGTCTGGGATTTTGTGACGGCAGCCCAGAGGCAGTGAAGGGGGTGGGGAGTGAGAAGAGCCAGGGTTCCAGACTCAGGGCCGGAGGTCTTCTGCGTGGAACGGCGCTCCTCCCGACACCATGCCTCAAGGCCAGGGGCCACCTCCAGGTCACGCATCCCATTGGCAGCTGCGAGCCCAGGGCTGGGATGTAAGGAAGCGGAGCTGGGAGTGAGCTGTGTGACCCGGGCCTGCCTGCCCTCTGGGTGTAGGTCCCAGAGATGAGGGCAGGGCTCAATTCCTCCTTGGGCCTGTGGGGCACTTGGCGCAGGGCCTTAGTCCCTGGCACTGCCCCACCAACAGTCTACACACGAGGAAGCCTCCCGGCTGTGCACCCCAACCACTCATCGGGCCCCCGTGTTTGCTGCTCTCTCCTCTCTCCTCCTTTCCTTAGGGGGTGTCACTCTGATCTCCTGGCATGAGAGCCCTGAACTCCAGGCCACTCGTGGTGTGGAGCAGTCGGTGCCGCAGCTCTGAGTCACAAACGCACGGCCCACAAAGGAAACACCCAGTGCTCCTTGCCCGGCACTGGCCCATGGGGTGATTTTACGGTCACTTAATGCACTAGTAGCTGGGTCTTACCTGCTTACATTCATTGCTCTTGGATAAGCCAACTATAAATCCAGAGTCACTAAACTATATGCAGTGACATGCGAGGAGCCACGTCATTTTAAACGTAACAGGTGCTGTGCTTTCGCTCTGCCTGAGCACCCATCTGGGGTGCCTGTTGTTCAGACAGCACCGGGGTCAGGTGTTCGGGGTATCTGCCTACCCGGGCTGGTGGGCCTCATCCCTGGCTACCTCTACAGGGCTCACAGCAAAGTCTTTAGTTTTTAAAGATAATTAGTTTTTAATTTTAGTTGAAATGAGAATGTGCGTAACCCCTGGAGGTTGCTGACACGGAGTCCCCTGCTGGCCCTTTAGGAAAGCCTGCCCGGGTGCTCCCCACCCAGCCTTCACTTTGCATGCATCGCCATTGAGATCAAGGCACCGAGTTTAAAGAGTACAGTTAGAGGAAACTGGGATTTGCAGGCAGAGACCTTGCATGTGACAGATCGTTAGGCAGGTGAAGCCTTCGACTAAGGATGTCAGAGGCTGGGGCAGCTGGCGGGGGCCTCGGGAGGGTGTTAGCATTGCAGGCAGGCGGTCAGGAGCCCTCTGCTTCACGGCAGGGAGCCCAGAGCTCCATGATTATGTGATGCTCAGGGCAGGAGGGTCTGGTGGCCAGGGTGGCTGGGAGAGAGGGTCCTCATTGTCCCTAGAGAGCGTTCTCCCTTTGTGAGCCCCAAATCCCCAGGGAGAGAGGAGGCGATTGGGCTGGTTCTCATTTATAGGAAGAGAGATGAGCCAGGGCCCCTTCTCCCCTTAACTTGTAGTGTGCACCGGAGTCGTGCCTTTATTTAAAAACTGCAAAAAATGAAATTTTCATTCACTGATCTAAATATTTGTGGCTGTGGATGGGCTCTGTGGCTTCAAATACTTGGCTGGTGCAGTGAGCGGGGAGCCTGTCTTGTCATGTTCTCTGCAGTAGTGTGCACAGACAGGCTCGGGGTTCTCCTGGGAGCAGGTGAAAGCTCATGGACTTGATGACTTCGGGTGCTTGTTCGAAGTCAGTTTCAAATGTTGCCTCTTTTTACTTGTGGAGAACTTACTTGGAGGCGAAGTGGAAACTTCTAGCTGCTTCTAGAGGGTACCCCAATTAACCATGGCTGATCCTGTCCTCACAAGCCAACAGGGCCAGCAGATACATATGCAGGTGTATATTTTTAGCCACCATGGTGGGCATGTGGGCTGGAGTAAGTACTCTGTGTGGTGGGTGGGTGTGTTTTCTTTCTTCCTGTCCAATTTTGCAATTGGTACAGCTGCTTTGGAAATTAGTATGAAGGTTCCTCAAAAATTTTAAATAGAATTACCATATGACCTAGCAATCCCAGTTCTGGGTTCTCTCCAAAGGAAATGAAAACAGCGTCTAGAGGAGATGTCTGCACCCCCAGTTTCATCGCAGCATCAGAATTCACAACAGCCAAGGCGTGGAAACGACCTACATGCCTATGGATGAATGGCTGAAGAAAACCTGGCTCAGACACCAGTGGAATATCACATGACTGTAAACAAGGGAGGAAATCCTGACTTGTAAGAAAACAGGGAGAGAACTTGAGGCCATCGTGTTAGGTGAAATGAGTCAGACAGAGCAAGACAAATACTCATCTCACTTGTATGTGGAATCAAAAAAAGTTGAACTTGTGGAAACAGAGAACAGATTAGTGATTGCCAGGGGAAAATGGGGAGGTGTCGGTCAAACTAATAGATTTTCAGTTATTGGATGATTAAGTTCTGGGGATCTAATGTACTGCATATAATTAACACTCTGTTATATACTTGAAAGGCGAGTCGGTCTCAAATGTTCTCGCTACAAAACAAAAGGTAATTATGTGAGGGGATAGAAGTGTTAACAAACCCCATTGTGATCACTTCGCAGTGTATGCGTGTGTCAGACCGTCATGTTGTACTTTCATATGTTAACACGTCAATGTTATCTCTTGTGAAGCTGGAGAAAGAGGAGAAACCATGAGGGCCACTTGTGGGCATCACTCCTGCACACTGGACTTGGAGACCCCACCTGTTCCGCTTGGCCCAGAACAATACCAAGCTCTCCCTTCAAAGAACACAGACCCCTCTTGAGGGTGGTCCAGACAGAGGGCCCATGGCATGGCTGGCCGAGCCTTTGCATGCACACTGCTCAAGGCCAGGCCCAGAGGATGAGTTGGGATCTTCCGGGCGAGGATTTCTCTGTGCCAGGACATGGAGGCAGCAGAGGCCACGGTGGGCCGGAAAGGAGGAAAATTGGCCTGTATTACTGACTTGAGGAAACCTCTCGGTTTCTGGGTGGAGGTTACACTGTCCTTTGAAAATGTGTAACTCTTCCAGATAACTTTAAGGACGTATAGGGAATGTGTGCAAATTGCAGCCACAGTGAACCTCAGGAATATAAACTGCCTTCGGGAAGCCTTCCCCCACCCGCCACCCCACCCCCACAGCTTTATAGTCACTCTGTTACTCATCCAGCAAACACAGGCTCAAGCGCCTTATCCCACATCCAAAAGCTGTGAGAATGGAAATACTCTGTAATGCCGTGTTTGGCAGTGAAGCCAGCCCTGATGACCTAACACGAGCCATTTATGGCCTCTGTTTACCCCCTTGCTGGGAGCACTGACATGTTTCCCTGCAGAGCTTTGCGCCTGATTTGGAGTTGCCCCCGAGGGAGGTGCACCGGTTACTCTCCTACAGTCTCAGGGAATATTCCTCCAGAACTCTTGGGGTTCAGTGGCAGCTTCCTTTCAGGCGCCCCAGCCTGGAGCTGGAACCTCCGATCTCCTGCAGCAGCCCCCCCATCCCAGGTAGTTGCTCAGGCCCCAAACACAGAGTCAACCCTGGCACCTTTTGCTCAGTGCCCCAGAGTCCAGTCAGGCCAGGCCCCCTGGGCCCCACCCTTAGCATGTGAAGAATCCTGCAATCTCTCACCTCCCCCAGGCAGCCTCCTTCGGTTATTAGCCAGTCTCCTCGCTTTCACCCCCATCTCCAGTGGTCCATTCTCAGAAGGCTTCTAGGTGACTCTGTCATGTTACTTCAGTGGTACCCCGTGGTGCTCAGAATTAACACCAAAGGCCTTACAGTGACCCTCAAGACCCAGGAGCAGAGGTTAGCAGGCCACAGCCCTGGGGCCGGATCCTTCCTGCTGCCTCTTGCACATCGTTCTTGAGCCAAGAATGTTTTTTATGGTTTTAAATGGTGGGGGGTGTTGGGGGTGTGACATGCCGAAGTTACGTGAAATTCAAATCTCAGCATCTATACATAACAGTGTCCTGGGTCACAGCCACACCGTTACTCGCATGTCCACGCCCCCTCAGGTGACATCTGCAGAGTGGCGTGGACGTGACAGAGACCTACGTTAGTACCCTTTACGTGTCTTGGCTCGCAGAACCCAAGCCTTTTATTCCCTGGCCCTCAACAGCAGGTCGCCAGCCCCTGCTCCAGCCTCCTTTCCCCCTGGCCTGCCTGCCTGCCTCGCTCCCTCCATGCCAGCCACACTGCCGCCTTTCTCCCACATGCCAGCCTCTGGGCTTTTCCTCCAGCTGTGCCCTCTGCCTGGAGTGCCCTGCCTTCTGAGGCCACCCTGTTCAACACGATGTGATGTGGCCCCCGCCCCTGTTCTCTCTGTGTTTTCCAGAGCGGTGACCAGCATCAAACGTGCGTCTTCCTGCATTTGTTTCTCGCCTGCCCACTGCTCTGGACTGAAGCTCCCGAGGGCAGGGGTCTTTGTCTCTGTGGACCCTGGCATATGCCAGATGCGGCTTCACAGTGCTCGGTCTGTATTTGTTGAATGATTTCATGTAGAGTAAATACTGTGCACTTTTTAGGTGCCTGGGGGAGGTATAGAAGTCAGAGTGAAAGCTCAAAAAACTGTCTTTGGTGTATGTACCAAAGAAGGCAGTTTTCGTTAGATACCTGCTTTCTTGTATAGAAAAGACATGTTAGATTCTGTATGAAACTTGCAGTGATTTTCTTCTTAAGAAGTAAAAATGTATCTCTTTCTCTTCACAGCTAGTGTTGCTCTGTGTGTGTTGTGTCTTTTCTCCCTCTTTGCAAAGCCCTGCTTATAAAGTTCTGGTGGTGAAGTATTTCATGGGGAATCTGAGCACTAGAATTCTTGATGGTTAGTGAATTCACTTAGATTTATCCCGTTTTGTCAGAAGGGGCCATGCTGAGTCACTGTCCCGCCTCTGAGGCACCGTGGCTGCGTGCAGCCTCAGTGCACATGTCCGTCTGAACACCACCCTCCAGTTATTCTAGTTCTCTGTGTTGATTTTTCTGTTGCTTTTGGAAAGCTTATTACTACTGGTAGTTTCCCTTACCTAAGAATTTGGATGGAAAAATGGTTGCATAGGGGGTGGATCTGCTTAAAACCTCTGTAGCCATGCAGTTTGCTCGTTTGTTCTTTTAAGGTAAATACAATCACTGTCCTCAGAATTGAGTCAACTGCCAGCTATATAACTTTGCTTCAGAAACAGAATTTTAAAAGATCTTTAGTTCAGACTCATTCCTTCTCCAGCCGATATGTATAAGAGGACCGTCGCTCGCCACTTCAGTCTTTATGCCATTCTTTTGTTTGTTTCGGGTTGCATATCCATATTTCCTTGGACAAATAATATTTAATGATAATAAATTAATAAGTGGTGCTAACATTGAGTGCTTTCCATGATCCATGCTGGGCATTTCACATGTCACCTTCATAAATATTATTACTATGCCCATTTTACAGATGAGGAAAGTCAGGTTCAGGGGGTTTATAACTGTCCCAAGGTTGTGCAGCTAATTCCCGATGGAGCTGAATTTGCAGCCTGATCCTAGCATCTGTTCTTAACCTTTTCTGCTTATCATTTGCCACTGTACAGTGGTTATCACTGCTGTTTTCTCCCTGCCGCATCGCCAGGTGAAACATGGTAGATAACAGGTGAAGCACAGAAGACATCCTCAGGGAGAACAGAAGGGGAGCAGCGTTTAAGAAATGTAAGCACATTTACAAAAATTAAAACATTTTAGACTTTGCATCAGAAACTGGGAGTCTCTGAAGAGGCTGCTTTCTAAAAATTGCCAACTCTGCCTGGTCAGCAGATTTTTGTTGTGTAACATTTCTTCTCAACCAGCAATTAGTCGATGACTAGAATTTCAGCCACAGCTCTGGAGAGCGCAGCTCTGCGCAGCCCTTGGGCCCCGTGTTACCGTGGTAACGCAGGCACGCCGCCTCATCTTCCTCCCGCAGCTTTGGTTTGGCGGGTCCTAGGGCTCCAGTTGCTTGAAGGCTGTAGTTTGCTTGCTGGAATTCCAATTTTTTTCTCTCTGCTTTTAAGGATTTTCTAGGCTTCTCTAACAAGCATGCATTTTATAATGAAAACAATAAACAAATGTGCTTACATGTCTGGCAGATAAGAATTCTTTGAACACTAGTAAATACTGACCACTGATGACCAAGATTGGTCATTTTCCACACCTCTCGAAGGTGTAAAGTGAGGCTTCTGCTGTGGCCAGTTGCTTACCTGTATCCGTGATACTTGTCATTACTGTCCAGGTGTGTTTGCAGCCGCTTGACCAGTGGTCTTTTTGGACCTCTTGGCGAATCGGCTCAAGAGGTGGGAAGGAGAGAGGGCCGTGTTCTCCACCACAGTGCACCCTAGAGGCTAGGAGCTGATAACATGCCGGCTTTTAATGAAAGCAAAACTTGATTTGTGCAAGGTGAACATAATTTACCTTTTAGCCCTCCAGCCTCTAAGTGGTTTGGGGTTGGTGGTAGAACAGCATTACTGATGGGGGAGAACTTTCAGCAGTCCAGAGACCAAGCCCTGCTTCTAGTAAACCATCAGCAGGCTTCTGTTCTGAAAGGCTGGTATTGCATCCAGAATGAGCCTTTTTCCAAAAGAGATAATTGGGTGTCACAGTGAATCCCACATATCACCCAGGGAATCACAGACCAGTCCTAGTAGGGTAACAGTGGATGTAATTATTGGTGCCATGGAGTTTTAAAGCAAGCAGTACTTTTTACCACGAATCATGGTTGTTTATAAACCGATTTCACACATATTATCTCATTTGCCCAGTGAGGCTGGCAGGTGGTAGGGATGGCTTTCAAATTTACATCCTGTGGGTGAGAAAACAGGGTCAAGTGGGTGAGGAACTATCCCCAGGGTCCCAAGGAGCAGAGCTGCCTCTCTCCCCGACCCAGGCTGCCGGGGAGGGTCCTAGGTGGGAAGTGGAAGATTTGGCAAAGCCCAGGGCATGACTTAGCCAGCTGATCCGTGGGTTCCAGTTGCCCCACTATATTCTGAAAACCCGTGCTTGGATCACCTTTGCCTTCTTTGGGAAATCCATCTGTTGTTCCATGGAATTGTATTGGTCTTCTTTGGGGCTCCCCGTGGGAATGAGACACACAGCGCCCAGGCAGGCCAGGGCCCCTCTCCCAGCCTTTGCCTGGCCTCTCACCTGAAGGGGTTGAGCTGCGGGCCTCTTGAGGCCCCTTTCAGCTGGCACCCGGGGTAGGGCAAGGTGGGGTGAGTCTCCCCTGGAGCTGTAGGAGGCCCAGGGGAGCAGCAGGGAAAGGAGACCCCTGCTTGCTGGGGGTTTGGATTCCCAGGCCCTGAGATACTGTGGTGGGAACATTCTTTGAGGTTTTATTAGCATTTTAGAATTTTTTAAGGATGGATAATATCTAGATGGTGTATCCCACCAAAACAAATATTGTTCTTCTGAAAATATGTTAGATGAAAAAAACGCACCTAGATCTTCCCAGCCTGACTTAGAAATGTGCTGAGTGCCTGCTGGGTGCCGGACACAGGGTAGCTGGTGAAGAGCTTGCTCTATACTTTGTAGGATGCCCTGCTTTGGAGGGCAGGCAGGTGGGAGTCAGGCCTTAGACTCTGTCTCCTGCACAGAGACGGTGTAGCCCTTAGCTTTGCTAACGGGTGTTTTGGCTTCACAGCTGACTTCTCCGGCGCATCCCCTTGTTGAGTGTCCGTGTTACTCCTTGGCTTGTTGAGCATTTAGTTCCCTTACTCTCCCAGGGAAAGAGCTGGCCATCAGTGCTGGAGGCTGTCAGGGTCCGCCGGCCGGCTGTGTTCTGTAAAATTCCATGTGTGTGTGTTTTTTTCCCTTGTAATCTGGCTCTGGAAAGAGACTTGCTAATCGGAATTCCCAGCTGAGAGGGCTTGGCAGGGGCTTCACTGGGTGTGGCCCCTGGAAGTGGAGCAGTCCCAGTCCCAGGGCTGCTCGGGGAGGGGGCGACCAGGCTCTCCTGCCTGCCTGGCACAGGGCGAGGCCTCGTGATGCCCTCTCCAGGGTGGCCGCCCGTCATCTGGGTGGGTATCTCGGACGTGGGGAGCTGCCGTGCTCACAGAGGTTACATGGTTAAGATGGCTTTTCCGAGTCCACAGATCCAGAAATGATGAGCTGGGACGAGAAGGGGTCCTGCTGCCCAACTGCCAAGCAAAAATTGTCCTTTCACTTATTTATTGTTAGTGGGATTGAGAGGAGCAATTTTCCATGAGACGCAACTGATGGAAGACCTTGAAGCCAACCCGTTGGAGGCCTGGGGGAAGCAGAGGACACAGATGAAGTGGTGTTAATGGCAGGGAAGCTTTGATCTGACATAACAGGCCCTGGGTCATTCAGCCTTTGACTTTCCCTCTATTTCCAGGTAACCCCCCGACTACGCAGGCGACACTAGTAGCGGTAGTAGCAGGTGGAAGTGATAAATATAACAGTGTCATAGTAAAAATGGAGAGCGAAGTTAAGAGAGCACAGAGAGAGGAAGCAGTGGTTACGTTGTGCGTGGAGACAGTTCTGCACAGAGCTTCGTCTTTTTCAAGGGTGCTTATTACCTGGGGCTTGGTGGTTTCCTTTCCTTCTTGTTTTATTTTTGGCAGCTTTCTTCTTTGGCGTGTGGGGAGAGGTTGTGGTCAGGTTCTAGTGAGGCATCTCTACTCGATCACTAATGATGAAACAAGCTACGGGGCAAAGGAGAGGAAGAGGGGAGCTGAGCAGAGGCGCCGGGAGAAGGACACCGTGGGGAGGGAGAGCTGGGGAATGAGGGGGGGCCCCTCAGGGCCGACTGGGGTGACGTGATTTAAGATTTAGAGAAACAAAAATAAATAGAGGCTGGGGGCTGGCTGGGGCAGTGGAGGAACAGCATGATGGGGGTGTCGGGGAGGGTGGGCCAGGCTGTGCTGGCCTGAAAGTGCAGTGGGAGTGCGTGGCCACTGGGGCTGCTGCAGGATTGAAGGGGTGGGAAAGTGGAGGCTTGCTGGCTGGTTGCAGGAGGTTAAGTCCTGGGCCCGGGAGAGGAACTGATTGGCTGATCATCTAGGGTAGCTGAATGTCTCCTTCCTCGGGGATAGTTTTGGCACTGTAAGGAGAGTTGTATAACATATCATTAATCTAAGGATTTTCAGAGTGCCTGGAGACTCTCATAGACCTCAGGCTCCGGTCTGGATGTCAGCTCTTGAGGTTTGTCACGGTACTAGTATCAACATTCAGCTTGGAGACGGCTGATGGTGTCACACCCCACTGTTACCTGATGAGTTTCAGAGTAAGCAAGCACATCTTCGTTGGACATAGTATTGTTTCAGACGACAAGCACAAATGGTGGACATGTGTCGCCTGTATGT
The DNA here is from genome assembly GCA_029783875.1 of Phataginus tricuspis. NCBI lineage: Eukaryota > Metazoa > Chordata > Mammalia > Pholidota > Manidae > Phataginus > Phataginus tricuspis. Next base: position 22,216,548 of record JAQQAC010019064.1, read on the forward strand.
GCAGAGCTCCTTCCTGTACGTGCTGGTCTGCCTTCCCTGGTCCTAGCATTCTGGGATGGTTGGCTTGCGGGTCCGCTGGAGTAATGCTCTCTGGTCATCCACTCATTCACCCAACATTTGAGCACCTGCTTGCGTTGTGCTGGACCCCGAGGATGCAAGGGCACCAAGACCAGGCGTGGCTCTCAGACAGTGTACATAAGTGGGCCTGTTGCCCAGGGCGGACCCGCAGGTGGAGGAGGAAACAGCACTTCTAGCTCAGTGTAATACCGCGTGTCCCTGCGTGCCCACTGGGTCCCTGCTTTGTTCCGTAGCCCTAAGGTTTGGAGCCCACACTGGAGCCTGATGGGTCTATGGTTCTCATGTGGGTTGCGTGGATCAAGGTGAGGAAACTCCAGGTGTGGCCTGGACCCTGCCAGGTACCCCATAGGGTCACTGGTCTGGTTTCCCCTTAGCCTTAAATGACCCCACTGTGCTGTGTGACTTGTGCATGTTGCCCCACATCCTGTCATGGGGAAATGGGGTTGGTCCAGGTCCCAGAAGTTGGGAAAGAGAATGACAAGATAAACTGAAGAGCCATTTGAGTTCTCAGCAGGAAGGTTTTTATAAGACATCACTGTAACTGGCTTGGGTCAGCAGGGCTGGGAAAGCAAGCCCGAGGTCTCACACCCTGTTGTTTTAGAAAAGAAAAAGATGAAAGAGGAAGAAAAGATTCCCAAGAGTCATGTCGCTCCCATTGCGGGAAGAGGGTCTCTGAGCCCCGCTGTGCACTGTCCCCCATGAGCTGGGCATGGCGTCCTGTCTGTCCCCTTTGGTCTCCAACCAGGATGCTATTCTGGGAGCTTGAGAGGTAGACGGTGCAGGAAAAACCTCTGGAATTCAAACATTGACCTATGACACTCTGTGCTTAAAAATCCCTCACTGGTTTAGAAATGTTAGTGTAGGCTGCTTTTGGATCATGCAGAAAGTTGCTTTTCATTTAAAGGTGCTTGTAAGCAGTGAACTGTATCTGTATGGGGGGCATTCAGGAGGTGTGGCCCTGGTTGCTGACCCAGGTGGGCCTAAGCCTGCTCCTCCATCCCGAGGGTAGGCCTCAAGCCTGAGCTCAGGTGTGTCTTTGCAGTGGGAGGTCCGTGTCCCTCCAGCTGCAAGCTAGGTCGTTCCTGATGCCTGCTGGGCTTACCCTTCTATTTCTAAGCCACGGTTTTCTCTGTCTAACCAATGGCACGTGCTTCTCTTTATATAACATAAAAAGCCAAGTGTTCCCTGTTACAAAATACTGTATAATCAGAATTAAAGCAAACGTATAAACATACACACAAACCTCCATTTACTGGAGTAGAATGATTGTAAAAGTCTTAGCTGCAGCAGTGCCCATCCTGTTCACCAGACACCTGGCCCCGTGGGGGGCCAACACCCCAGAGCTCATGGTCACAGGGCGACGAGCTTGTCCCCACCGTTGGAATGGGCTCCAACCCAGCTTCCGGCGCCTGGTCTGTCTTGCTACCACTTGCTGAATAAACCCCAGTCATCCTCTGCACCCTGCTCGAGTTGGCAGTGTTCCGCATCCACCGAACACAACTCAGGCTTTCCTGTTGGTCAAGTGGGGGTCTGCCACCCTGATCTGATGCCTGTTGCCTTGAGTCCACCAGGTCTCAGCATGGCCTGCCACTTAAAGTGCCAGAGACAGTGGGGGCTAACACAGACACTGACCTCATAGTCGGGAGTCCAAGATCAGGTAGCCGGCGTGTCAGGGTCTGGTGAGGCTTGTCTTCCTGGTCAACGGACGGTGGTCTTCTCCCTGTCCTCGTATAGGGGGCAGGGGAAGCAAATGCTTTGGTGTCTTCTTGTCAGCGCACTGATCCCGTCGTGGGGGCTCCATCCTCAGGACCCTGTCTAAACCTAATCACCTCCCAAAGGCCCCATCTCCATATATTCCGCTGGGGGTTAGGGCTCCAATACACACATTCTGGGGACACGATCCAGTCCTCAGCATGCCATGTGCCCTCACATGCTGCTCCCCAGGTTGCCTTCCTGTGCCTGAAAGTAAGTCTGCAGGTGTCCCCCGGTTCAGAAAATTCTTGCAGGCCCCCTCCTGGCTTACTCAGCCTCCTTCTCATTCTTGTCCTGATGCTCCATTTCCTTTGGTCTGTCTCCGGTCTGGGATCCTTTCTTTCCCAGCTCCTCTGAGGACCACTTGGTATTATGGGTGACTGACTTTAGCTTGTGCTTCTTCCCAAGGCACTGCCTTCCGGATCCTAAAGCCAGCACCCCCTCCTCAGCCTGCAGGCCACCCCCTCTGGCCCTGGAGCCACAGCAGCTCTGTGGCTGCTGGGCCCCTACTGGGCTACTGGGCTGACCTTCCGCCGCTCCCAGGGGAAGACCTGCCTTATCTGAGCCCTGCCTCTTGATTCATTCGGCAACTGAAATCTTCCCGTGGCACAGCTGAGGGGCCACCTCTTCCATGCTGTTCCCAGAGCAGAAAGGTCACCTGGGTTTGGTTCCCTCATGACCATGTATCACTTTGGAGGCAAATGTGTCCTTTCAGGGTATAAGCCCTTTGAGGGCAGGACCCTGCAACGTATTGAAAGACAGAAACTGTGTTAATATTTCAAAGCCCCGGACCCTCTCATTATAGCCTTGCATGTTTTCATTATCACATGAGCATTTTTGAGGAGCCGATCTTGAGAGAAGTGGTTTGCCCCAGGCTGCGTACATGGGTGCTGACCCTGGGGTGGTTGGGGGTGTCTTGGAGGTGGTTTATCAAGCCTGTGTAGATAACCAGGGGACCCAGGCCTCAAATATGGACTCTGGTATAATCAGAGAATACCTCTGTGTGTCTGTTCTCTGAATGGGGGTCCAGGGCTGGTTGGTTCTCCTCAGCAGTAAGCAGGAGATTTCGCCCATTGGTAAAGAACAGCCATATGTAACCAAGAAGGTGAGAGACCTGTGCTCTGAGAACTGTAAGACACTGAGAGAGAAATGGAAGAAGATGCAAATAAATGGAAATCTATCCCATGCTCATGGAATGGAAGAGTTAATATTGTCAAAATGGCCATCCTGCCCAAAGCAGTTTATAGATTCAATGTAATCCCTATTAAAATACCAATGACGTTTTTCAGTGAACTAGAGCAAATAATCCTAAAGTTCATATGGAACCACAATAGACCTTGAATAGCCAAAGCCATCCTGAGAAAGAAGAACAAAGCTCCCTGACTTCAAGCTCTACTACAGAGCTAGTGTAATCAAAACAGAATGGTGCTGGCACAAGAATAGACCAATGGAACAGAATAAAGAGCCCATATATAAACTTGTGCCTATATGGTCAGTTGATATATGATAAAGGAGCCATGAATATACAATGGGGAAAAAACAGTCTCTTCAACAATTGGTGTTGGGAAGATTGGATGGCTACATGCAAGAGAATGAAACTGGATTACTGTCTAACACAGAAGTAAACTTGAAATGAATCAAAGACCTAAATGTAAGACATGAAACCATAAAACTCTAAGAAGAAAACATGGGCAAAAATCTCTTGAACATAAGCATGAGCAATTTTTTTCTGGACACATCTCCCTGGGCAAGGGAAACAAAATAAAAAATGAGCAGGTGGGACTACATCAAATTAGAAGTCTTCTGTTCAGTAAAGGACACCATCAACAGAACAAAAAGGCACCCTACAGTGTGGGAGAATATATTCATAAATGATTAATCTGGAAAGGGGTTAACATAAAATACTTAAAGAACTTATGTGCCTCAATGCCAGAAAACACCCTGATAAAAACTGGCAGAGGACCTGAAGAGACATTTCCAAAAAGACATACAGATGGCCAACAGGCACATGAAAAGATGCTCCACATCGCTAATCACCAGGGAAATGCAAATCAAACCCACAATGAGATACCACCTCACACCAGTAAGAATGGCCACTATCCAAAAGATAAGAAATAACAAGTGTTGGTGAGGACGTAGAGAAATGGGAACCCTCCTACCCTGTTGGTGGGAGTGTAAACTGGTGCAGCCACTGTGGAAAGCAATATGGAGGTTCCTCAAAGAATTATAAATAGAAATACCAACGAACCCAGTAATTCACTTCTAGGAATTTACCTGAAGTAAACAAAATCAAAACGATATATTCACCCCTATGTTTATTGCTGCATTACTTATAATAGCCAAGATGCGGAAGCAACCTAAGTGTCCATCAGTACACGAATGGATAAAGAAGATGTGGTACATGTACACAATGGAATATTATTCCTCCATAAAAGGGAAAGAAATCCTGCCATTTGCAACAACTTGGGTGGACCTAGAGGGTATTACACTCTGAAATAAGCCAGGTGGAGAACAACAAATACCGTATGATTTCACTTACTGTGGAATCTAAAAACAAAGCAAAACAGAATGAACAAAACAGCAGTCGACTCCTAGACACTGAGAAGTGACTGGTGGTACCGTGGGGGAGAGGGTGGGGAGGGTGAGGGGGATAAAGAGGCACAAAAATCTCAGTCCTAATATAAGTTGGCCACGGGGATGGTGGTGCAGCCTGGAGAACATAGCCAGTGATTGTGTAACATCTTTCTGTGTTGACAGATAGTAACTACTAGTTGGGGTGAGGATTTAATGTGGGTAACTGGTGAACCACTGTGTTGTATACATGAAACTAATATTGTCTATCAACTATATGTCAATAAAAAAAAACAGCTGTATATTCATTAGAGTAAAATATACAATCTCAAGTTGCTGTGAAAACCTAGATTTTGGGACAAATGCATCAATTTTTAAAGAGCATTCATCAGTTATAAATATTATTTGAATTTCATGCCTTGTGGGAGTTTTCACATCGGTATGTTTAAATATCAGACAGATCCTTCCCTCTTCTTGCCCAGCTTTAGAACATGGTCCCTGTTCTATAACAGGTTTGCGGGCATGTCTGTCAGGCAGAAACCACATTTTAGGCCACTGGTCAGAAACCCAGACACAGCAGGCCTCCCTCGCAGAAAGTCCTCAATATGGATGTTGGTAATTGGGTAAAGTTATTCTGGGCTGCAGCCTGTGGTCTCGCTGGAGAACAAACATGCTTTATTTTCTAATTGTGATCATACTGAGCACAAATTCAGGATTTTGTTTTCCAAATTGCTCATTGTTTCACACGTTCCCTTTCTCAGCGAAAGCTCGGCAGTCTGCTGCCTGAGTGTGTGGGGGGTGGATTTGCTGGGCCAGAGAGGGAGGGTTGTGCAGATTTAATCCCAGCATTTATTTCCTCTCATCTCAGTGGGACTTCGGGGCACTTGTTAATTGATTGCACCTTTCGCTTGGCTCAGGGCTGGTGCCCCTGGACAGCAGCCTGTTTAAAGTGGGGCTCAGATGCACCTTTGCCGCATATAATGCGTGTGCATAATCAGAGGGCCAGGCTTGCAGTCAATAATTCACGTCAGCTGGGGCTCCTGCCGCTGGTAATGAGATCTCAGGGGTAGTGCCTCGAGTGCCCGAACCCCTCCAGAGGATCTACGGATTGGTCTTTGCCTTTGTGCTCATTCAAACTGACAAATACACAGTTCCTACTCATCGTATTTGGGTGCTAAGGGAAACATAGCACGACTATGTGTGGGTTTCCCTCTGGCTCTTGAGAATCTGCGGATGCATGAAATCAGGATAAGAAGAGTCGTGGATCAGATGAACAGAATTTGGGAGTTCTCCGCCAGCGCGTTCCGCTCACGTGGGATGTGGTGGCTGTTCTGCAGGGGTGGCCGCAGAGCCCGGCTCAGGGACTCTCCCCTGATATGCTTATGGCAGCACCTTGGGCTCATCCTGCCAGTGGCCCTGTGGTCCGGCGGACGCCTAGGCCAGCGTCTCTAGATTCTGGTTTCTGCCTCCTCGGGAGATGTTTAGCGAGGTCGTCTGGGGCCCTTTCATCTTAGAAAGGCTCTGCTTCTCTCACCAGGGCTAGGAGTGTTCTCGCTGATGGGCAGTTACATGGACTTGCCCCTCTGTTTCCCAAGGTGAGGGGAGCAAATAAATATAAGTTGTATTGAAATAGTTTTGCATTTAACACTCTTTATGAGATTTTTGAGGCAAACAGTCTTAGGGATATAACTATCTTACTAATTTGGCAACTTACTTTCTAAGAAAATGGGTTCTGCTTTGTAATCTAAACTTGTTTACATCTATTGCACATGTGGGGAGCTCTGTTCCCCAAACCTTTCCACGTTCTTTAATGAGAAGCATTGTATCTGCTTGAAAAGAAACTGTGGATTCAGAAACTAACTGAACACCCTATTCCCCCAAAGGAGATGAAGGTGAGATAAAGAATTTTTAGCCCAACATGAAAGCATTCTTGCCCACAGACGTTCCCTTTTCTCTTGCTGTCCTTTTTAAACTACTAGAAACTGTAAGGAAAAGGAGAAAAGAGGAAAACATATCACAGGTAAGTAGAGCCACTTGATTGCTTATTACTCCAGGTGATCTATTGATAAATGAAAAAGTATTTGAAATAAACTGGTAATCACATAAAAATATTGCTTTGTGACTATGCCTAATTGGCCCAGCCCTCTCCGCGGACCACTGCTCTCCCTGCAGTTCTGAGATGCTGTAATTAACAGTGAATTAGCATATTGCGACACTGTGCGTCCGCGGGTGTCCTTGCCCATCTGCTGTGTAGGGAGCTCTGGTGACACCTGGCCTGCAAGGTGTTCTTTGTCATTTAGGAATGCATGGATAAGTCAGAAGCTCTGGTATGATTTTCTTCTTTAAAGAACACACACACACACACACACACACACACACACACGTTCCGCCCAAAGGATCATGGAAACCCCTAAATTTCCAGCATTGGTGTGTGTTCATGTATTCATTAATCAAATATTATTGAACATCTGCAAGAGTGCTGCCTACCCTGTTGGTTCTGGTGAGCAAGAGCAAGCAAGGGCCTCGTGGTGCTTGGGGTGTAGAAGGGGAAGTGACACTGGCCAGAGTCACCCAGCCGACCACGAAGTTAGCAGTGTGATCAGTCCTGCTTGGAGGGAGGTGGCTGGTGCTGGATGCACGTGCCAGGGGTGCGATCAGCTTACCTGGAGCTGCTGCTCTCCCTTCGGGTCTCGGTGGGGCTAGGAATGTGCCACGTGGGGGGACACAGCCTGTGCAAAGGCCCTGTGAGGGGAGGGATGTATTCGAGGAGGGGGGTGAAGGCTGTTGTGGCTCACAGGGGAGAGGACGCAAGAAGCATGGATGGGGTGAAGGCAAGGCTCAGTTCTACATCAGCCCACGAGTAGTAAGCAGCCCTGGATGGAGGTTCTGCTGTAAAGTCTTTCCTCAGTTTCACTTTCACTGGGAACACTGAGGGTCCCTGCAGGAATGTTCCCCCCTCCACCCCTAACCTGTGCCACTTCACGTGGGATTTGGGATGTACCAGGCATGTGGGCCGACACAAGTGTCCACGTGGCTGGGGGAGAGGCTAGGTCAGCCTCCTCAGTATTCACTGTAAGTCCAAGAAAATGATGGGTGCCATGAGGCACTTTTTCCATTTTCTTCGTGTCTTAGGAGTAGGTTCGATTGTTCGGGTCAGACGTTTCCTCTCCTTAGAGCACATGCCAATGTGATAGTCTTACAACAAATTCAGTTCACTTGGCCACAATATTCCTAGGGCCAACTTCCAAATAACCAAAGACCAGTGGACTTCTGCCTGTGGGTAGTGAGCCCAGATAAAGAATTCTATGCAAGGTGAGTGGTTTCTCTGTTAGAGTGTGTTTCTACTTGAAAGATGCAAAGTTCCTGGCATGGTCCTGTAGGAAAGGACGAGAGGGTGACCGTGGCTTCTGCTGCTTTGGTCAGAGGTAGGCTTCTCACATCCACTTTCCAGCTGTGGGGAGCAGCATGCTGTGTTTAATTTGGTCATCTGGGGTCACATGACTGGGAGTCATAGAGGACCAGACCTCACAGGGCATCTGACCACAGCATCCATCCTCTTTCCGCTCTGCCTCCTACTGTCTTTTAACTGACCCCTCTGAGGAGCTTGCCAGTATTGTTAAAATTGGAACGATCTAAAATGACCTAAAATTGGAATGATCCCATTCTTTACTCACAGCCTGAGATATTTTTTCAAAGTGTTATCTCTCTAGTGTCTCTAGGCAGAGAATTTATTACAGTTTGCCTAAATTTATCCAAAAACATGGATCAAACGTACGTTTGGCCTTAGTCTCATCTCTGAGCATGGTAACCTATTTTTTATGCCAAGAGAAAGTATTTTGAGGCAGTGGGGTCAGCTGTGCTTGTCTCCTGACTTCATAGGATAACTATGTGTTCTGCCTCTCTTGGGGAGCTGGGTTATTGTGAAACTAGGTCAAATTATTGTTTTTCTCTTTATGCCAATAGCCATTCCTAAGACAGAATCTGTTCCGCAAAAACCAATCTTAAAAGTCATATTCTTGGGAGGGCCCTCAAAGGCAGAAAATAAAAGAAATGTTTGCCTTGACAACATCTGAACAACTGAATGACTTTTGAACATCACACACTTTAAGCAAAATTAACAGGCAATAAAAACTGTGAAAACATTTGCAACATATAGCAAAGGATTGTCTTATATATGTAAAGAGTTATTATAAAACAATAAGAAAAAGTAATTACCTAACAAAAGGAATGGGCACAAATTCATAAAAGATAATGGGCAAATAATATGCAAATATATTTAGCTTCATGAATTAAGAACAACTTAAATGATGAGGTAACTTATTTTTAAAAACCTGGTTAAGTATATTAATAAAGACCCTGCATTGACAAAGGCATATGGAGATGGGTCCCTGTCTTGGACCTTCTGGCTGCTATAACAGAACCCAGCAACTGGGTGGCTTACAAACAATAGAAACTTATCTCACAGTTACGGAGGCTGGAAGTCTGAGATCGGGGTGCCAGCATGGTCAGGTGAGGACCCTCTTCTGGGTCACAGAATTCTTCTGTCCTCACATTTGGAAGGGGGCAATGGAGCCGTCTTGGACCCCTTTTAAGGGCATTAATCCTCCTCAGGAGGGCAGTGGTCTCATGACCTAATCACCTCCCTGTATATCACCTTGGGTGTTAGATTTCAATCTGTGAATTCTGAGGGGACGTATTCAGGCCATACCATTCCTCTTTTACATTAGTGGAAGGAATGTAAATTGGGATAGCCCTTCTGGGGAAAAAAATAAATTGACAAAATGTAATAAGTGTTTTTCAATGAGATATCACCTCACACCAGTTAGGATGGCCAACAATGACTAGGAACAACAAATACTGGTGAGGATGCAGAGAAAGGGGAACCTCCTACACTGCTGATGGGAATATAAATTAGTTCAGCAATTGTGGAAAGCAGTATGGAGGTTCGTCAAAAAACTAAAAATAGAAATACCATTTAACCCAGGAATTCCACTCCTAGGAATTTACCCAAAGAAAACAAGTTTTCAGATTCAAAAAGACATATGCACCCCTATGTTTATCGCAGCACTATTTACAATAGCCAAGCTATGGAAGCAACCTAAGTGTCCATCAGTAGATGAGTGGATAAAGAAGAGGTGGTACATATACACAATGGAATATTATTCAGCCATAAGAAGAAAACAAATACTACTATTTGCAACAACATGGATGGAGCTAGAGGGTATTATACTCAGTGAAATAAGCCAGGTGGAGAAAGACAAATACCAAATGAGTTCCCTCATTTGTGGAGTGTAACAATGAAGCAAAACTGAAGGAACCAAACAGCAGCAGACTCACAGACTCCAAGAAGGGACTAGTGGTTACCAAAGGGGAGGGGTGGGGGAGGATGGATGGGGAGGGAGGGAGAAGGGGATTGAGGGGTATTATGATTGGTACACATGATGTGTGGGGTCACGGGGAAGACAGTGTAGCACAGAGAGGACAAGCAGTGACTCTGGCATCTTACTACACTGATGGACAGTGACTTCAGTAGGGTATGGGGGGACTTGATAATATGGGTGAATGTAGTAGCCACAATGTTTTTCATGTGAAACCTTCATAAGAATGTATATCAATGATACCTTAATAATAAAAAATCCACATAAAGTAAATAAATAAATTTAATAATGAAAAAAAATGTAGTAAGTGTTCTTCCCCTGAACAGATTTTTAAAAATTAGGAGTAAAAACAAAACAAAACTGAAAATATAAATGTAAAAAACTGCTTTGCAGCTTAACAAAAGCTTGGGAAAGATGCACATTTTGTTCCATCTTTCAAGTGAGGGGGGATATATTGTGTAATTTTTAAATGTTATTATTAGTGTCCCCGGAGATGCTTATAAAATGAACAAATGTGAATCTTTAATTTTTTTTTTTTTTTAAGTCGAATGCTTTTAAAACTCAAAGTCACACCAGTTCTCCAGAGGTTGGGCAGGGCTCACATTTTGTGAATTTGCACTAAAGAAGGGAAACATTTGCTTTCATTTTTGGCAAATGCTGAAGTGGCCTTACCAAGGGATTGTAACTTTAAGGATTAATTGTAATGTAGGGGGAAAAAAAATTCTTGAAACAACGAACAAATATGTATGAATCGATGCAGAACAGCAATTAAAGTAATAATTTTTTAAAAATGGGTTAAAATGTTCTGAGAATTAGATTTTGTTCTGTCTAAAGCACCAAGTTACTCTTTGGACAAATATTTTTGAAACGCTAGAGTTGAAGAGGAAGGTAGGGTATGGTTGAAATAATCAAGCCCTGAATCACCACTGTGCTTCTGCTACTGGACACTGCGGTGGCTCTTGGTAAGAATTTGCTTTTGAGTTTTAACCTCTAGTCTGTGACCTGGCTAAAGGTTTGCATAGAAACATGGGTTACCCACATGAGGTGTTTTTTTTTAAACTCTGACATCAGGTTTCTTTTATTAAGTAATACCATGGCTAGTGTGAGGGTATGCATGAACTCAGCTTTGAATTTAAATGCTAAAATAGTGATTTGGGAACCTGAGTCTCCTGTGGTGTGGTCTGGGAGCAGGGAGTGTAGTGAAGTTAAATGACTAACATTTAGCAACTAACATTCATGGAGCCTCAACCCAAGGTATGTGACTTGCCTGATTTTGAGAAAATCAGCGTTTTGGAAGGTTCAGGTCTTTATTTCATCACACATCCACGTTTTGTAGGGTTGAATAAATTCAGTCTTTTTGAGGTACAGAATTCTTGCCCTCTTCTTACCATTCCCAAAGTTGTGATTTTTAACCCATCATATGCATTAGTAACTGTAACTTTTGACTATTTTCTTCTATGACCCAGAGCTCCAGATTCATGAGATGCTAATAATTTGTCTAGTGTTACTGAACCACACAGGTTGAAAACTTCCCATACGTTTTTGCGGGTGAATTTTGGGAGCAGTTGGACTTGGGTTCCTCTGTGGAGCTGATAAATGCTGCTATTGGGCACCTGGTCTGTTGCAATTTAAGCCCCAATTTGCCAGGCTTAATTGGCTCCCTGCGGTTTGTTTCCTTGTGTAACTTTTACCTTCCCGGTGACCCATCTGACAGTGATGCAGAAATTTTCAGCATGGTCCAGGCACAAATTAACAAGTTCCAGGATAAGGACTTACAGGCTTTAATTATTATATTTTTCTTTTTTATTAATAAGATCCATCATTAAACTTGTATCTAGACAGTGTCCCATAAAAGTTTAATGTTAGAAGACTTTAAATTTTAAGTGTCTGTTAATCACTATTAAAAATAAACTCTTGATAGTAATACTTAAATTTTAGCAAGCCCTGGTTGAGTGGCATGTATAACCTTCATTTAATCCTCACCAAAACAAAAATAAAAACAAAAAATCTGGGATATGGCAGATAGAATAATGGCCCCTAAAGATGTCTCTGTCCTAATCCCTGAATCCTGTGACTATATGACCTTATGGGATAAAAAGGTTTTTGCAGACATGATTAGATTAAGACCCTCCCTATAGGTATTCTGGATTATCCAGGTGGGCCCAGTGTCATCGCCAAGGGTGTTTGTAAGAGGGAGGCAGGCAGGCCAGAGAAGGAGATGCGGGGCCGGAAGAAGTTGGGAGCGAAGAAGCCAGGATCCATGGAATAAGGGCGGTCCCAGAAGCTGGAGAAGGGAAGAAAGTGGATTCTGCCCTGGAAGGAGAGGTCAGAGCCCTGAAGACCCCTTGATTTTAGCCAAAACTGATCTTAGGTGTAAGAAGTGAAATCTGTGTTGTTTGAAGCCACTAAGTTTGTGGTAATTTATTACAGCAGCAGGGAGAAACTAGTAGAGTGAGTACGGGGCCTCCTAGCTGGGGCGTCTCGCTCACAGTCCTGTTAGCCCGTGGGTCCCTTCCCTGCCAGCGCTCAGACGTGCAGGTGATCGATTCTTCCTGCCCTGCGGGGAGGACGCTGCTCTGTCCTGCTCCGTGGGTTCTTGGCCACACGGTGTGGCCAGAGTCTGTGCTGCACTCGGTGTTCCCATCGGGCCCTTCTGATAGGGGCTAGTTGCCTTTGGTGACGCACCTCCAGGGGAACCGTGTTGTACTGCTTGTCCCCCCGGGAGGGTGCTGCCTTCCTGGGCCTCTGCGGCACCTGCCCGTGGCTCCTTGGAGACCTTCCTTGTCACATCGGAAGCCCTCCATGCCAAGATTTCTCACCTCGTAGGAATCAGCTGTTGGCACCCTGGCCCTGGGAGCCTGGTCCGCCCAGTTGCTGCGATCTTGCGGCCATGCTCCTGCCCTCCCTGATGGCTGACTTGGCATAGCAGCCAACGGGAGCCCTCGAAGCCAGACGTCCCCCTGCTTTCGAGACGCCATGCAGTCCTCTCGCCCTCCTGGCCCTCCCCGTCCTGCTCTTACCTTGCTGGTTATCCTGTTGATCCTTCAGAACATGGCAGAGGCCTTGCTGCCTGTGGGGGCTCTGCTCTGTCTCCCGGGCAGCCTTACCCCCCTGTCCCTGGGGCTCCACCCTCCCCTGCGGGCAGCCTCCCTTCAGATGGCCCTGGGGAAGCCTCGGTGACAGGCACGCCCACCAGAGCCCCTCTCCCTTACGTTAGCTTCAGTTTCCCCATAGAACTGACACCCTGCTGCTTGGCTCTCTCGTCCACCGGGTGGAGTGCAGGGTCTGTGCGTGTGAGACCTGTTCACTGCGTGCCTCCAGCACCAGGTGGGGTCCAGCCCACGGGAGGTGCTTCCTCCGTTTTACGCAGGTGAGCGAATCTTGGATGTGCTCTGGTCCCTCTCCGTCAGGGTACTTGAGGCTCTTAGACTTTTATTGGTGACCTGTCGGTCCTCCTCCCTGTGGATGGGGAAGGCGTGAGTTCTGGAGCCAGGGGCTTTACCCCCTGCTTGGCTGGTGACCTCAGGCAGTTGCTTAATTTCTTTGTGCCTCAGTTTCCTCATCTGTATAAATAAAGTGGGCATGTTATCATCCCTTCCGCCCCGGGTGGGTGGGAGGGTTAAACGAAGTAAGAGCCACTGCTGTAGCTGTCCTGCCCGCCATTGGCCTGCACCCCATATTCCTACGCGTCTGTGTCGGGGGGCCTAGGGCGTGTCCTGTCCAGGACCCTGATGGCGCCCTGCCCTTCGTGCCTTGGGAGTCTCCCCGACTGTATATCAGCGACCCTGACTTGAGGGTGGGTCACTCCCTGTGTCCATTGCTAGTTCCCGCGTTGGATGTCAGAGTGCCTGCGCCTTGCCTTGGGGTTTTGAAAGTGGAAGAGCTGTGCTCTTATCTTTGAGGTGCTCCTAGGGTAGGGGAGGGAGCACAGTGGCTGCGACCCCTGGGGAGCGGGTCCACAGGATCAGGTGGGGTGCCGGCAGCGGGCTCTGAGCACACTTCCCATTGCCTCCTGCGCGCTGGGCCCTTCTTGCAGCAGAGGGGGGATTTAGAACACACAGCTCTCCTAGGGGTCAGCTTGTCCCCCTGCAGCGTGACATCGTGTTCACCACTTCAGATCACCTACAGCCTTTCCTTGCTCTGGCCAAGAGGTTGTTGCATGGAGACAGAGAGCCGTCCAAAATGATGAAATGTTCTGGGTTTAGCTCAGATTAAAAGTGGGTGTTCCCTTCAGTCTCTCCCCAGCTTTCAGGAGGGAACTTCCCGGAGGGGTCCATGTTGGTGGCCCCTGGCTGTCCTACTGGCTTTCATAGAGCGCAGCCGTTTCTGGAGCAAGCTCATTGTCATCTCTTACACTCCTCATGCTCTCAGCTCCCTTAGCTTCCTGGCAGGCAGGCAGTGTGTGCCCTCAGTGGTGAGGGAAACCATTTCTGGTCCCGGGCTCGTTCTGCAAGGCCAGGTGGGCACGATCTTGGAGAGGTGCTGGAGAGGACAAGGCTGGCCCTTGCTGTGCTTTCTTGGATGCCGCTGGTCCAGTTGCCTCTCAACTTTCACCTCTTGCAGTGCTGGTTTTGAAAGCCAGTAAAACTGGGAGCCCTGGCCAAGCCAGAACCAGGCAGTTCTGGAGCCACTCGCATAGGTCTTATGGGTTGTTTGGAGAGTCGTAGTTAATGTTTATCTTAGTGCTAACTCATTTAGCTCAAGCCCTGTTACCTAGTGAGACTTGGGGCAATGTGCATCCGTTGCATCTTCCACCTACACAATGTGGAATATACAGTGACACTGGAGGGTCATTGTAGGAATATGTTGTGATGTTTCTAGAGTCTTCTGCCAGTCAGCATCGCTTCAAGGGAGGGGATGTAGGACTAGGGAGGGAGTAGGTCTTGCTGGGAACCAGCTCTTGGGCCACCCCCACTGCACCTGATGGGCTGGTGGGGGACTGGAGAGTCCATGGCAATGCCCATCAGCTGGAATTTGATACATTGTAGAGTTGAGCTCATTTTCCTGTTGATGGCCCAATGTTCTCCAGACTGCCACAACTACAATATTTTTACACAAATGGGCCTTTACTTTCATTTCTGCAGAAACAGTGCATCTGAACCAGTTGCCTGCTCTGGGGGCTTATGCATGTTCTGCAGACTGACCTCTGCTTATTGATGTAGAATGCTGTGCACAACACAGAAATTGATGGGCAGCAGCCTGTGTAGTAGCCAGCTTGGCTTTGTCTCATGCCAGCTTACATAAACATTAGCAAAACATGCTTTGGAGACAGAAAAATAGTGAATTTGGAAATGGTGGGCAATTAGACTTCTGCATGAGATGGCTTTAAGAGTTGCTGCTTCCAGGTTTCAGGGTGACACGGGCCATCTGGGGTCAGGACCTGGGTCTTGGCTCTTTGCTCAGTGCCTTTGCTGTCTTGTCCTTATAGGGCAACTGCAGGTGCCATGGGCTTTCCGGCAAGGCTGGGCATGAAGGGAAGGTTAGAATGTTGTGTTGTAGGCCTGTGATGAACTTGCACTTCTGGAAGCTTGCCAGCAACACATTTGGGGGATTTTTCTTGACTTTTGGCTATTCACCCCCTCCCTTCACTTGAGACATTTTCCATGAATGAATGACACACCTCTGTTTCTACCACTGTAAGTCATTACTTTCTATGCCAGGTTTTTGTTTGAGTACTGTAATGTTTTTCAATATTTATGAAACATTTAGTATTTGTAATGTGACAAAAGGTCATATTTAATAAGGTATAGTACCCAAGAGGAAAGCTTTGTTTCCGTTTTAAAGATGGTTCCAATGCAAGCTGCCTCGTGGATGAGTTAGGTCACACCAAGTGTGTCCGTGAGCTGGGCCTCGGGGACTCTTCCACCACCAATCACTGACAGGGGCGCCAGAATAGAGCCAACCCGCTCCAGGGCTAGTGGCCAAGTATCTGTAGCTGCTGTCCCCAAAGGAAAGTTGCTGAAAGGAAACTTATTAACCCTTGAGAAAACCTTGTATCTTAATTGTTGAAAATGTTAAATAGTTCAAATGCTAAAGTCCAGAGAGAAGACCATAATGGGTGTCACTATGAGTCCCCCCGGATATAAAATTCAACCATATTCGCTCTTTCTGTATGGAGTGTTTTGGGTGTTTAAAGAAAAGGTTGCAGACACAACGGAAGCCTGTCACCGCCTCCTCTATGCTATCGGAGCTGGCTGGCTTTCCCATCTGCGTCTCCTTAGGCTGTGACTTGAGCATGTGTCCTTAGACTGTGTGTAGCCTTCCACCAGACCGTGTGTAGCTCACCAGGATGAGAGGTAGGAACATGCCGAGTATGGTTACATACCGAAGACACCCTAATGTGGTTTGACTAGAAAAAAGTATGTTGTTCCTGCATGTTGTTCTGGTTCTTTTCATTTTACCTGCTATAAAATATTCCATTTAGAACTTTAATTATGTAGACATATTTCTTGAGACAATTAAAATTTTTAAGTATTTTAAAATATGTTTCCGCTGTAGGTGTGTGCTGTGATGTGTGTGTGCTTTGAAAAAGAACACTTAATAATACAACAAAACAGTAATTTTTGCAATCACAAGGCACCAAATATTAATTCAAAAGCTTGAAAGGGAATTAAGAGATGACATCATAAATCAGGGCACGCATGTGTATGGGAGGTCTTTGCATAACTTTTCAAAGATGTAGTTTGCTGGAAGATATTATGCTAGAGATAAAATGTGCTCTGATATATTATGCTAGAGATAAAATGGCTTGTTTTTCATTTTAGCTGGGACTTTTCATTATAGTTCTAATGAGGTTTCTAACAGAGGTTAAAATAATTTAGGACTTTGTCACACACTATTGGTAGGCATGTACTGGCCAGTCCATCTGGAAGACAACTTACTGACAACTTACAACAAAAGCCATAAAAAATGTTCTGGCACCTGATCTAGAAATTCCACATGGAGAACGATATTATGGCAAGGCAGAATATTAGCAGAGATATTTGTGAGGAGAATGCATCGGTATTTGTAGGCTGCATTTAGTAAGAGTGAAAAACTGGAAAAATGTAAACGTCCAAGTTTGTTTCTATATTGCACAGTGGGTAGAATTAACCGAATACGGCACGCATTCCTTCGTGAGTTCGTTTGGTGGACTGATGGGGAGAGCAGGGAAGCTAAGACCCAGGGAAGGCCCTCAGTGTAGTGCTTGGTCTTGGCATGGTGCGTAGGTTAGTGCCATCATTTTTTAAAGTATGAGTGTAAATAGAAATCTAGAAGGATATACACCAGAATGTTAATGGTAGTGATGGTGACTTTTATGGGTCATTTTTTTCCCCTTTAATTTTTTTCTTATTTGAAAAGAAATAACTTGAGTGATACGAAAAGTTTCTTTTCTAGGGGGCATAATAAGGTTGAAGCACAAAGTCCCCATGCAGAGGTCAGCAAACACTTTCCAGAAAGGGCTAGGCAGTGAATGTTTCAGCTTCTTGGGCTGTACAGTCTTACCACACACAACCTCTCAACTGCTGTTGCAGCACGAAATACATCAGCAAATGGGTATGGCTGTGTTTCAGTAAGACTTTATGCACAAAGATATGTGGTGGCCTGGATTTGGCCCATGGGCCATAGATTGTTGACCCATTTTCTAATAGGTTCTCATAGATTTAATATTTGAAATCCTGTAATACTGGGTCAAACCACCATGCAGGTATATTGGGTTTGTTTTGATTATTCTCATAAAGCAAAATTTCAAGCTAGACCGTGTAAGTTGAAAAGAAGTTATGTGGATTGTTGTATAATTTGGTGCCATGGAATCCTTTTAAATAAAATACTCAGTCTTTCTCATAAGGGGAACAGTGTGTATCCTCTGATATGTACCCCGGCCATGGGGCTGTTTGGGGGTCTTGGGTGGGCTAATGTCTGTAAGTCTCAGGGGCTGGCTATCGCAGTACCACACCCGGTTCTGCCATTTTGGGGTAGCAGCACGCACTGATAGTTCTAGGGTAGTCACAGAAGATGCTCTGTCCCCGACTGAGCCTTTCGCCATGTATTGCCATATTCCCATTTGAGATGGTGTCATACTGAGGTTCACGTTTATTGTTGATACGGGAATTTTTTTTTCTTTGCAGTTTTTCTCAGTGGTTTGAGTTATTTTTTAGTTCCAGCCAAAGGGAGATGAGGATGAAGTCAGGATTAGAAAAATATGTCCCAGAATCTACTTGACCAGAGGGAGGAAGTGGGTCACTGGTAGTGTGAACTTAGGGAAGGAAAGACATGCTTACTGGAAAAGACTGGAGGGGATGAGCCCAGCGGACACCTTGTGTCCTCTACTACAGCCCAGCCCCACTCACCTGCCGGGCGGGTCCCCTCCAGCACAAGGTGGGTCTGTGTCTGGTGGGAGCAGAGGGGAGTGCAAGACCCCCTGGGAGCCAGGTGCGTGGACTGCGAGGTGGGAGCTCATTCAGGCAGATGGAGAAAAACTGAGCAGCCCCATGGCCACTGCCATGGTGCCACCACCCATCCCTTCCAAGAGGAGCAGACAAGGGCCCTTCACGGGGCTCCACTCCTGCTGCAGAGCAGCTGTGTAGCAGAGGACATGGAGGCAGACCACGGCCATAAGCTCACACCTGGTGTCCCCGTGGAGGAGTGTTGGGGACACTGGGCGGGGACCTCTGGGGATGGGGTGGGGCTGAAAGGAGAAGCTTTTGCGCAGATGGGCTTGGTGGAAGGGAAGCCTGGAGGTGTGGTCTGGGCAAAGGGGCCACCAGGTGGAAGTGCCCAGAGGCCTCACAGAGAGCCTTTGAGGAAAGGTGGAGACAGGATGCCCTGGGAAGGCAAGTGGGCCGCTGTGAGTGTCGGACGTGAGGTACGGCATGATCAGACTTGGAGCCGGGAGGAGAACGGGACTGAGTATCCAGCGGGGGGCCACGTCTCTGCTGATTGATGTGAGCAGACTTCATGGAAGGCAGGAAATGACCCCTGCTCACACCGTATTAATCAAAAATATCATCTTCTGAAGCAGATATTAACCATTTCATTACTTTATATGGAATATTTCATTGCACTTATATTTTTCCATTAGTAATATATGAATATGAAACTTCAAGAACAGATAATTGTAGAAAGTTTTTGCACCAAATAAAGCACATATTGAAAGAGGAGTTATTTTTTGGAAACCCAGAGGCCTGTCACACATCCTTGTTAATATTTTGGTGAAATTTTTTGTACATTATTTTTTTAAAAGGTGTTTGAGATGGGGTTTTGTGGCCACAGTATAAGCGTTTTCCATGTCACATTATAATACACACATTATATGTACTGGGATTCTGACAGAGAGCTGGGGGCAGGTTGGGGGAGTAGGGGGTCGCATTATGCTTCAGTTCTCATGTTAAGTGGTTGCTTATTCTCCAGCGTCAATGCTGTTGGGCCCATCACCGGCTTGGGTGGCGGCACATTTGTCCTTCACCCGGACGCGGCCCCCTTCCCTTGCCGCCGCCATGGCAACGCTCAGCCTCCATTCTCCTTCCTCCCCCTAATTATTGGACCTGCGGCCTGTGCACTGCCCCCCACTCGCTGCCGGGTCTGCATAATGTATGAAGCTGGGTGACAGCCAGCTAAACCCCGATCAAAACAAAGAGCCTGCCTCTGAGAGATGGGCAGATTGTGGCAGCATATTGTGAACACATTGTCTGCTAACCGAGAGTCGTGTCATAAAACGCGTCTCTGGCCTGTCAGAAAATATTTTGACAGGGCCTACAATCTAGCTCTTGATATGCAAATGTGTGGGCAGTGCCTAGATACCAGGGCGACACTCAAGGAAAACTCCACGGAAGGGGTGGCCGACCTCAGGGTTCATCACCCCTGCAAATACCAACTCTAGAAACATCTGAGGGTTTTCATTCTAATGGGTAGATAGCCAACTTGACGATTCTAATGCTGTCAGATCTTCCAGGCAAAAAAAGGAGGCCCCAGGACTTGAACGGTTCCTTAGGAGAGTTAAACGGAAAGATCCGCGCGTAGATGGGCGGACCCGACCCGCCAGGCTGCAGGAAACAGCCAAGGAGATGCTGGGTGGAGCTGCAGCTGGGAGGGAGGGGCCTGTGCCCGAGGACAAACCCTGCGGTCCCTGGTGGGCAGGCCGTGGCTGCCCTGCCTGCCCGTGGGTCCGTGGAGCACCTCTCCTGGGGGTCGCGTCTCCCCCTCCTGCTTCCTCCAAGGAAGGACAGCGATTCCAGCAGGGCCTCGGGAGGCAGCCTCCCTGGGTCAGCTGCCGTGTGAGCCTGGGCATGCTACCTCCGTGTGCCCTGGTGTCCTCAGCTGGAAAAGGGACATAGTAACATCTGCGAAACGTGGTCATATTGCGAATTCGGTGAGGGATCCTTGGAAAAATGCTTAGAAATATATGTGGCAGATGGGAGATGCTAATTAAGTTCAGATTGTTGTTAGTACTGTTCCTCAACTGGATTGCCCAGAATAAAAACCTTTTCAGCACCTCTTGCTGTTAGGTGTGACCACTCCCCTAGGATTCTACTGGACGCTTCTGGAGACCTTACTACAAAATAGTGGGGATCCCTCTGCCCCTTTCCCCTCTCTTGCTTTGGTGCACCTGCCTTTGACCCGGACAGTGATGGCCACATTGAACTTGGAAGGGGTCCAGTCCATGTGGCACAGCCTACCTGGATATTCCGTTAAAGTGAAAGAGAAATGCCTTTCTGTCTTGTTTAAGTCAGTGTTACTTGGGGGTTTTGGTCAGGTGTGGTAAAAAACCATCCAAAGTAATACCCAGGGTGAGAATGTGTCATCTGCAAGACCCAAAGAGGCTGGCCTCCCTGGCAGTTCACTGTCCTCAGGTTCATTAAAGAACCGGCTTTCTGACTTGAGATCTCACCCCTTGAGCAGCTCTCCGAGGAAAGTGCCCAGCTGCTGCCCAGCCGCCCTGAGGGGACATTGTTAGGGCAGACACCCAGGGCCCTTGGGAGCCCCTGCTTGCCTCTGCCCGGCTGTCCTCTGTGGAGCCCCTGCTTAGCCATCTCCATGACAAATGGAGCAGCATCGGTGACTTTGCACACGATGCCGGCTTTGGTGAGCTGGCCCGTCTGAAACACACCTGGGGCTCTCCAGTGACCATCTGCTGATGTCCAAGTGCTACACGGTTTGTTTCCTGAGCTAGGCCTGGGTGGGTCTGCCCAGGTCTTGGCTGCAAACGGAAACTTTTGGATGCTTCTGTTTTCTAGTCCCACCTGGCTTCTTTCTGGGGCTCGAGGCTCTGCCGTCTCTCCTTGCTGTTCAGGTGGTCATGTTTCTCCTGTGAAAAAGTGCCGGCCAGTTTAATCAGGAGATGTGAAAGCTGACCAGCTTATTTGCCTGGTCTCCCCACTCTGGTGCCTGGTGGCATGTTGCTGTATGGTTTATAAAACATGCCCTGTCACTTTGATTTTCCTGTTCAGATTGACATAATTGTTTTAGGGGAGGATGCAGGGGCTTATATGGGGAAAAGTGGAAGAAGCCTGTCAGAAGACCTGGCTGGCCCCTGCTGTGCAGGAGGGCCTGTTCCCTTAAATTCAGAAGCCCAGGGCTAAGTCTTAGCCCCTCACTCTGGGTGAATGTGGCGGGCGTCTGAGTTCCCCCAAAATCTGCAGCCTGTGCCCTGATTCTTTGAAGCCTTGGGTGAGCAGACGCATGCGCATGGGCTGAACACTGGACTGAAAAGAAGCGTCTGTGGCTTTAAGACAAATTATGGGCCTTTTCCCGGGATTTTCCCATAATCATGACTCTCTCTTGAGTTTTTCCTTTAAGTTCAGGCAATAATTTATTGTACGTGTTTTGAAATACCTGCTAGAGTTTGCATTGGTGCATTGTTCGATGAAAGCTCTGTGTTTGAGAGCTCTGTGGATAAACAAGGACTCAATTATATGTGCTTATGTTTCATCTACACGTCCTTAGGAGTCTCAGACACAAGCTGCAGCAATGCCACTGAAATAATTATACACCCGTGTGGGGTTCTGTTGAAAACAAAAGAGGGCTCAGACTTTGGAAGGTCCCCTAGGGCATCCTTGAAACAGACTCTGTTCCACCAGAAACAGCTCATTTACAACTTCTCACGGGAACTGGAGCCGAGAAATTGTCCATCAGAAAGTTACTTCTTGTGTCTCAGGCTGTGATCGAAACCCTAATCATCCGTAATCAATTCCCCCACCTTGTGCTGTGGTCCAGCTGCATCCAAGACACTACAGGTCATCAGAGAAAGGCTGAACCTTCTGGGGGATTCAGGGAATCTTTCTGGTATGGTGTCATGATGCCAATTTATTAACAAAATGTCAGGATTCCCATTCAGAGTGTGGTTGTCCCCTCGTCAGATTTCTCCGTGTTCCCACCCTAGTTGAGCAACTGAAACTGAGAATTTGGGTTTTTAATTTGGCCAAAATTAAGTCATCTTTTTCACAGTGTCGTCATTACCAGAATCGTCAGTGATGGCGGCGAGCTGTTGTCAGGTCCGTGTGGGTTTTCTGTGGCCCTTCTCAGCCCTGGGACCCGCTCCCCTCTGCAGTTTGAATCTTGTACAAACTCCTGCCCCAGGAGCTGGTGGCCAGGAGGCTCCTGTGCTGTGAGCACAGGTGACCGGAGTTGAGATGCTAACCAGATGTGCTGACTGTATGGCAGTGGTAAGCCCTCAACCTTTCTAAGCCTCCACCTCTTTTGCAGGCGGGAGTGAGACTACCTGCCTACCCAGGACAGCTTGAGGAAGGGCTTGATGTACTTCCATGAACACAGCTGCTCTCCACCAAGCACCCGGGATTGTAGCCTTTTTCTTCCATTTGTCCTTGTCTCTGCCTAGTAGGATTTGACTTGCATCTAGCTTGGTAATAGGCTTGCCTGAGGGAACGGTTGGTCTGAATATCCCATAGTCTTGCGGTATGTACAATGGGTTAACTCTTACGAAAATTCCAGTCTCCAAGATTATTTAAAATGGTCTTGGCACCAGGGGCTTAACTCTCTGAGGAATAAGAAGATGGATGGAGGAAAGAAAGTGCTTTGGTGTTATTTCGGAAAGAATCCTCTAGATCAGTGACACTTCTAGTGTAGGTGTTGGCATCCCTGAGGGGATCTTTCCAGAGCTTCCCCACTGCTGTCTCCAAAGCCTGTCCCCAGCGGTGCAGGTGTGTGGGGAGGGCGGAGGAGTGCGTTTCTGGGCGGGACAGAAGTTTGCCTTTCAGTGCTTACAATCCCATCTTATGGAGAAAAGGATTCTAAAGAGGAAATTTTCATCCACCTCAGCTGTGGTGTCCAGTCTTTCCTTCAGTGAGTGCTGGGAGCCTTTTTCCTTGGGAAACCTTTCCCTTTCCAGGGCTTCAGTCAATGAATAAGGACATCATAGTATCCTGTATACTATCCTTTTGGGGGTGACTATTCAAAAATAAACATACCTGCCTGAGTTTCTGTGGGATCCCTGGTGTCAGAGAAGGAATCAGAGAGGAAGGCTTGCCACTGGGAAATGGTCATGGCTGTGGACAGGGAAGTGGATGTACAGTCACAAGTCCTCTGGGAAAGGTTGGGGATGGAAGAGGACTTGTCCAGAACCAAGAGATGGATCAAGCCCGCCCTGCGTGGAGGGAGGCCTGAGAGCTCATGCTGCTAGCCCGTGGGGCCCTCCTGTCAGTTTTCCAGAGCCCCCACTGGCTTGGAGGTGAGTCAGTCTGACTCAGTCTTTGTGTCACTACTTGTTATGCATTGAGCTGCATCCCCCCAAAATCTGTATGATGAACTCCGAACCCCCAGTACCTCAGAATGTGGTCTTATTTAGACATGGCGTTGTTGCAGATGTAATTAGTTAAGAAGAATTCCTACTGGAGTAGGGTGGCCCTAACCAGTCTGACTGGTGTCCAAGGAGACATTTGGACAGAAACACTTACCACGGAGAGCGTGCTGCAAAGATGACAGCAGAGAGTTGCAAGGCAAAGACACCAGGCGTGGCCAGCCCACCACCAGAAGTGGGGAGAGAGGCCCCGAGAGATTCCCTCTCAGCTTCAGAAGGCACCACCCTGCCCACACCTTGATTGGACTTCTGGTCTGCAGGACAGTAAGGCCATGCATTTTCTGTTGCTCAGGTCACCCTGTCTAAGGCTCACACAGAGCAGCACTAGCAAACCGAGGTAATGCCTGAATCTCTGGCTGATCTAGCATGTTGTAGGTGGCAGTTGCCCTCGACCTCAGTTTCTTTATCTGTAAAATGAACCTAAGTCATGCCTTCTAGAGTTGTAAGGTGCCTGCCTGCCCAGCACCTCGTGGGATCTCAGAACACAATGACTTTTAGGAAGAACGTGAAAGTAGAAGCTCTGGGCCAGAGGGCAGGATGTTTCAGACTTTTCCAGATGTGAAGAGGAAGTGCCTGTTACACAGGTGTGGCCAGGAGCAGTAGGCGCTCATTGGTTGGATCACACACTAGCCTTACAATCTGGGTATGGCCCTCCTGTCTCCCTGGGCCACAGTGTCCTTACTGTAAAGCAGGAAGTTAGACCAGATGACCACATTCAGCCCTGAGACCTTACGGCCGTGAGAGGCGAGCGTGGCTCTGTCGGGCTGTAGCTCTGGGACCAGGATTCCCTGAAAGCGTCACATCTTTGTCTTGTCTGGTGCATAGAAGGTGTTTCGCAAACACTGACTCAGTGAGGAGAATTGTGTGCCAAGAAAATGTAGTGAATTGTCTAAAGATAAACATTAAAATGGTGTGGGAAATGTTCATCTCCTTTAAATTGAAACAACTTACAAAAGATAATAGGTTGGCTATTATCTCAGTTTTGTTTAAAAAATTAAAGATTAACAAAATCTTGCTGTGTGTGCCCGGGTAGAAGACTGGTAAGGAAAAAACACTATTAACAGTAGCCATCACTGAGCGGGGAGACAAGCCGTAGCTTCCTTCCCTGGCTAGGGGGGAGAACAGCTTGTGGTCATGTCTGTCCCGGAGTAGATGACTTTTCTGGCTGGCCTGTAGAGAACAGGTTGGGAAAGCAGAGACAGGAAGGGGAGACACCAGTTGGGAAGCTTGTCATAATCCAAGGGAGGGATGGTGTAGGGTTTCTCAACTTCAGCACCACTGACATGTTGAGCGACATACATCTTTGGTCTGAGGGGCTGCCCTGCACATTGTGGGGTGGTTAGCAGCTCTGACTTCTTCACTTACTAGCTGCCAGGAGGAACCCCTCTCCAGTTGTGATAACCAGAGATGCTTCCACCCAATCCAGATCTGCTGGGCCCTGTGGGCACACTGCCTTTCGTGGGCCACTGTCCCAAGATGGTGGCCGTGGAGATGGAGAGAAGGGATGGGCTCTGGAGATGAAGGGGGAGCTTCTGTGGAACCTCAGGGTTGATTGGCTTTGGCGGAGGCAGGTCTGAGGGTGGGAGCGAGGCTGGAATTTGGGTGGACACGGGGGGCTGTCTGGTTGGGGAAGGACTGGGATGCGTTCTGCTGTGGCCATGCCCTCGTTGAGTGTGAAGTTCTGTGAAGGGCTGAGTGGAGTTGTTCGGGAGGCTGTTGGGCTCAGAAGCTAAGCCCTGAGCAGGGGCGTCCACTTGAAGGTCATCCAGAGCCAGAAGTGAGCCCCGGAAGTGGACAGACCCAACCAGTGATTGTGTGGCGTGGGAAGTCAGCGTGGGACAGAGCTCTGGGGAACCAGAATTTCCAGGGCGGGCAGGGCAGAGGAGGCAACGTAGGGGATTTACGACTCCAGCCGGAGCTGCCGGGTGGGGAGGCTGAGCTCATGGGCAGGTGTGGGAACGCGGGGCGTGATGTGGGGGCTTTCCTGTCGCCCACGCGGTGCTCCCCTGCCTTTGTCGGACACGCCGGCTGCGGTCTGGGCGCACAGGAGGGGCGACGTGTCTGAGGAATGATCACAGGACACGCCTCACCCTTAGAAAACCGTGGAGCTGGGCTTGTGCATCTCCACCTGTCCCAAGGCAGTGTGTTTTGCCCCATGTTGCTGGGCCAACCATTTCTGCTGCTCAGAGCTGTGAAAAACACTGTAAGGAGAAATAATACTGTTCTGGGACTTTCTTTTTGGATTATTTGTGAAATTTTGAGAGATTCAGAGATCAGTAATGTCATCAAGAATAGACAGTTTCCCTTTTGGGAAACTGTCATCTTTATGGTCCCAACTCACCTGTTACAGGGTTCAGAGACACACAGTTGCTCAGAAGCACTTCTGTTTTCCTTGACATGACCTCTGTTGGTTTTTGGTGTCCCCTTAGGAGATGGTTATCCGCCTGCAGGGCCACCTTATTCCCTTTCTCTGTCCACAGCCACCGAGCTCTTCCCTCCTGAGGTGCACTGACACGTCCCTCTGGCAGGTTCAGTCCCCACCAGAGGTGGCCGGCTGAGGAGAGTCAGGGATTGGCCTTCTGCCTTCCGCTAGGTTTCCAGATGGACACAGACTTGTGCTGTGCGAGCCTAAGTTACGATACTATTTCCTGCCCCCTGTTTGATTCAAGCTGGCCCATCTCCCAAGATGCTGGCTGGTTTATTGTGCAGTTAAAAAAGAAAAATGATTCCTAATGGCCATGATGGCCCCGGGCCAAAGGGAAGGTGCTACTCCACCCCACGGGGAAAAGTTTGGGGGTTGGGAGAGGCCAGCCCTATGCAGGGCAGGATTGTCTTCCAGAAAAGGAATGAACTGTTCATTCCCTCCCAAATCGTAAGTCTCCATCTCAGAACTCAGAAGCAAAGAAATCCTGAAACTCCACAGTACCATTTCCCCACTGGTGGACTAACAGGCTCGGCTTAGAGACCAGTAAGGAGCTGTGTTTCCTGGTTGTTCACTGGCTGACCCGGCCCACAAACAGCCCAGGTCTGTAATTAAGCTGTCTAATTGGCAATGACTGCAGCGAACGCCATGAATGCGCTGGCATCTGCTCTGTTACCTGCCACCCTTTTCATTCCCTTGTCATCTCTAGAGAAGGTCTGGGAAACAAACTCTAAAGAACGTGGCAGACCGTTTGAACTCCACGTTGGTACGTCTGCCCTGCCTGATAGGGTGAGGCAGGGACGCAGAGTCATTCCTTCCCACTTAAGGGAAAACTGTCAGAAGTTTGGTGGATTGGAAAAGACTGGACAAGAAAGTCCTGGTCTGCTCAGCTGGATTAAGGCAGGTCACGAAGCCGTTCTGTCTGCTGTGTGTTTTCTTGACTAATAACATCTCCAGTTTGGCCTTTTTGTAATGACCGATCTGAGGTCTGTGCCTATGATGGTCCTTTTTTCCTCTGGGAGTATAATTCACATTATGATTCGAGGGTATTTCCCATAAATCATTGGACCAGCAGTCAGTTAGGGAAATACAGTCAGGCAGACCTACACATTATCCGAAACAATGTATAATGGGAGTTTTGAGCTTTAGAAACATACTCTGTAATTTTGCAGATAGAATTCAGGCAAATGAAACTATGCAGAAGTATGTGTAACATTCCCCAAATGTGCAATTCTTTCTTTCTTTATTTTTTAAAATACGTCCTGGTTGTGTTTTAGGGAAACCTGTAATTTGGTGAGAAATGCCTTTTCTGCATGTGTGTGTAGAATGCTTGCCTTTGCATTCCAAGGCCGCCGTTCCAAGCAGCGCTTCAGTAAACGTCAGGGGGTTGGAGACACTGAGCTGGCCGTGGCCCTGTTTCCCAGGGCATGTCATGGAGTTCCTCTTCTTCCACGTGGCTGCCGGCTAGGCCCACTCAGAAACCTGCTTCTACTCTTTGTCCAAAGGCTTTACTTTTTCTCCCTCAGGCATTCACTGACATTGTCTTTTAAATGTAAAAAAACCATGTTTTAATTATTTCACAAACAGTGTTATTGACCTCTGTTACTGCCCATAGGAAATGGTCCTTGCAGAATGATTCCTCCTCGTCTCTTCTGCCCAGTCTGTGTTCATTTTCCCATGTCCTCCTCAACCTTGTTCTTTGGGCAGAGATGACTTTAATTTACTGCCTCTTAGAAAAGATCATCAGCATTTTCTGCCGCACCACTCAGCCCACATGAGGATCATCCAGATAGTGGCCCAAGATCCACTCTCCACAACCGGGCCTCTGTCTGTCCGTGTATCTGTCTTCATTCCCCTTTGTGAGCAGTTAGGTTGGTCCCTGTTGATTGGCATCTCTTCAGTTATCCTCTCGCACCGTTGAGTTTTCCTCTGCATAGAGTGACTGAGTGAATTGCTGGGCCCGAGGCAAGGGATGCCCCAAACTGGTCTCCATGCACAGTCCTGTCTCCCCTCCCAGCGTCCAGCACCCATCTGCAGCCATCCTGGCGTCCGGCACCCATCTGCAGCCATCCCGGTGTCCGGCACCCATCTGCATCCATCCCAGCGTCCAGCACCCATCTCCCACATCCTGCCAGCTCGCTGCCGAGGCAGTGGGATTTCCTTCTCGAGGGTGCATTTCTTTCTTCACTGAGGTTTGGGGCATCCAGTGCCAAGGATTTACAAAGAAACACGAGGCTGGGGTTTTTGTGTCCACCCTCCCAGAGCTTTGGACTGTGTGATCCCGCGGGCTGTGACTGGAAGAGACTTTTCATGGAGAGGAAAGCTCAGCCTCAGGGTCTTGAGGAGCTTCTGCATTTCTTTGGAGGGACTGTCCCAGCAGTCCGGGAGAGCCTTCCCATGGCCGAGGCCTCTGGGCAGCGACTCAGTCTTGGCTTTGCCAAGATGCAGTGGACAGTCACGCCGGCAGAGGTGACCACAGGGGCCAGCGTCCAAAGACAGACCACCTGGGATGGTGGGGGGTCCCGGGCCTCCGCACAGCCAGCTCTCTGGGCAGCGAATCAGGGGTGCCCTGGCAGCTGGGCTGCTGCTGTGGGAAGTCACCCCGCTGTGCAGGGCTGCTCATGAGGGAGCTCAGACAGAAGGAAGAAACTGACTCGAGGATCACTTTGGGCCTCTCAGCAGATTCCCTCAGGGGGACTGAGCAAGACACAGAGTTGGACCAGAGCGGAGAGGGTTGCTTCTTTCCTTCTGCTGCAGGGGAGGGAGCTCAGGCGCAGGGAGGAATGCCTGGGAGCACTGGGCTTCTTGGAGGCTAAAGGCCATTAACAACTTTCCCTGATTTATCTCTGAACAGTGTTTGCCGCGGTACAATGACCACACAGACATGGAGGAAATGGAAGCAACCAGAGAACTCTGTTTGACAGAAGGAATATCTGCCTGTTTAGTGTTGCTGCATAAGAGCCAAAGCATCTCCCCTGGGGAAGCCTAGGGCTGTCCCTTCGCCTGCAGGGCCTGGGAGGTGGTGCTGTCCTGTGTTGTCAATCTCAGCACGATCGCCTTCCCCTTCCTTCGGAAAGGCAGCCCCAAACTGAGACGCTCGCTGCTGAAACACCGACACAGACGTGGTGAAGCCCCGCTTATCTTTCCCATTGTGCTATCTCTTACATGGCAGGGGCCCTGGCACGTCTGCATCCTGTGGTCATCCTCTGAGAGCGGATGATCTAATCAGAGGAAGCAGCCGACAGAGCCCCATGCTGACTCTGCCCTTGTTTGTGCCTGTGGTAGAGAGGGTCTGGGATGAGCAGGACGGCGGCTCCCTGTTCCACAAAGTGGGGGTGCTGTATTGCAAGGCCGCTTTCTTGTTCTGGAAATGGGGAGAGGCAGCCTTGCAGATGTCACAGGGTCACTGGAGCTGTTTCCGCTGCAGGTGGTGGGGACGTCCTGGATGAAATCCTTGGAGGCAAGAGGAGAGGATGGGAGAAGGAAGTCTGGAAGAACAGTTAAATTTCTTCCTGATTAGATAATGCCCAGGAGGTGTGGGAAGGAGGGGAGAGAGCACATTGCCAGCGTGTTCTTTCCCTTTCACTGTCATGTGGCGTGTTCAACCGATGTGGGACGTGTGTGTCCGTGGGGGCTTCCTCTGAGACCTCCTTGCTCATGTCTGTCTCTCGTGCATGCCGGTGCTCACACAGGCGTCGCCAAGGAATCTGAGCCCTGAAACCCCAGAGGAGGGCCTGCTCGTCCACACTCTCAGCTCTGGAATAAACGGTTCACTTGCATGATCTTAACCCTCCGAGTTGGCGTTCAGCCGTAGCCTCTCCGCTCGGAGGGGAGCATGCAGACGTCCGTGCTGTCAAGTTCGAGGCAAAGCTGAGCCAGACCCTCAGACCCCGAGTTGGTCTACGAGAAATTGGCTAAAGGCGCTCTGGGATTGGAGACGTGCCCCAAGGGCAGCCCAGAGGACCGTGGTGTCACGCAGGTGGTGTCACATCCTTGCTATGCTGTGATCTCCTCAGGAACCCCGATTTTTGATATCCTGACTTACATAGAAATATTTTTGATTGTATATCAGCTTTTCTATCTATCAAGAGTATCTTTCATGAACACATTTAAGTGTAATGGGGCAACACCTGATTACAAGGTGTAAAGCTCCTAATCTTACCTAAGGCAGACCCAGGTACTGCCACAAGGCAAGCAAAGTAAAGTAGAAAAATAGTTAACTGTACGTAAAATAAAGGTGGGCTCACAGGACTGTTTCTCAGTTCCTCGCAAAGATGGATTCAGCCAGTGTAAAAGAAATGAGGGGAGCAAGTTCATCCTCCTCATCAAAGGTCAACTTGTGTCCTGACAGTGTTCCCCAGTTACCCCAAAAGGCAGCTTTTTGTTTGCTTTTTAAGGTGCTTGTTAAATGTTTGGTTACAGCTGCTGCATATGAGCTTTGTAATTATCATCTTGACAACCCATCAGTCTACCTGCCATTTAAGTATTTAAATGGTTTGCTGAGCAGGGAGAAAATATTTACCTGCAGGCATGTCCTTAATGAGAACCTTTCAGATCTGATGAGGCCTTTGAACTTGCTTTACAAGTTTTAAATGAGGAGTCACATTTCAGTAGGATACAAAAGAAGCCCTAGTATTAACATCGCATTTTACATCTGGAAGGAACTTCTGAGATGGTTTCAGTCTAATCTCATCATCATTTTATTGTCCACGTTCTTTGCTATCTAGTGCGAGGGGGCCCAGGTGGGAGCCTGGCAGCCCCCTCTTGTCCTCACGTGAACCACACAGGTATATGCACTTCCCCCATCAGTCTGGATTAGAGCGGATTGTTGCCATGTCAGAAGATTTCAATCCTTAATGTACACCACTCCCCCAACTGTGGATAAAGTGAAGGTTCCTGTGGCCAGGGTTCTCACCTGGCCCTGGTCGGCTGGCTCACTACACACGTGTGGGCAACGCGTTCTTATTGACTCTATATAAAGAGCCCTGCCCTGTGCTCTGGGCGACATGGTGGCACAGCTGCGGGAGAGCAGAGCGGAGGCTGGATTGGTGGCAGCGCCCAGGACAGAGGCCCAGAGGACAGCTGTGTGGGCAGAGAGGCCCAGAGGCAGAGACTGGCTTGCTGCATGCAGACTCGCTCTGAGTGAATGGGATTTTAGTGACTGACCTGCCACCGTGGAAATAAAGTTGGGTATAACTCTTTCACCCCAAGAACATTCTACTATCATTTCTTTGGTGACATTGAATCCATAGTGAACTTGCTCAGGGCTGAAACCCATTGGCAAGACACCAACCCAGACAAAGTACAGTCAGAAAAGGTCAGGACTATGGGGGTGACCAAGATTAGCACAGGTGACTTCTTATCTTGAGGAACCCCCTTCCCCCAGTTATTCTTAGAAGCCTACATCCTGTTGTGGGCTTGTGTTGAGAAGGCTCTGGGGATACCCATCATTCCACAGAATACCATGTTTATTTCTCTGTCTTCTTACACCTTCCTGCTCACCCCTGGCCACCTGACTCTCCACCTTCTCTGCCCTCCAGGGCAATGGTCTTTGGTTTCTTTTCTTTCCTGTTGCCTCTTTCTTGCTTAGAACAGTTCTGAATTTGTTGAGGGCACCCGGCCCTGCATGGGGCCAGCCCAGTCCCTCTTCACATGGAGAACTGCGTAATAAGGGTCCATGAGGCATCTGCAGATCATTTCAAACTTGCTTAGACTGAAGTACATTAAGCCAGAGCTTCCGAGAGGTCAGTGCCCCTGTGGATCTTCCCAGGGAAAGAGGGTTTTCCGCCCTCACCTGTCATTCACCTGCGGCCGGAGGAGCGCTTCTCACCAGGATGGCGCCGTCTCATAATCGTGATACTGTGAAGCTAAAGCCTCATGAGACAAGAGCAAGGACCACTCCTGCCCAGCGCTGTGGGGCATCAGCTGGGGCCCCCGGATGAGGGGAGCAGGGCACCCTGTGCCTGTGCTGAAGCAGAAGCCGGAGGGGACCATGCTGGTCTGTGCCAGGCCATACCTCAGGCCTCCCGCCCCCTTCCTCCCATTTTCCCATCCCCTAGGTCAGAACCAGGGCTTTTGGAGTCTGTTTGACCTGGGTCCAGATTTCTTCGGCCTCCCTCCACTGCAGAGCTGAGGGATGGCCCTCTAAACCTGTGGCCCTTTGTTTGCCATAAGGAGAGGGAGAGTGGTTCCCACCTCCGGAAGTTGTCGGGGGCTAATGTCTCTGGTGCCTTTAGCTTGCTGGGTCCCATGGTGTCACCTTGGTCAGGGTGATGGCTGGTCCTGAGCTAGTAAGTCAGTACAGTGGCTCCTTTACTGGATCTTGAAGGACACAAGGCAGTGTGACTTTTGTGATGGTCCCAAAAGAGGACGGTTAACACATTTTATAAAACTCCTGAACATGACATGTGTTGGGATGGACTTGTATTGCTGTTTAGGGGTGGGCGGTGGGCTCCCCAGAGAAGGCAGGCTCCAGAGGGGGTGGGTAGTCACTGGGCAGAGAGCTCCAGGGCTTGGAGGGCTTTGTTGGGTGGAGAGGAACAGGAGTTTTCCCTAAGTTAAGGAGTGAGTTAGAGGACGTGTTTATTTCTCTGTTATGAAATAAGTTGTGACATTTTGGGTGCAGTTCTGTGTCTACTTCCAGGAGATTTTAATTTTCCATTATTCCATCAATGACTGTCACACTTTAAGAACCTCTCATACTTGTATACATCCTTTAAAAATGTTACTTTAATGATCCTTTAAATGATGTACTGTGATTCCAAAATGAAAAAGAGTGGGGAAAAAGAGAGCATTTGGCTTTTTACTAAATCAGTCATTTTAAGACAGTTGAGTAAAGTGTTTATCTCAAGTGTATCTGAAATGTTAGAGAAGATATCCACACTGCGCCCTGGAGCAGGGCTTTGCATACCTGTAGAGAGAGAGGGAAGACACGTTAGGAGGCTCCAGATTCCCAGGCCTCACACCCAAGGAGTCTGAATCCCTGGGACTGGGATGGGCCTGAAGTTCTGCATTTCTCACACCTCTGCCGTTTTCTCTACAGGTGCTGCTGGGGCAGGGACCATAGGCCAAAGAGCCCACCTTAGCACCTCCATGATTTTAAAGGGGACCGTGCCCAATACAGTGTATCAGGTGTCACTAATTTTAGGATCTCTGCTCTCTGTGGGTTGATGGAAATGAAATCATTTAGAAATACTTCAGCTTCCATTAGAACATGGGCTGGCTTCTCTTATTATTTACTCTTAAGTGCCTTTTACATCAAAGCCGTGGCTTTTTAATTTCTAGCATGCGTTAATTTATGGTGTTACTGAGGGAACAGAATTCAGTAAATCAAACTGCATGACCACACCGGTGGGCAATCAGAAAAATGTCTTTTTGATTGTAGAGTGATCTTTGGAAGAAAATAAGTCTTGGTCAGACCCAGCGGGAGTAAAGAGATTGTGAGAGGGTCCCTCTGGGACTGGGCGGGTTATTGGGTCATTCCCCCACCCTCCCTGCCCTATCTGTTTATCCCTCGCTCTCTCCCTGCCTCCCTCAGCCAGCCAGCCAGCCAGCCACCCCCACCCATTAGGTGTTAGATGTTCTCCAGGGCAGTTCTAGGCACTAGAGTTACAGCAGAGAAGAAAGCATACAACTCTGCACGCATACGCTATGACATGTGCCTTCTGAGTCCTGAGGGTCTTGCCAATGAGCTTGTCCTCTTCCCCTCCACTTTGCTGTTCCGAAGGTTACCTGGCAAATAGGGCACAGAAAACTCAACATGAAAAAAAGAACCCATTTTTTCAGGGAAGAAACAAGTGTGGATTCTGCAAATTACAAACCTATGAGCTTAGCTTCAACTGCAGTTAAAAGTCTAGAAAGACTTATCAAGGAATGTTTTGTGGAAAGAGCCAGCATGTGTCCCCAGGAGAAGGTTAGCCTCTGTAACTGTTGGCAGCATTAAGAGAAGGTCAGGACAGAGACATCTATTTAATGTGGACAAGAGGAGAACCACTCATGGGTAATGCCAGCCTGGAGGAAGATCTACCACTGAGAATACTGTGCTCTGAATATCTATGCCAGCAATATTCTTAAAATTATTTGTTTTTGATGTACTCTGATCTCCATTTTGACAAGTTAAGGAAAACATATTTGCAATGAATGTTACAGAAAAATGAATATTCCTGATATTTAAAGAGCTCACCCAAGTAGATTATAAAAAGATGAAGAGTCCCATAAGTGGCCAAAAACCAATTAATCTGAGATGCTGTTATTTGAGCCATATAAGCAAAGATTAAAACCATTGACGAAAATGATGTAGCAGTGTCCATGCCTATGGCCGTATTGTGGGGATGGTATGGAGTGGCCTGTTAACAGAAGAAGCCTGTGTGTTGGTGGGTAGGGAGGGGTGGTCAACATTGAACCTCCCCAAATAATGATGGAGGGGTCGAGATCACTTCCTCTTTCTAGAAAGCAGTTTGGCAATGTGAACACATAACAGATTTGGAGCCTTGGACCCAGGAATTATGCTTCTAGGAATCTAAGCTAAAGAAATAGAGATTTTCATAAAGATTGATGGATTGATTTATATTTCTATCCTGCCTTCTTCCAAAAAGGACATAATATAGGCTGCAAGGATGGATGGGTATGTAAAGACAAGATAACATCTCTGAAAGTATCTTCCCTTGATGAAAATTAGTCTTTCATTTACACAGTATCTTGTGGTATGAAATGTTTGGAGTTTGGGGCACTTTTTTTGTTTTTCAAACTCAATTTTTTAATGGTTATTTAATTGAGAGAGAAATACAGAATGATGCTAACCATAGGCTTACCTTCATTTTACAACATACCTGAATGGGGCAGGTGATGGCCAGCCCGGTTCCAGGTGGCTAAGGCCAGGACCTGTGTGAGCCCCTTGATTGACACGCTAGAAGCTTGTCCCTTTGGGAATAACCACCTGACTCCTGGGAGCCTTGGCTTCCATATTTATCAGAACACCACCCAGGGCACTGGTCACCCTTCAGCCCCTGTCAGCCCACCCAGTCGAGGCCCTCCCCTAGTCCAATGTCCCCAAGATTGCCTGTCTCCGATACTCTCCTGGTCGGTTCACTCAACCTTGAGAAGCTGCCCTGGGCAAGTTCCCCGGTCCCATGTCTGTGGGTGACAACACTGATTACACCTTAAGAAAACTGTGCTCTACTCGGAGGTGGGAAGCAGTGTGTCTGTGAACGCAGATCTCTGAATGTTATTTCATAGACATTGTGGAAACCCCAGGGAAGAGGGCTCAGTGCTGGAGATGAACCAAAGTACAAAGTTATCAGTATCTGTCTTCAACTGGTCAACAAGTATGGGAAGGCGTGCAGCCCTGAGAAGGAAAAGAGCTTGACTTTGATGTCAGCTGGCCGGGCGCCCAGCCCCTCATCAGCCACTTGCTAGCTCTCTGGCCTTGGGCAAGTCACTTGACCTCCATAAAAAAGGAAGTAATACCCAGCTGTTGTGGGGGTCATTCTCTTGCTTTATATTTCTACTTAAGGAAAGGGGTGTAGATTCATGGGTGTCTTCTCTCTGATTCTTCCCACCTTTGTTTATTACTGGGTGGGTTAAGTAGCCAAGGGGAAACTTTCCAAGAAGGACTTAAGAGTGGCTGGCTTGAGCCCACCGGAGATAGATGGAAAGATAACATTTCAAAAATCACTTATAATTTGCTCGGAACAGAACCAAAATTGTTGAAAAGCCAGCCTAAGTTCAAGTTTAAAAATTAGAAATAACCTACCTTACTAAAAGCAATCATCAATTTTAAGATTGATAATTTTAATATTGTCTAAAATTGCCCATTTTAGAAAATACAGATAAAGAACCAGAAGAAAGACCTTACAGTTCCTGAGAGAAGCTTATAATCAGTGTTCTCTAGCTGCTTATTTCAGTCTGGATGTGAGGATGTGATAAAAGGCAGTGTAGGGGTTTTATTCGTAACTGTATATTTAATGTAATGTGGGCCTTTTCTTTTTCCTGGCCTCTTTGTAAAATATGAAATGGTCGACAGGAACCCCAATTGATTCTTCTCTGCCGAATAATGTGTTCATTGCGGTGGTATTTCCTGGACAGCTGGGGTTGCTTAACTGTGTGACTACAATAGCAAGATGAAGGAAACAGATTTTCCAGTTGAATATTTTAATACACGCCAGATTGAAAAAGGGCACAATATCCTACCTCACTGCTGACAGAATGATGATGACAGAAAATTTTAATAGGTACATCACTGTCCACACACGGAGACCAGAATAAAGAGGGGTCCACCCAGCCAAAGGTCATCCTCAGCGCCGTGTGTGGGTGTAGTGAGATGAAGTGACTCAGGACAGTAACACATTTCAAATGAGATAAACCCGACTGGTGGCCAGTAGTGCCCGCTGGCCAGTCCTAAAGTTGACACACTCCAATCCTAACTTGAGGGCTTTGTAAAGACCTTCTCTGGTCTACACGTGATAGTACTTGATGGCACTTTCATCTGAAGGGCCTCTGTCATGGATCTCTGCTTTATTTTTATGGAGAGAATTAGAACAAAAATACCCTAAATATTCTATGAGAGTCTCCGAATTGCTTCTCACAGATCTATCTAGACAAAATTTAAACATTTACAGGGAGTAAGCAGTGTATATTCTATCCTTACATTGTGTCTTTGTCACTATGATTTGCATTCATAAAGGAAGCCCAGCAAACTTGGAAAGAGAATGACTTTCTGATTGAATCATGTAATTTCAAACAAAGCTGTTTTATGGATAAAGAATATTAATTACCATTCCCAGAATGATCCCCAGTTTTCTTTTTGTTTTGAGTTGTGTGTGAACAGAAACATTTGTGCATTCCACACAAGGTCAACATGGATTTAAAAGCAGAGACACTTCGAAAATTTATTCATGGTGGAATCGAGAGCGTAGAATTAATTAAGTGCACAGAAGCTGGAAGATAGAGGGGTCCTTGCCTCCTTTTTTGTTCTTTAAAGCACTTTGTTCCATTGGGAGATCACAGTTTGCCAACAGGGTATATGCATTTGTCATGGTGTTTATTACTAAACTGAGCAGGTGGAAACCAAAGTAGGCATAAAGCTGGAAAGGGGTGTGTCTTGAATTTGTTTCTAGGAACTTTAGTACTGAGGATGCCCAGGGATTGCTGTTGGAGTCACACCGCCATGCACACACTTCCATCTCCCAGCCCTTCCTGGCCTCACATCTCTGTCGCTTTTGGTCCTTTTTCCTTTATTTCAACAGTATTTTACTCCCCACCCTCCATTTCCAAAGTGGAAGCTGCTAGGGATAACAGACTAGTCCTGAGTGCTCTCATCTGATCAGTTAGTAACAAGGAAATGTTTCTCGGGCCACATGGGGGCTCCAGAAGAGCAGTTAGATTTGAGCAGAGCAGATGGTTCCTATGTTGCTCTACCAGTCACCTCGGAGTGGGATTTCTTACTTTGTGGGGACGCAGTGCCCAGCACCATACGTGTACTTGTGGCACATTTCACAAAGTATCACTGACTTACGCTTTAGCGGAGAGTTGTTCTGCAGAGACTTCCAAGCTCGCCCTGTGAGGCTCTGTCCTGCATGCTCTCAGGAAACGTCTACTGGAATAAAGTTCTGCTTTTTGATCTGGGGATTTATAGGAGAGGGAAGGGCCACGCAGAGCGAGCAAGGCAGTTGGAGCTTTGATATCTCCAACAGGTAACTAGCAGGGCTGTGCAAACTACCAGGCCAGTGAAGAAAGCGTCATGTCCAGGGCAGGCAGTCCACAGCATGTCTTCCCTTCCTCGCCAGGATACATGAGTTGTCCTTTACCCCAGGACTGCAGCCCCCATTCCCACTGGCCTGGGAGGCGCTCCTGCTGAGTGCTAATGAGGAAACCACCAGGAGAGAATAGTGCTTTCATTTATCTCGATACCTTATTGCCACTGTATCGAGATAGATAAC
This sequence comes from Phataginus tricuspis, assembly GCA_029783875.1. Lineage (NCBI taxonomy): Eukaryota > Metazoa > Chordata > Mammalia > Pholidota > Manidae > Phataginus > Phataginus tricuspis. Next base: position 22,254,477 of record JAQQAC010019064.1, read on the forward strand.
TTGGTTTGAAGAAAATACACATCTCTTTTGCAGGACGGACCTGATATCCTTGATCTGGGGGCTATGTTAAAAAAGAAAAGAACAAGAAACAATAGACTCTCACGCCTAATAGCTTGATTTACATATAGGTTAACAATGCAGTCTTTTAACATGACAGCCACCAAGGGAGAGGGCGGTCCTGCACTCAGCTTTGTGCTGAGCCTCTGGTGCAGTTGTTGACCATACACAGGGATTAGGGTTTTATATATGAGTAAGACTCGCCTGGTTTTCAATGAATCCAGGAACATATTCCACTGGAAAATAGAAATGAGAGTTCAAACTTGGTCCCACCCACATGGGTATGGTTAAGTTTTCTCATTTTCCCTAGGGGGTGGCTATGAGGTAGAGAGGTGAGGGAAGTGGCTTCTAAAGGTGGAAGTGGTTGAACTGCACCATCAGAGGGTGAGCTGGTCTCTCTCAGTCCGAATTTCTTACCAGCAACTACTAATGTTAACTCCATTTGGGTCTGAACTGTGCACTGCAGGGCCTTGTTGATGTTGGGGTTGCTTTGAATTTTTACTGAGAAAAATGCCTTTTGTAAATCCAGGTGGGTTACACGCAGAACACTCCCCCTTCAAGAATCACTCCTGTTATCATTCGCTATAATGGCAACTGCATGAGCTGAATTGCGTCTTCCAGAGCTCATATGTTGAAGCCCTAACGCCCTAGCACCTCAGAATGTCACGGTATTTGGAGACAGCGTCTTTAAAGAGGTCATTTAGTTAAGGTCGCAAGGATGGACTCTATTCCAGTATGGCTGGTGTTTTTTAAGAGGAGATTAGGACCCAGGGAAAAGACTGTGTCTTTGCGCAAGGAGAAGCCTTGACTTCAGACTTTTAACCTCAGGCACTGTGGGGACAGAAGTTTGTTTAAAACCCCTGCCCTGCCCCCAGCCTGTGATGCTTTGTTTGTGACACAAATTCAGCAGTGGGTGCAAACATTGCATGAACTTAAAATGTTTGTCTTGACAGTCAAAGTCATTACAACCTTGGTCACCAATTAAATATTTATAGACTATTTCCTTTACAGTTTTCTTTACCCCTCTGGTAAAGTTTTTCTGCTTGTGTGTGCATACCTTTTTCTATGAGCAGAATGTCTTCTGTTACTAGAAATGAGGAGATTTGCTTTAGAAATAAGGCAGCTAATGTCACTCTTGGAGGGACTGAGCTGATGGCTCTGCAACAGGTTTGATGCTTTCTGCAGAAAGGTGCCATTTTCCTGGTGCCCAGGCCATTGTACTGATCTGATTATATCCGGAATGTGTCCGATGGTAAGAATTTATGGCTTTATAAGTGAGCGTTTCTGCTTCAGGGAAGGGAAGCCTACCATTGACAGACTTCCCTGCTGCCTCCAGGGCTGAGGTGAAGGGCAGGAGGAGGAGGGGCGAAGTGGCAGGACCAGGGAGCAGTGGGGGTGGGGTGGCAGGTGGCTACCCAGGGCTCTCGGGAGGCAGCTCTGCAGACAGACTGGGTGGTAGATCTGGCCATTTGGGGCCGCACTGGTTTTTCCGAAAAGGCTGCCCTGGAGTCTCTGGTGGAGGCAGAAGCCAGCATGAAGCCCGTGCGGGGACTGGAGGGGAGGGAAGGGAGCTGAGAGTCGGCTGGCTCAGCCTTTCTAGGAACTCTAGAAGCAAGGGAAGTCTTGAAGGTAGGTTTTGGGGATAATCCTAATTCAGGACTGGTTCTTTGTCCCTTGAGATTCAAATAAAAGAGGAGCCTGCTTTACCCGAGTCTGCCTAGAACTTTCAGCACCCCATCCCTTGGAATTTGAGGGGCTTTCTGTGTTCTAACCACCATTTCTGCCTACCGACTCCCAAAGCCTTTTCCAGTTGGTTCCCTTCCCCTCTGCCCCCCTCTGTGTGAAGCCAAAGGAAGCACTCTCACTTAATCTTGCCAAGCCCGGTTTTCTCTCTTCGTCCTGACTTCCTGCAGCCTCCTCCTGCGTACCAGGGACCCTGAAGGACTCTGCCTAGAAGGCGTCCTCATGTGGGTCCTCCGTGCCTCTTGGGCAGAGTCTGTGCTCTTCTGAGAGTGGGGAGCAGGGTGTGCGTGGCTGGCTAGGCTCCAGTCCAGCTCTGCCCTTAATGTGAGATCCAGGGCACCTTTTCCACTCTCCGCGGTTTACTTTCCATATCCGTAAAACAGGGTAATAATACTGCCTACCTCCTAGGGTCATTTGGGGAAAAACATGGATTAACCAAATTACCATCTGAAGTCCCTCCAGCTGAGCCTGGTGTTGACAGCTGTCCTCCCACCTGGGCCTTAAGGCAGGGCCTCCACTGGCGAGAGGAGCCCACGGGGGTCTGGCTGAGCCTGGAGGCCCAGTGTGGGGGGCTGGGCTGCAGAGGGAGGGTCAAGGGTGGCTGGAAGTTGGGCGTCTGGGCAGAAGGGCAAGGGGCTAGGCTGGGGGTGGCCCTGCTTATGGCCCAGCACTCGTTAAGCAGGGCTAGAGCTTTGGTCACCCCACACTGGGAGGCTTTTTTGGCCACAAGTCTCCAATCAGTGTCAAGTACTGTTTTATATCTTGTCTGCAAGCAACTGGGAGAACCGAGGGCATACTGCCCGGTGGCTCACAAAGCATGGCCTACCACTGCTAGGCACCCACTGTCATACCTCAGGCCTGCCTCTGGCCTAGCGGGCAGGAGTGGGGGCTGAGGCAGGCCTGTGTGGTGGGCACAGGCCGGAGGCCCCATGTTTATCCCCTTGCCTTGGCATTTGAGCACTTGATGACATCCTGGAAGGTTCCAGAGGAGTTGGTGTGCAACCGTGGGAGTCCGTAGCTTGCTTTCCTGGATGGCCTTCGCTAGGATTAGGTTTCCTTGGGTGTGAGCTCTTAATTCCCTGGAGCAGCTCCTCAGAGGAAAAGCCCTTTGCAGGAACATGGTTGCCTGCTGTTGCCTTCTTCATGCCCAGAAATTTCCAGCGACAGCAGTTGCTTCTTTGGTCACCTTTGATGGTCAGGGTACAGAGGGTGGTGTTTGCACCCCTAGAGGGTTGACTTGGTAGAATGCAGAGCCCTGCGCAGGGTCTGGTTGCAGCTCCTCACCACTCCCTGAAAGTGCCATTTGAAAGATGATAACCATTATTTTGAGAACTTCTGAAGTGGCGGGTGGCAAGGCCCATTAGACCCTTGTGTTAACTTGGGGTAGGTTCCACTATTGTCCTTCCTTTAAACAGTTCTAAGTTATTGCAAGGGTTCTGTTTCTGAATGGGTACTGGGCACCTGGATCCTCAGTGCACATTTCCTCCTGTCTCAGGACAGGCCCAGCGCTCTGCAGGTTGCCCTTGCAAGCTCAGCCTTGGGGAGCCAGCTGACCACCCCCCACGCTGCGACGCGCCCTGCCTCTTTTTGTGCGTGTGGGTGGCCGGGGCCTGGGTGTGCCGGGAAGGAGTGGGACTCCAGGCGAATCCCTCCCTGGGGGCCTTTCCTGAGGCAGCAGACCCCCTCCCTCTGACCAGCTCCGGTTCCCTGACATGCTGCGTTGCTGTAGACAGGTTCTCCCCGGGCTGTCACACTCTGGGAATCCCCCACCCCCAGGTGTGTGTTCCTGCTGTCCACTGAGGGAAGGGCACACTGTCTCACGGGGCAGCCACCCAAGATCAGCAGCAGCTGAGGATTTGTGTGGCCAGGGAAGAAGTGAATCACCCTTTTCTGTGTTTCCCTAGCAGCTGGAGACTTCATAGATAAACTTAGGGGGCGGGGACCGCTGCATGGTGTAGCAGGTAAATGGGGGTTGGGGGTGGTGTCAAGCAAGTCAGCTGACCTCCTGTTTGTTGCAACATGACCCAGGCATTACTTCTGTCTCCCAGAATTAATCTTGAACCAACCACCCGGATTGGTAAAGTTAACTATCAGGCGGCATTTATTAAGTAGATCACACTGATAGGGGCTGGGGTTTCAAGATGAAGTTGTAGGCCCTGTGTCAAGGACCCTCCTCTTCTGGGGGAGGTGGTTATGTAAATGGCAAGTGTCCCATCAACCAGGGAGCTTGATACTGAGAAGGGGTGGCCCAGGTGTACACAGGTGTTGGGGAGGGGACAGGAGTCTTGAGCCCAGGCCCCAAGGATGAGTAGGATTTAGCTGGTCCTGCTGCCCCATCAGGAGACTGTGGCTGGTCAGGATTAGAAAGGAGTTCACTGTGTTGAAATGAAAAATCTTGGGATATGCAGAAAACTCACATTTGTTCTAAGCCCTGGGCCAAATGCTTCACATACATCATAGTTGGTCCTTACCTCTTCCCTGTGGTTCTGCCTTACTGCAGAAGGGAACTGGAGGGGAGACTCAAGGTAACTTTCCTGAGGGCACATTGGGATTGCCTCATTCTGGCTTTGGAGCCAAGCCCCTTAGCCACTCTGTGCATGCAGCAGGGACGGCTGGGGGCTGTCAGGAGCCTGGAGTGCTAGTTAAGGAGTGTGCATTTTATTTAGCAGGTGACAGGGCCCTCTGGGGGCCTAAGCAGAATTGTGCCCTAACGTAAAACTCTGATTGCAGCAAAAAGGATGGTTTCCTGAGTGGGAGGCACCAGGACCGCTTGCCCCAGGAACCCAGTGATGGACAGAGAAGGTGGGAAAGAAAGGGAGGAGGAAGAGGGACTCCAGGAGCTGGGAGGACCCTGGTAGAGGGTTGTAGGGCTACGGGGAGGAGAGGCTCCTGTTCCCGTTTTTTACTAAAGGTGGGGGGACAGAGTATTGCACGTGCTGGCCTGCGACGAGGAGATGATTGTGATTGATGGCCCAGGGCCCATTTGCCAACTCTGAGCAGGAGAGATGGGTGTGGTTGGGAGTCCTGAGAGCAAGGCAGCTCTGAACGGGTGGCTCAGGTCTTGCTAAGACGGCAGGGTGCTGTAATGTGTTCAGGGAGGGCAGCAAGCTTGGAGACCTGGGGTGGGAAAGAGGGGGCCAGGCTGCAGGGAGGGCGTGCAGGGTGCTGGCGCCCCGCCCCTCAGCCAGCCTGGGAGCATCCGCAGTGGGGCCTGGTGACGTGGGCCCGGCCCTCCCATGCCTGAGCATGCACAAGGTTCTCTGAGCGAGGTGGAGGGCAGGGCAGGGCCACGTTCCCAGGTGGAGCTGGTGCTGCTGGTCCCTGTTCTGAGGAGCCACGGGTCTAGTGGGCTGAAGTGTGGATGGGACCCACTTTTCCAGGTGAGGTCGTAGGTGGGCAAGCAGAGTGGTGAGTGGAGCAAAGAAAGTGATACCTCTTGGCCTTTGCTGGGTAGAGAAGACTCTGCAGGATTGGGAGGACTGGATGTGTTAAAGCAGGCCTCCCAGTGGCTGGGAGTTCCGGAAAGAACGGCCGGCCGGCGTGAAGGGTTTTGGGCAAAGAGTGGGTGCTGCAGCCAAGATTGTAGGGCGGCGTTAGTCTCGGGGAGGCTGAAGGCTGGCCGTGGGAGGAGGCCCCACCAGCATAGCAAAGGAAGGGAACATGGTGGGGGGCGGGGGGTGGAGAAGCAGCTGTGACCTGGTTCTCCACATGAAGCTGAGCTCCCCTGGGGCCTCCTTTGGGGTGGCTGGGGGGAGTGACAGGAAGGAGGGTGGGGGAGGCGTGGTGGCACGTGCATCCGCTCACTGCCCGGCCGAGCCGACTAGTAATACCTTAGATGGTTACAGGACTTCATGCTTTAGAGGTTTTTCAGGCCGCCTTGGATCCACAGACAGTAGTGGCCAGAGCTGGGTGAATTAGGCACCATGAAAAGGCAGTTTTATTTATCATTGCCCTGCTTCCTTCATGGAAGATTCTGGAGTTGGTGGTGATCTTTTACAGGAGGCAAGCATAGCACAACATCCTAACTAAGGGAGCTCAGGGGCCGCCCCAGTTGGTGTCCCCGCAACGTCTTCCTGCTACGGGCATCTTACTCCTGCTTTTCTGGTTGCCGATGAGCCATGCATGGCAAGCAGATGAGAGGACACGGATGTTTATTCCATTTTATTGTGTCAGAACTGCCCCGTGACCTACTTCTCTTCTTTCCCAAGAGTGCGAATGCAAATTGGAACTACCAAGGGGGTGGCTGCTGCCTCTGGCTGCGTGTGGTGTGTTTATCCTCCGAGCCTGGGGAGCACTGAACTGGTGACACTTTGGCTAATAGAGGCAGGAGGTGGTCACGTGTCTCCCGCTGCTGGTTGGCAGGGGTGTGTTTGGGCTCTGAACAGGCATCTTAGTCACGTTGTTTTCGACATTTAGGGAAAAATATATCAAACCTTCAAGTCCCCTGGTCACAGATATCTCCTCAGCCAAACCCCAGAAGTGATAAGTCTGTAAAGAAGGCTTTACCTGATAGTGAGCATTGTCAAAATTCCCAGGGCATTACTTGTAGCTTTGATTTTTATTTTCATAGAGGTCCTGGGCTTTACACATCTTTGGGGCCAGTGGATCTAAAGGCAATCTTGGAAGCATCTAGAAGTTGTCAGACTTCCTCAGGTGCTGTTCTTTGAATGCTCATGGTATTTATTTCCACTCTGGGAGGCTATTAGGAGGGTCCTCCCTAAGTTTTGATTGCAAAGTCTGCAGGAAGATGTGCAGATGTTATCAGAGGAATCCCTTCCAGTGGATCCTGCAAGGGAAGATGTTCCCAGGAAGTCCTCGTCCTTGAAGACTGGGAAGATTAAGTAATCCTTAGGAATTTCTTGGTTTTTCTCCACAAATTCCAGAGCTTCTGTGCAGCTGTCCAAGGGACAGGTGCAGAGTTGTGTGTTATTCTTGATTAAATCCTTGTTATCCTCAGCTGAATCTCCACTGAAAGCCGGAAGGGTAAAAGGAGGGGCTGAGGGGCAAGTGGCCGTTAGTGGGAGAGACTGTGGTTGTCGCCCCAAGTGGTATTTGTATGTGTTTCCATAAAGTGATGCTTAATAGATTGGTTTTAATTTTAAGTCACGTTTATCTGGTACTTAGCAAGAAGACCAACAAGAAATTTCAGGCATTTTTCCTTTGGGAGTGAGAAGCTACTCATAATTGACTGTAATTGGCATATTTTAAAAAATCAAGACTTATTCTCATCAGCACACTTAAATGGACATGAAATTTTAGCTTGGTTTTAGATGCTTCCCAACTGGCTCCATGTACCCGGATTTGTGGAGGAATCAACCCTGGGCAGGAGCCTGTCCCCTCTTCCCCCTGCCCTGAGGCAGGTGGCTTCCCGTGGAGTTGGCTTCTTTATCTGTAAACTGGGCTGAATTAAGGCTACTTCCAGCTCTACAGCTTGCTGTGATGTAAATGTTCCCTTCTCAGAGGATGAAGTCTGTGTGTGAACGTGTCACCCCACCCTGGTGTAATAAGGGAGAGGACAGTGTGACCGGTCAGTTCCAGTCCTGAGTCCATTGGCCTGCCCAGCCTTGCACCCGGGTCCCTGCAGGGCAGGCCAGTGAGCTTAGCTCAGATTGCCCGTATTCTCAGGTGCTGTCTGTCTGTCCTCTACAAGGGACTCATGGGTCAAAGCCTTTATGTGTCTTGCTTCGGATATTTTCTGATGAAAAATAATATAGTATTGCTTTGGATTTTAAATGATTAATGTTGGCAAAACCTAATTTTTTCTTCTTTAGCATTTTAATCATGTCCATGATACTTATTCATTGAAACTAATTGTAATCGATGTCTTGTCTGTCACAGAATGAGGACTCTTTAACCATTGCTGTTCTTCCTGTTTGGGGAAGGATTCATGGTAATAAATGCTTCTCTTTTTACAGAGTGAGGATCTAGAGCTTTTCATTATTATATACAGAGGCAGGAAAAAATGGTTGAATTGACAAAACTAAACTGAAAAGCCAGGAAGTCACAGGAACCACTCATCCCCTTCCACGTGAGGGCATCTTCCCTGTCCCTTCGGAGCAGCCCTTCTCCACTGGCGGCTTTCTGCGCCCGAGGAGACACTTGCCAATCTCCGCCCATGGGGTTTGTCTGACTGGGGTGGGGAGGGTACTGCTGGTATCTAGTGGGTGGTGGCCAGGGGTGCTGCTCAGCGTCCCACGATGCACCGGACAGCCACGCCCCAAAGTAGGACCCGGCCCAGAGTGACCCGGGCTCTGAGGTCGAGACACCCTGCTCTGGATGAAGGCCAAATACCCTTTTTGAAACCTTTGAGTGTTTCAGATAGAAACAATCACTTTCTGCTTCCCTTTTATCCCATGTAGCGGTTTCTCCTAGGTGTTGGTTCTTTATGACACTCATCAATCCCACCCCCTCGGTCCCCGTCCCCTCCATCCCCGTCCCCTTCCCCAGTTGCCCCATCACTGAGCAGAGTGCTCGGGGCTTCACACTGCCGTCAACCTGCTTGGCCAGCAGATGACTAAGAGCAGGCGGGCCTCTTGCTTTAACAGTGGAGGTGCACTGACCGTCCACTGAGGGTCACTGCTCCGCCTCGCAGATGAAATCCTCGGCCGGCAAAGCATGAGCCAGTGCCCACGCTGCTGCCCACACAGGTGTGTTTGCTGAGCTCCGGCATCTTGTAGTCTAGTTCACCTGTCATCTGGGAGCTGGGGGAGGGCTGCCCAGAGAAACCAACCCTATGCTGGCAGGGTGCTGCGCAGGACTTGAGGCCCCCCCAGGAGTGGATCGCCCCTTCCTCCTGTGCCCTGCCCCTCTTGCAGAGGCACCTCACTCCCTGGTTTCCTTTTATAAAACCACCTGATTCTCAGATCCCAGGATGCCTTCGGACAGGAAGTGGACTGAAAAGGCCCTTTCTTTCTTCGAAGGTCAAACCCAGTTTGGTTGTGATAAGTAGTCCCTGGCCTCTTCTCACTCTGTCTGGAGCTTGGTGGAGCTGTCATTGAGATCCCCCTGGGGGCTCCTGCGGGAGCTGAAGAGTGCAGGGCATGGTGCTGCCTTGTGGTGTCTGTGTCGAGATGAGCAGGGTGGCCTGTGGCTGGGCTGGCAGTGCTGGTACTGATGTTGGTCCTCGAGCAAAGTCACTGGCAGGAGGATGTAGGTGCTCAGGGGGCCTCCCGTGGGCTTTTTCCTGATGGATCTGAAGGTCCTCACCCCAGGGACCACGCATTCATGTCCTTCTGCAGACTTGTCAATTTTTGGTTCCACTTTTAACCTTCCACTTGTAAAATGAGGGAAACTGGGTCCTTAAGGAGTTCAACTCAGATAGGGTTGATTGCTGAGTTGTCAGAAGCTGGGCATCAAGGTAGGTCTTAGATCAGAAACCATTCCCCCGACAGTGATTTACTTGAATCTCATGGCAAAAAGGTACGCCATGGAATTGTCAGTATAGCATAAATGCCTTTCTTATTATATCTTTGTTCCTCAGTATGTGTCTCTCAGTCACCCTGCTGCCAGAAAATAGCCCCATGAACTGGGGGAGGGGTTCTTTCTTGGCTCCTGCGGTGGGCATGCAGAAGCCAGGCCAGGGTCAGGGGTGGGCTGGTTTCTGTTGCCCCCACAGACGTGGCTCTGCTAAGATACTGTAAATGTGATTACTAGCTGGCAAGTTCTGTTATTTGGAAAGTTAGCTTGTGCAGCAGATGGCTCTGGTGACTACGAGAGGTTTCCTTTAAATAAGGCTTATTTAATAACACTTGCAAAATAATATTCTCATGGAAGATGTTTAATTTATTGGCAGCTAGAAATGGCCCAGGACAGGAAAGTCATGGGAGGGTGGCCAAAGGATCTCATAAACTTGGAACTCAGAGAGCAAAGCCAGCTGCAGAGGGTGATGAGTGGGGGCAAGGTAGGGCTGTCCCCCTTCCCTGGACTCCCTCTGCAGCCCTTGCCTGTCAGGCACTGGAGTTCCTGCTGAGCTGAGGCTTTGCCTGCCTGCCTGCCTGCCTGCTGTTTGGTTTGATGTAGCAGTGAGATCAACTACAGCCTCTTTTTTTTTTTTTTTTAAGGCAAAAGGGTGATCTATTTCTAAGATACTGAAAATGATGGTCTAGAGGGATCAGTTTAAAAAGCAACGGGAAAATAAATCAAAATGCTACCTGAAACACATATAGCATAATTTTATTTTTAGAAGGCAGATCTGGTTTTGTAAAGGAGGATTTGGATTTTGGAGTGACAGGTTCTGTCTGAGCCTCTGATTCTGAGCATTGGAAGAGCCCATGTATCCAGGGCGGTGGGGAGAGGCAAGTGTCCCAGGTCTTTCCACCTAAACAGTCCCGCCCAAAATGGAATGGTTGTGATTGGTGTGGAAAGTGAATGCTTCCTCTGGAGGCAGAAAGCGCTGAAAGATGGTGAACATTCCCCTGTGGGTGGAAGGTTTCTCATTCAGTGTCTTCTAAGATTCAGTGTCATCTAAGGTGGATCAAATGGAATCTTCTACTCTGCAGCCTGCATCCCTGTATTGCAAAGTGCAAAACCTGGACTGGATTTTAGGCAACCGTATAACAATTGGAAGACACTAACAGTTCAGTATTTGAGCTCTAAATACTGTTTTGTTACCTTGGGCTTTGAATGCCTCAGGTAACAACAAAGATCTACATCTTAAATGGGACAACTAATTTCAAATTAAAATTAATCTCAATGGTGAGAAAGACCCCCAGGTTAAGTTTAGAGCCCTCGGTCCTGCTCGAACCGTTGTGTTGCAGTAGTTTGCCACTCCTCGTTGCTGGGCTTCAGTTTCTCTGCTCATGGGCCTCTCGGACCTTTAAGTCTGTACAGCCGCTGTCGAATTGTAGGCTTTAGCCAAACCTCAGTGGCACACATCTCTCACAGTGCTGGGCGCAGCTTGTCCCTCCCTCATCCTTTAACTCCCTGCATTTTTCACATGGCCTTGAAAACTGCATTTTTTCACAAGTTTGTGAGTTCTTCAAGGAAGAGACCCTGCCTTCTCTCTGTGCGGTGTTGCAGTAGGTATGTTTGATGTATTTGATGAATAAATGAACAGGTAGATGAATGAATGAGAACAAGCTGAGATACTGACATCATTTGTTTGATTAGCGTCAGGTTCAATAATAGCCACCTGTTTCTCTCCAGCCGTGAGCTGTGTAGCCTTGGGGAAAGTGCCCAGCTCCTCTGAGCCTTCACATCCCCCTAACCTAATGGGCTCCAGAAACTACATTCTGATGGATGATGACTGTCTAGCCCCCACTCTAGAAGTTGGTGGTTCTTCAGGTCTTAAAGTGGGCTTTTTATTGAAACTCAGAAGTGAAGACTAATCTGTCCTGGGGCCCCCCACCTTTGCAGTGAAGACATGTTAGAATTACCTTTCTTTAACCCTGGAATGCCAGGAGCAGGTAAACAGCTTATTGTGACCCTATGATGGTGGCAATCAGGTTATCCAGGTAGAGCCACTGGGGATGGTCCGTTTTAAGGTATTTTTTTATAGACTTTATTTTTCAGAGCAGTTTAGGTTCGCAGCAATATTGAGCAGAAGGTACAGAGAATTCCCATCTACCCCAGCCCCCCACACATGCACAGACTCCCTCCCCCACTGTCAGCATCCAGGGCGTGAGATATTTGTCATACTTGATGAATTGTTACATGGACACGTCATTACCACCCATAGTCCATACAGTCTGTTTGGACAAATGTGTAATGACACATATCCACCACAATAGTATCATTAGAGTATTTTCCCTGTCCTAAAAATTCTCTGCTCTAAGTATCTTTTAAAAAAATAAATCAACTAGTAGTCTTTCTGTCTTACCTCATTAAATACAAATATTTAATTTCTGGGAAAATCCAGATTTCCTAGGCTATAACCTCCTTCATAAGACACCCTGTGATTCATCCTTATGTCCCTTTCTTGCCATGAACACAATATGCACCCCATAATTATTTGTTCAAAGAAGAAAGAAGGGGAAACTGGTCCTTGCAAATATAATGCCTCGTCACGGGCACTTACCCTGGAAACAGCCTCTCGTGAATTGTGGGCCTTTCTAGGCCTGGAGAAGCCTGTGCAAGCATCCGGTTTCATTGACATTTTCCTTCTGAAACTCTTACGGAAACCAAAACGTCTATGTTAAGGACATCATGAAGAACTAATGTGTTGATCAACTACGTACGAATATTGTGTTGTATCAGACAGATGTCGAGAACCAGCGTCTGTAGAACCAAGAGGTATAGCAAACGGGGAAGTTTGATGGAAGAGAAACTCAACATCCAATATTAACAGTAAATGTTCAGTGCTCACATAGAATGCCTGGCACACGGTGTCGTGGCTGATGTAATCCTCACAAGGATGCTCACTCAGAGTTTAGGTACGATTTTCTTCGACCCCAGTTTATGGCTGTAAAAACTGATATGGTAGGAAGTGGACAAGCCCAGTGTAAAGAGGCAAATCTTTCTTCCTGCACCTAACTGCATTTTTCCCGTTACCCCGGGCAGCCCACAGTGATCATCTGTCAGGAGCCTTTCCCCACACACTGGGAAAATACTCCTGAGATACCTTGTTTTTTATAAGTAGTTATTGAGTCTAATCGTCTCCAGAGCTCAGTTAGGAGAGATGCTTCACATAAACCCGCAGCTGGTGAGACACGTGCCGTATTTTGTTGCTTTCGCAAGCCAAGCCCCGGAGTGTTGGTGTGGGCTTCGGGTTCGGCTGCATGCCAGGCCGTCCCCGGAGGCTCCGGTCCGCGCGGCACGATCCACCCCGGTACTTGGGCCAGCCGGCGGGCCGCGCTCCCGCATCCGCGCTCCCGGGATCGGCCGCCGGGCTGGGCGCGCGGCCCGCGGTCGCTGCACGTCGGCCCCCGCCCCGCCCCGCCCCGGCGCGCATTTCCATTTTAAACCGCCGCCCGCCCGCCCCTCGGCCGCGGCCGGCGCAGCTGCCCGCGCGGCCCGGCCCTGGGAGTGGCGAGACTGCGGAGCCGCCGAGCTGTGCAAAAAAGGCCCGAAGATGCGAGCGAGCCCTGCGCCGTAGACAATGAACCCGCGGGCTTCGCCGCCCGCCCCGGGCCCTGCGCGCCGCGGCCGCACCTGCCGGCGAGCCCGTCCGCGCGCCTGACCCCCCGCCCCCTCCGCCCATGGCTCAGCGGCCCGGGCCCAGACCCCCGCACTCGGGCCGCGCGGCGCACGGGCTGGCGGGCGCCAGGGGCGCCGTCCCCGCGGCGTGAGCGCGGGCCGAGTGCGGGGGTCTGGGCCCGGGCCGCTGAGCCATGGGCGGAGGG
>JAQQAC010019064.1:22267955-22289791 GCA_029783875.1 Phataginus tricuspis
CTGGCGGGCGGCGCGGCAGCCGCGGCCTCGGGCGACATGTACCTGCTGGACGGCAGCAGCGAGCCTGCGCCTCCGCCCGCGGACGTCATGCCTCGCGGGACGCCCCCCAGGAAGACCGTCTACCGCATCTCCGTGACCATGGTCAAGAAGGAGCAGCTGACCGCGCCGGGCCCCGGCGGCCCCCACCCGCGCCCGGCTCGGAGGCCCCGGCCCGCGCGCTCTCCGGACGCGCCCGGGCGGCTCGTGGAGGAGGCTGAGGAGGCAGTGGGCGCGGAGGACCCCGAGGGCCTCCGCCCGAGCGCCTGGGACTTCCGCACCTTCCGCACCCGCAGCACCGGGCAGCTGGAGCTCGGGCGGCTCCGGCCGTGCGCACGCGGCCCGCAGCGCGCGGACCTGGCGGGCAGCCCCCTGGCCGGGGAGGCGGGGCCCGGTTCGCCTGCGCCCGGCAGCCCGGACTTGGACGAGACCCGGGTCGCGCCCCTGCGGCGGAGCCTCAGCTTCAGGCACTGGAGCGGGCCCGAGGTGCCGCGGGGCCGCGGGAGGCGCCACAGCAGCTCCGGGAGTCTGGCTTGGGCGCCGGGGGGCGAGGCCGAGACCGGCCCGGGGGCCGCCCTGGAGCCCGCGGCTGTCGCGCAGCCTGCCTCGGAGAAGCGCAACACCCTGGACGTGGGCGAGGTGCTCAGCAAAAACGACACGCTGTCGGACCTGGAGCGCTGGGAGCGCAGCAAGAGCAAGAACCGCACGCTGGACAACAGCGACCTGCAGCGGCTGGAGCGCGCGCGGGCCGCGGCCGCCGGCTCCGGCTCGGCCTCGGAGCACCGGCTGCTGCGCTTCTTCAGCGGCATCTTCGCGCGCAGGGACGGCGCGCCCGGCGGCGGCCCCTCTCCTCGGAGCGGCGCCTCGAGGGCGCGCGGCTACTTTAGCAGCCTGCGGCGGGCCCCAGCCGACGCGCACTCGTCCAGCGGCGAGAGCATCGACGGGTCTCCGCGCAGAGGTGGGCGGCGGCCGCGGAGGGGAGGGCAGTGGGGGGACCGGCTCGGCTTGGCAGAGGGAGCTGGGACTCGGGAGCCGCTAAGGGACCTGTCCTCCCAGGGCACCAGCCGGCAAGCGGCCACGCCGGATTTGAACTCGGGTACTGAGGTTTTTAAGCCAGTCATACTGTGGCGGTCTGGAAGTTCTTGGCTGCCCCTGCGCCCAGCCGTATGATGGCACCTTTCAGGGTCGGCCGCCTCAGCCGCCGTGCGCCTGTCTGGGGAGATCACCTTGGCGGGCGGTGCCTTTTCCCCGCAGGTGCCCGCGCAGGTGATTATCCGTAAGCAGGCCCGCGAGTTCGTGGCTGCGCGGCGTGCTTGAGGGCTGTGGCACCTGTGGGCTGCCTCTCGGAGCCGGGGCTTGGCTCTGAAGCTCCTGCCCAGGTGGTGCTGGCTGGCCAGGAGAAGCACGTTCATCTGGGCTAATTTCTTCTCCAGTCTGACGCCTAGTCTCCCTGTAGGCGGCGCCATCTGTGAGCGCTGGGATGTGGCCGGGCTGACTCTGCTGTTCTCGCCTTTGGGGCTTCTGGTAAAGACAGTTCACCCAGGGATCTAGGATATCGGCCTCTCTCTCCACAGCCTCCCTGCAAACTGGTATCTTATAAGGACAGTAAGTCTGGGACTGGGTTTCTGTTTCGCAGTAATGAGTTCCAGCATATAGGCAGGAAAATCAGCTCCAGAACCCGTTCTGAAATTTCCGTTCACTGTTCTCTTACGCCCTCTACTAGGGAGCTTGCAGGGAAGGTTCGGGAAGCAGGTGGGATACTTTCTTGCAAAAATCAGGTGTCCTTCGGTAGTGTCTGGAGGTTAGAATTTTCCCAAAGCTGCAAAAAAGAACCCGATCTTTGTTTTGTGGGGTCATAACCCTAAAGGGAAGAGACTGGGGACTGGTGGTGGACTTTGACACCCATGCTGGGGTTGGGACTGTGCCTGAAGATACTGGTCCTTGAATTTCACCAAGAATCACCAGTAATATCCCTGGTGCTAATTACCCAAGCTCTGCCTCTGATGGAGATAAAGGTAGCTGAAGCTCTCACCAGTGTGGGCTTTTAACTATTTTTGATGCTTACTCACCACCCCTGGAGAGAGGATTCCTCCCAAGTGGACCATCACAGGGTAATTGACTGCTGAGGGTACAGAATTAAGACCAGCCAGTGCAAAGATAACACTGACCTTGCTGAAATATTTTTAAGGTGAACTTAAATGATATCATGTTCTAATATCCTTCTAATGATCCTCAGACTGTGTTAGAGAGTATTTGAAACCAAGCAGTTGAATTTGCACTAGCTTTAAAATCTGAGTATTTTGTTAGGATGTAGTATAAAGTGGTTAACAGGCTTACATTAGTTAACTTGCTATACACATCTTGTGTTTTAAACTGTGCTGGAATAATTACTTTGGAAGGCACTGTGTTTTACTCCACTATTATCCCATCCGTCCTGCATACTCTTAGTAACTTTTTAATGTTTTAAAACTATTGATATGAAGTTGCTACTGCCATCGTTTGTGTTCAGTGGAAGTTCTCCCTGTAATAGCAGACTTTCTGTCTTTGTTCTCTTGGGCTTGTAGAAAATACTAATTAGCTGCCTGAATTCCAGACAAGTATCCATCAGAGAGGAGGGTGTGGGAGGAATGCACACATGATTTTGAACCATTCATTGTGGAACCTACTGGTACAAGTTAAAAGCATCCAGGGTGTGGCTATTTTCTCTCTGGTCAGATGGATTGATAGTAGATTTAAAATAGTAAAGGTGTGAAGTGTGTTGAAATTTTTCCCTCTAGGGCTATAGAAAAGTAGTCATGATTATAACAATGCTTGGTTTGGTTTTCCCTTGTGGCCGGCCAGTCCTTCTCTGTGGGTGGAATCGCTCCAGTCTGAGACCACACTAGTGTTGTGGGTTGTGTAGAAAAACGGAATGTTAATGAACTAGGTTACAGCACACACAGTCAGAAGCTCGGTACTGTACCTCATTCTGAAGTTCTAGGTAATGACAAAAAAAATAAACCTACCTCTCTCACCTGCCTTTGACTAAACTGCCTGTGAAAGGTCAGTGTTCTCAAGATTTTCTTAAAGCTAGTATCTATCACAAGTAAAAGGTGCAACCTCTACAGCTTTTAGGTCTTTATGTTTTATTATATTTTTCTGATTTTTATATATTTGCTTCCTCTGACATAGGTTATTTAGAACTTAGGTGCTATTTAAATGAAGTTTTGAATTTACAGTAGATTTTTCTACAGTAACATTTAGATACTGTGGAACCAGGCTCACTTTCCCTGTAAACGTCCAGAGGGAAAAGTTCCATGAAGCCTTGCCCAATCCATGGGGCTAGGTGCATTTGCAGGACTTAAAAAATTTGGATTTTAGGAAGGTAAAGTGATGCATGTTACAGAACACTGTGCGGTTAGACAGGACCTTGTAATTAGTAATAACAAAGCCTGAGATATGTACACTCAGTATGATAAATACGTTTGCCACCAGGAATCTGTTAAACATTTGTGAATAAAGCTTCCGTTTCAGGCCTTCCTGGGATTTCAGAATTGCAGGTGAGCCACTGGAGACCTCTGGTGTGATGTACATCAGAAGGAGCCTCACTAGCTTTCTTTAAATCTTGGCCACAATGTATTAAAATGAGAAGTTGAGGTATAACAGAAATTAGAGGAAGCTTGTCATTGGGGCAGGTTTTCCTTTAGGTAGACTTTCAGCTATTAAAATTTTGAATTGACAATAGGAAACTCACTTTAAAAAACTATTACGTTAAATGATTTTCTTGGCTTAAGAAGTTTATGCTTGGTCTTAGACAAGGACCCTATGCTAATAATAGGGAAGAAAGATGGTTAGTATTCTGTTTTAAAATACCCAGGCTCCTATATCGGGTATCTGGTTTTCCTGTATTCCTAAGGCATTAAGAGCACCTGCGTTTGCAGGATGATGTTTGTCTGTTGAGGTTCTTTCTCCCTCTGGTGTGCAACAGTCCCCTCCCAGAGACCCATGCAGCGCGCTCTCCAAAACTGTCAGGAGTGTTAGAACAGTTCAGAGAGGCCCAGTGTCAGATCAAAGGCAGTTCCCCATTACCTGATACACATGTATGAGGGCAGAGTCTGTTGACATAAGTATAATTCAATACAAAGAGAGATCAAATAATAAATGACTGATCACACCAGGGTGTCCCTTTCTGTTGCACACTCCCTGTGTCCCAGCCAGCTTGCTCATAGTTCTAGGAAGCAGCCGTAGGCAGGGCTTGCGCAGGGCCGCACATGTCAGGGTGTTCTGTTGTGTCCGGGAGGATTGATTACAGCAATAAAGTGATTCATTGATAGTCGTGACTGAGGTTAGCTTTTTAAATTAGTAATTTACAGCTGATTTGTGAGAGCCACGTTTTATGAGTGGCTTTGTTCTTTAATTTCTTATCCCCTTGATTTGTATCAGTTTGTATAGTGTGATAGGCTGTCTTAACAGTTTAAAAAAAAAGCCCTTCAATGGAGAGAAGCAGCAATATTTGATGAAAATTTACTGAAATAACTTGATACGTGTTTATTTTTAAACTTGATTTGTCCTGAAAAGGACATAGATGGTTTTAAAGAAGCAGTGTCACTCAGCTTCCCATTTGAAACCTTGTGAACTGATTACATACTCAGTGTTTTGGAATTCACTTGCTTCTTATGGAACTCCAGGCAGGAATTTAGGAAAAAACACCTTGTTTTGTTATAAGGTTGAATTGCTTTCCTGGAGACAGAGCAGCCCACCTGGGATATAGGCAGAGACTTGGGCTGCAGTGTGCTGCGTTTCTTTTTGTCATCCTGGAGCCCATGTTTCAGCATAGTCACCTGTTAGCACCTTTCTTTATGTCAGCCGGGCTTGGAATATCTTGCCACCAATGGAACGTTCCAAAGTGTGTCTGCCAAAGAGGTCCTTCAGTGTTAACAAAGACATGTTGAAACCATCTGGTTGTACGGTTAACGCAGAACTTTTGTTTGGAAGTACAAGACCTGGCTATAAAGCACTGGCATGACTTACCTTCTTTAGTTGTCTGATTTTTCTATTGTGTTAACAGTGAGTTTCTGTGGTGTGTTCTGCAGGAGCAGGGAGCTAGAGCTAACCACCCCACAGTTCCTGTAGTCCAAGGCCAGTAGCCTGTTGGGAGATGGAAGTTGCAGCGAATCACAAGTGCATGGGATACTTAGGAGAAAGTGTGACTGCATTTCCCTGTGTAGCATACCTCTGAGATCCCAGAGCATAATACAATAACCTGGTTGCATGTCTGCCAATTCTAATGGTCCCTTCTGGGCACGAAGCCTGTATCATTCCTGTCTGTACTGTGGGGTTAAGAGCACTGTTCTTGGCATTTAGACTTTTATTAAGTGTTTGTGGGAGGGGTTAATGAAAGGATGTGGGGACTAACGGGAGTACATGTCCTCGAGAGGGGAAGGAGTTAAGGAAGGCCTCAGGGGCAAAATGATTGGAGTCTTCTTGCAGGATCTGTAGAATTTACAGCTGGAAAACAGGAAGTACTTCTTACCAGCAAGTCGGTGCAGTGCTCTGGGCTACACGGTTGCATGGCTGCAGGAGAGCAGAGGCTGAAGTGGTGGCAGCGCTGAAGACAGAGACTGAGACAGCTGCAGGCCAGAGAGGCCCAGAGGCAGAGACCTGTTTGCTGCCTGCAGATTCGCTCTGTAGTGGATGGGATTCTAGTGATTGACCTGCCACTGTGGGAATAAAGTTGGGTATAAACCCTTTCACCCCAAGAATGTTCCGTTGTTATTCCTTGTTCTCATTGAGTCCATAGTGAACTTGTCCGGGGCTGAAACGCAGTGGCAAGACAGCAGGACAGTTCCCCAGGTCTGTATGGCTGATACCAACGTCAAGCACTAAAGGGGTGTTACGGTTTCTGCAGTGAGCTTATTTATTTATTTATTATTTTTGGCACAAGGTTTTTATTTTTGACAGGAAATCTTTAGGTAGCTGCTGTTTTTTTTTTCTGTGATGATTTAAAACATATCAATTTAAAATACTACAATGAATAAATTAAGTAAGCTTTTGAGGGTGGTGATTGAGATAAAGTGTGTACTGAGATAAAGGATGCAGGTGATGAACAAAATTGGTATTAAGGTCAACAGATTGTTGACTTTGCCTCATTTTGAGAGAAATACCATCTGCCCAGCTTCATTGTGGTATAGGTTTTGTAAAGCCCAAATTAGAGTCTGCTGTGGTGTTGATGTTTACTTTTTTGTAGGTGACAGCCTTGGAAATTGTTTCTCATTATATATTTCATTGGATATAGGCATTTGCATTTGTTCTCTTTTCTCCCGTTAATTCACCGAAGGTGTTAATGCAGCTGCTCCCGTAATTAAGAAAATGTCTGTGCGTGTCTATTCATTTGGCTGGTTGTAATTCAACGATGAGGCTTGGACCTTGGTTTTCCTATAATCACTTGTTATTTTTGTTTTAGTAGCTGGTTTTCAATTCCAGCATCACTAATGGAGTTAAAGATTCAGAAAGCTTATTAAAAATATACTTTCCCGGGTGGGAGGGTGGGAATCTCTGCTCACTGATCAGTACCACGGCGTACCAGTGAGAGTCCTGTGGAAGGGTGTTTGGCTTCCCTTATCTAACAAATGGAGATAATTTTAAGAGGCACGTTTAGTTGGTGGGAGCAAAAGGGGAAATGAGTCACTTTCTTGTACAGACCTTTGTTGGGGCTGGTACCAAGTGTTGAATCTATTTCTAGTATGAACATTACGTGCAGAGTTTAGCCTGATGTAGTGTGCCAGTTGTTTTGGTCAACACACAGGGCCACTCCCTCTATCAGTGGCCTGTCCTTGGGTATCAGTTGGATGTAAACTCATTTGAGTGGATGTTCATTTGCTTAAGCTGGTCGTCAAAGGGAATCTTGTGTTCGCTTGACCTCTGTGCCTGTCATCGCAAGGTTTTTTTTTTTTTAGCTGTCCTCCTGACTCCCAGACACCTGAGAATTGGCTCCATAAGCAGAGTCCGCTGCCTTTCTGATGCAGCCCCTGCCCTCTCTGGTTCTTTCACTAGGTCAGGATCACTCAGATGTCCCCTCACTTGATGATGATGGGTAACGGCGGTGGGTATTTATCCAGTTTGCACATTCCTGTTCCAGTTAGCAAGGGCTTGGAAACACACAAAACTAGTAGGTCTCTGAAATATGTGAAACAGGATTTTGGACTTTGGATGCATACTTACAACTTGCTTTCCAGCAACGGAAGTCCTGCTGCCTTAAGATGCGGGCACGTGGTGGCGTGGGGCTGAGCAAGGCTGGTTCTGTCGGCTTTGCTGTCACACAGCTCATCAATGGTTGTAAGATACTTGGATCTTATTCTTGGCATTATTTTGGCTCCCCAGCTAGAATCCCAGCCTCTGGAGAGTCTGATCTCTCTGGCGTATAGGAATAGATGCCTACTGTGCTTTCCTGGCCTGGTTTACGGGAGAACCTGGAGGTCAGGCTCACTGGAGACAAGGGAGGTTTTTAATTTGAAGGAGAAGCCTGGGGGCCTGGATGGGGACTTGGCTCCCGTATGTGAGAAGCAGGCTGAAGGACCCAGTCATTAAGCACCGATGGGGAAACCCATAGGGAAGGGATTTTGCTCAGAACTAGGAAGCCACTTCTCCCTCCCACGTGGGCATTGGCTGCCTCTGTCAGGGGGTGTTAGAAGGGGTGCTGTTTGTCATCTAGGGGCTTAGAATTGATGGTCTAAGTCCAGTCCTACACTTTAAGGTCAAGAGTCCCTTAGGGTCTAGGATTTTGGTGATTTCTGTACCTGTGTTCTCTCAGGAAGCAGGTTTCTCCCAAGCTTAAAGAAAGGGAGAGATCTCTTTATCATTTCTTTGGCCCGTCGTCTTGCTAGCCCTGCACCTGGCCCTGCTGTGGCCCCTCTGCATTCTGCTGGCAAACCTGAGGCTCGGTGAGACCTCTGCCTGCCAGCCCCAGCCAGCTGCTCCCACCCCCGTGGTGGGGCTTCCAGGGCTGCTGTGCGGCCTTTGAGCCTCTCCCTGACCCGATGCCGTTTGTCCCCTTGGCATCAAGGTGGTGGCTGATGGCTGAGTGTGACCTTAACCTGCTGCTTTCTAGCTTTCTCTTGGTGCCCTAACTCAGAAATGTGAGTGACAGGATGATGGTGGCGGGAAAGAATGTTCTGATTGTGGGGGCATCCGAGTTGCCCCGTGGACACAGCAGAGTGTCTAGGGTTAACGGGGTTAGTTAGGTTCAGTGTTGGCTGCAACACTTAGGTCAGGAGGGCACCTCACAAGTCACTGCACTTTCCTGAGCCCCATCTGGTTCATTCCTCTGCACCAGCACTTCTCAGGAAGGCCAGCAGCGGATGTGAAAGCAGACGCCAGACTGTGTAGGGCTACAGCACGGTCTGCTTTGCAGCAATTGCCTCTCATACGTTTTGCAAAAGACCCAAAGAGAGACAATATCAAATGTGACTATATGCTCAGATTTATACTTGCTCTGAGGTGGACATCTGCCCACATGGGGCAGGTGCCTTCCTGAAGCTACAAGGATAAATGAACAGTGTATTTTTTTTTAGAACTGTATTTTCTCATGATCTTCAGTTTTAACTATTTGAGTTATTGACCACTGTACCTTAGAAGTGGAAGCTGGGAAAACAGTTACCTTTTTCTCTGGCTTAATCTTCCCCACCCACCGCTGGTCTTGAATGCTGTAAGTAGAAGACAAACTACTAACTTTGCAGCATATGGGTTCATTGCATTCCTAAAACAAGCCAAATATGTGGAGTTTTTTTGTTGTTTTATTTCCCCCCCAGAAAGCTATTGAGTGTTGTGTCCTAACTCTGCCCTTCGTAATGCCCATGTGTGCTTGCTTTCTGGAGCGATGATAGCAAGCATACGGCCTGAAGAGCAGAGCAGTGCGCGTGCCTGAAAGCAGCTGTCTTCCTGCTTAGTGAATAGTGACGGATGCTCCTCTTGGCGACGGTGTGCAGCCCTCGGAGTAAGGAGTGCTGATATGTGTGTATCAGGTTTGCTCAGCGGAGGGTGGTGGAGATCGTAGGGCCTATTGCACCTTACGTTTGCATATTTAGGTTTTCTAACGATATACATAGTGTCACTGGACTTGCACTGCCCTCAAGCCGACGTTTTGACTGTCGTATATGAAGTGCTACTGCTTTGGATAAAAGCACTGTGACTTAACCGTTTCCCATAACGTCACAGAACGTGAAGGGCCCTTGAGGCTCACATTAAAAGAGGTCAGCACGCAGAGAGCTGGGCCTGTGACTGGGCTTCCTCACAGGACTCTGGCCCTGAGACTGAAGAGCGGTAATGAGGCCTATACTCACACAATGTGGAGAAAATCTGTTTTGTCGGTGGGAAGGGGCTTAAACAGTAAGAAACTGGGCAGTTTTGAGCAGGATTTGAGGCTGTGATCTGTCTGTGGGAGAAGCGGTGGGCCTGAGCCAAGTGGGGGTGGGCTGGGGTAGGAGTCTGACCATGCATGCTGGTGTCTGGTGGGGGCCAAGGCCCGGACTCCCCTCCAGAAGCTTCACCCTGAGAAGTGCCCCCAGGCCTGTTCGTTTGGACCAGTCTGCGATAACTGGATGTTTGACGCCCCCTTGCCTATCCAGGGAAAGGGACCCAAGCCGCTTCAAAGTCACGGAGGGAGGCACTGAGGGCGGCAGCCTGAGCTCCCTGGAGCCCCGTCTTTGCACAGGAGCCGGTGGCTGCTCCTGTGGCACACAGGGCACCCTCAGGTGTCACCCGGACTCGTGGCTCTGTTGTCTGTGCTTCACCTCATGGGGCACGTCTGTTCTGTTGGTTCTGGGCAGATTGTCACCTTCAAACCTCAGCAGGAAAAGCATGTGGCCTAGTGGGAAGAGTGGCGGCAGGGCTTCAGAGCTCTGCTCAGAATCCTACTCCACCACTTACTGGGTCACCCTCGGCATACATCCCAGGTGGACACTGGGGCTGACTCAGGGGCCGTGGGCACCAGATGAGATGACCTGTGCCTGTGGCAGCAATTTCGGTTGCATCCGGCTACACTCTTCTCTCCTCCTCCCGGCAGGTCACATTGTTCTGCCGGCCTCCGAGAGCTGTCCCTCCCTTTACACCCCGTGACCCCTCTCCTCCCCTCCCCTGCAGCCAGGCAGCGTGCCCAGGAAGAGAGGGCTTCAAACCTAGTGTTTATGTCCTAGGTTCGTTTTCACCCCACTTGAGGTCACTGCCTTGTCCACCCCCTTCCCCCAAGGCAGTGGGACACAGAGGCATACAGAGCCACTTAGGAAGGAGTTTGTCTTTTCAAAGACCTAGAGTTTGAAGGCTTTGCCCACTTATTGTTAAACTAAAATCTCAAGTTTATGACAAGTGAGTAAATGTCAAATGCAACAGAACCTAAAAGTATGGCATAATTATAATTTTTTACATCTACTGTTAGCATTGACCAGCAGTTACCAAATACCACACCCAGTGATGCTGGTGGGTTGTTGAGCTTTAAGAGTAGATTATTAAGAGTTAATTTCAGAATTAAGAGTATTGGTGAAGTTTATTGTTTTCTGCAGATGTGTGCATCCAGCTGTGTCCTAGAGAGGGTCTGATTCAGTTGGCAAGTTCTAGACTATGATACTGCCGTGCTGTGCTTGTTCTCATGTATGATTTGCGATGAGCGTACTGGGAAGTCTCTTCTAGCTGGTCACGGGGCCCGTGCACCCTGTTGTCCGAGGAGGTGGCCTTGGTGCGAGACCCCTGCTCTTGCCGTTTTCTAGACGTGTGTCCTTGAGCACATCTGGAAAACCTTTAACCTCTCCATGCCTCAGTTTCCCCAGCTGAAATATGGGGGTTGGTCCTAACACTTGACCTACTGGGCCTAGTGATGAGGGGATCAGGGACATGTGTGAGTGTGTGCATGCATTTGTGTGTCTGTGTCTTAGGGCGGCAGAGGGCATGAGGTTAGTGTTCTGTCCTCACCACCGGCCTGCCTGGTGGCGACTCCTGCCACCCACCTCTAGCAACAGGAAATGTTCTGGGGGGATGTATGGCCACCCCAGGCAGCTTGGAAAGCATGGTGTGAGGTGTCTTATTCTCCTGAAAAATGAAAAACAGTATCTTCCCCTTAAGATGGGGGGGTGAATGATTTTTTTTAAATGTACTTTCCTCTTTTTTCATGTGATATAAATTTTATTAAAATGGTATTTTTCTTTAATAATTACATAAAAACTTATGTTACAAAACAATACATTTAGTGTTATTTAATGTTTAATTTAAATTTCATGAGTACCCTATGAGGTAGGCAGAGAAGCTCTGGATTGAAAGCTGCTCTCACTGAGCCTCCGAGCCCGCCATGCATCCCTAGGAGAAGAATACTTAGGGACTCACATGCTCACAGCACTTCCAGGGGCCTTGGAGACAACCACTGATGCTGCGTTCAGGTGCCAGGTCCAAATTCTGGCTCAGAGGAAGGCGGGGTGAGGTGCTATCTTCCGCGTCCTTTTCCGCCTCACTCCCCACTAGGTCCTGAGGAACTGATGGCATCGGGATGCGGTAACTCGTTTGACCTGCAGGTTGAAGATGAAGTGGATGAGGGCTCATGAACCATCTCTCTTGGCCCCGATTTCCTTGTGTGACCATGGGAGAGGTGATCCCCAGCTCCAGAACGGAACACTATTCTCCACAGAGGATTCTGGGCATTTGCCAGCAAACAAATTCGCATTGCCAAGCCAGTTACTTTCCCACAATGCAGGAGAGTTTTGTGACATTTCCCTTTTCTTTAAAGTCTTAAAATAGATACTGATCCCTTGGAAGGAGATTAAATTCTCAGGTTCCATCAGGTAGCAGTTTCGATTTAGCATTCCTGGGTGGCAAGTGTTAACCATTGCCTGTCTACGCAAGAATTTCCTCCCTCTGCAGCTTTGAAACCTGACTCTGGTTTATAGTATATGGGCCTTTGGGGGTGATGAGATTTGTGTGTATAATGCCTGGTAAGTCTAGAGTGGTCATTCATCTCGGTTACCAGCCTAATGCCCGGTTCAGGTTCATTTCCAAAGTTAGATGCACTGGATGCATCTCAGTCGTGATTTAATAAAACGTGCAGATGAATCTGCGTTTATTTTACGTGTATGTACGTGGTGACCAGCATTTGAAATGCAGATTGTTCAGCTGCTCTGTCAGCTTTTCAGCTGATCTGTTTCCAGAATAAACAGAAATGGCCTTTTCATCCACAGGACATGGCCAGAGGTGTGTGTGGGTTGTTAGCAGACTGGAGGGACGTCATCAGGCATCTCTTTAGAGGGGAAGCCCCCACGCCCGGGGTCGAGGCTGTCGGGAAGGGTTTCCCGGGTTCTCCTCTAGCCTCTGCCCTCCTGTAGTTGGGTTGGGGCTGTCTTGCACAGTGGTTGAGGCATCTTCACTAGAGGGGTGAAGTTTGGGGGTCCCGTGTGTGCCTTCGTGAGCACTCCTGCCCCCACCAGGACCCTTCATTCTCCCATGAGACAGGGTCCGTCAGCTCCTTGCCCCCACCCTGCCAGCCCCGGTGCTTCGAACACAGCCTGGAACATCATGCCTTTGCTGGTGCTCAGTGTGCCCTGCAGGGCAGGCTGTTCTCAGCAGGCTCACATCCCACCCGGTCACACTCCAGGTCCTGCTGGAACCTGTGGGCTGAGCAGTTCTGGGTTCAGGTGCATGTGGAAGTGGGTGTTGGAATTTTTCCTCGGGTTGAGTTTTTGCACGGACCACGTGGGTAACGGCTGGTGCACATTATGAGTAACCCAATGGAGTTGCTGTCGCTGAAATAACACTTATTTCAGCAGACATGGTTCTCCAGAGTGCGTGGCAGCAAGGGGCCGTGTTCTGCCGTGTTGGGAGTGAGCTTGGTGCATGGCCGCACCAGGCCCAGGTCCCCTCCCCACTGCCTGGTGTTCCTGCCACCAAACCCTGCTGTTTGAAGAATAGGACTGCTTGTTGCTGTTTTTAGACTGCTTTGGTCTCCGTGTCGTGATAGGGCAGTGACAGCACAATATAGCAGCAGCCACATCTCTGTAACGAGTGCCCGGCTGGGTCCTGTTGGAAGCACTTTACATAGGTTGCTTCACTGATTCCAGCAAGAACCCTCCGAGGCAGATTACTGTCCCATAGATCAGTCGGCTTAATGGGTTACCTGTGGAGAGCGCTGCACAGAGATGTCTCTAGGTAGGTAGGTGGATGGAAGATGAACAGGTAAGACCAAGGCTGCCTCGTCAGTCTAGGAACTCCGGCGCTCCCCCTCGGCCCGCTGCAGTGCCTGCGGAAGATGACCTGCTTACACCCCAGAACACTCGTGTTTACTCCCTGTCACACTGAGGCAATCCTGAACTTGGGAACTGCAGTGAGAGGCAGGCAGACTGCGGTTGCTTTGTCCGCCTGTCAGAGTGTGCACAGCAGTCGGGTGGCACCCCGTGAGCTCGCGGCCCTTCTGGATGCCTCAGCCCTCTGACACAGTCATGAGGTTGCCTTCATGAATGGGCACAAATCAGTGGACTGCAGTGTGTGTCCATACGACCCCAGGATGTCACCTTTTGGACCCCAAAGGGAGAGGCCGGCAGAGTAGCTTGGGCAGGAAAGCAGCGTTTGTAGCCCCAGGGGGTCTGGCGAGGGGCAGCAGTCCTGTGCTGTACGGGTTCCCAGCATCTCAGCTCTGTTTCTCCTTTGCCCTCCCTGCTTTCCTTGTCATTTCAGTCAGATAGTTTCTGATGGACCTGACATTGGCGGGCTGTGCTGGAATCTTCCCTCACCTGCCTCCAACCCAGGTGGTGAAAGATGAACAGCATCCGTACTGTCTTGGGCGTCGTGTGGACCCAGTCGTGGCTAGGAGGATCTCTGCCACCCGAGCCCCTGTGGTGGTGGGGTGCGCCCTGGAGATGGGCCTGGCCCAGCAGGTGGGCAGTGAGCTCGGGTTTGCCCCCTCCGCCTTGGAGTTAGGCTGGAAACAGCTTTCTGGGACTGTACTGAGTATGAAAGAACATTTAGCACTTGTAACGTTTTAAAAAATGCTGTTTGTATTTATTTACCTTGGACTACTTTTATCTGGTGGTAAATTTATCTCACGGTTGCCCATGTTTGATGAAAACGGTGTCACAGTAAAAGCACAGGGGCTGGAAGGCCGTGGCTCTTGCTGCTCTCTGGTTTCCCGGTGATTCTAACCTCTTTCCTGGGCGAGGAGAGGGGTATTACTGCCTGAGCCATGCTTGGGGCCAGCTCGGCAGCTTCCCGTGTACTGCTCCGAGGACTTCATACATTTTTAAGGCAAAGGACCCTAGAAAGTTAGAGCTACAAGGGACTTGCCCCCCGCCCCCTGTTGAAGGTGAAAGCAGCAGCAGGTGGGCCCCTGGAGCTTCTGGGCTGCCAGCAGGGGCAGGAGGGGCCCATCCCTGCACTCACGCCTCCTTCCTTCTTGGCCTGGACGCCTGGCTCTTAGAATGTTACATTTTGTTCCAGAGGTGGAGTACTTGATACTGCACATTTGGAACATTTAGGCACAGGTCTTAGTTTAGAAGTGATAACCAAGAAGCCAAGTATGGTTTCTTCGTAGCCCCTTGAGCAGGAGGACAGGCAGTGTGAACGGCCCAGCCTCTGCAGGCGCACAGACTCCAAGGCTCCTGGTTGTCCCACAGCTCTGCTGTCCGAGGGGCTGTGCGTGGCCCAGCAGCCGCACGCC
Source organism: Phataginus tricuspis (assembly GCA_029783875.1). Taxonomy (NCBI): domain Eukaryota; kingdom Metazoa; phylum Chordata; class Mammalia; order Pholidota; family Manidae; genus Phataginus; species Phataginus tricuspis. The sequence continues at coordinate 22,282,651 of JAQQAC010019064.1, forward strand.
AGAGCCCATGTGGGGGGTCGCGGGCTTCCCCTGCGGGGGCCCAGGTCTGCTGGGGTGGGTGCACCAGTCTTGCAGTTTAGTTGCCCTGCTGGTGTTGGTGGGTGAGGTGGTCGTGTTTTTCCTTTGCTCATTCTTCTCCCCGTGCAGTCCAGTCACAGTGTTGGTTTTGAGAAGTCCAAACGAATGGTTTATTTTCAGAGTTCTAAATCGAGCCCTGTAAACACTTTGAGTCTGGGCCTGAGGGTTTGGCATGGAGTCATGGCTGCTATTTTAAATATGCCAGAAGCCTTCTTGGAAGTCACTTGCTGCCATTTTTTCTCTGCTTAGGCTGTGAGCTTGGGGTCCCAGAGCGCTTAGAGCATCAGCATGCTGGGGTCGGTGGTGTGTACCAGAAGACCCTATCGCTACACCCCAGATCCTAGCCCAGGCAGGGCCCTGGGGAATCTGCCCCTTCCGGAGGTAGATTTGAAACCTAACCATGGCGCACTCGATGCTGGGTGCCTTCTTTGCTGCCGACATGTGCAGCTGTGGCCATGCGCCTAGCCCTGGGGCTGCCCAGTGGGAAAGGCCAATGTCTCTGCAGGTAAATACTGCAGTGTTCATCCAGGGATGGGAAAGGGGGGCCTGCTTAAAATCTGTGCTTGCCAGCCACATACTCTCTTAGGGGGCAGTTTTTATACACTCCCACTGCAATAAACAGATTGACACATCCTCAGAATCTGCTTACGACCTCAGGTTAAAGATAATCATTTGTGATGTGCCAGCATCTATTTGGGGCACTGAGAAGTCAGTGACTGACTTTGATGCACCCCCCTCTACCCGCCCCACCAACCACAGCAGCACTGGGTCTAAAATGACAGGTGACCGTGGTCGGTTTTGGGTGTGATACAGCAAGGCCACCTGTTGGCAAATGCTGCAGTGTGGACACCAAGGAACACCTGTTACCTGTCAGTTACCTGTTGCTGTGGGTTCACGTCTGCAGAGGCCCCAAATGGGGAGAGCCAAGGGCCTCTCCTGCTCTGGGGACCAGAGCTCATGTCCCTTCACTCTCCACCCTCCATGTGGCCCCCACAGGCTGCCCCGGCCCAGCCTCCACTCCCCCTGTGGTGGAGGGCTGATGGAGCTTGGGGACTCTGGCTGATGACATCCAGGCAACTCGGAGGCAAGTCAGGGGTGCAAAATTAAATTTTGTAGTAGAAGCAAACATGCAGTGTGAAGCTTTTCAAAGAAATAGTTGTACCATCATGATAACTAGTTAGCTGGTTATCCAGTTGTGAGAGAGATTAAATTATCAAAAATCATAAAGCTTTCTTCAGAGGAAACTAGTGTAACAATTTCATGCACCAAGTGTGCATGGTGAATTTGATTTTGAATATCCATCAAAGGAGCTTTTGTAGAAGATGTTTTGTGTATCCTAAGCCAGAGATTAAGAGGTCTCCCTTGCAGGACCTCATGGGAACCAGCCCCTGCACACCCAGGAATTGTTACAGGTTGCTGTAGATATGCAGGCTGCTCCCACCCTGCATGTCTGGCTTCTTCCCCCTGTGGATCTTGCTCACCTTCCATTTGTCCTGTTAGCGGGACACCTGGCCTTCTCCCGCATCTGGTCCCTCAGGGATTCTGGGGGTGCTGCCTCCTTCCCCTCCTCCAAACTTTTTCTTCTCCTGCATCCTCTCCCCTTCCGTGCTCCCACCACCGGGGCCACAGAGAGCCGGAGGGACGTTCCTGCCTGGTCTCTGCAACCTCGTCTCATACACCAGCCAGAAAGTCATGTCATCTTCTTGCCTCCGAAGCTACCAGGTGATGTCCATTGCCATTAGGATGGAACCCAAACATGCTCTGACCCTGGCGTCAAGCCGCACCTCACCCTGCCCCCCACACCCTGCCCTCCTGGGTGGGCCTCGGAGCCTCAGGGCCTGGGCACCGCCCTCTGCCTGCCTGCCCTCCCCGCTGTTCCTCAGCCTCCCCTCCCCATGTTTCAACACCAGCACCTCAGAGAATCCTGACTCGCACCATCCCACTTGCCCTTCACAGGCCTGTCCTCACAGATCTCTCTGTGGGCTTGCGGGTCCCCTGCTCTAGACTGAGGCTTCTAGGGTGGGTCAGCTGGGCCTGGTCGGGTGATCTCACTGTTCTGGAGTGGTGCCCACCTCCAGGATCCTGGGTGGGTGACGGGGTCAGGGGCAGGTTCAGATGCTCACCAGGTCTGGCTTCGGGGTCTGTGAGCCTTCCTGGTGGGGGCTTGGTAAATGCAGGGCAGCAGTTTCCATGGGGTGGGGCCTGTGCTGGGGGTCAGCTCCTCAGGGTGTGCCTGCTGTAAGGATAGTAGCTCACAGGACATTTCTCGTGGCATGCTCTGGAACGCCCCACCGGGGGCGCCCTGGGTGCCAGCACCTGCAGGAGGTAGCCTTGGCTGCAGCTCAGTCTCTACAGGGGGTCAGGCCCCCCAAGGAGGTGGGCAGGGCAGGGGAGGACTCTGGAGCTGGGGCAGTAATCAGGTGTCCTGAGTTAGCTAAGGGGTGGGTCTTTATGCACATTACTGAAGTATGGTTGGGGTGATCTGCCCGCCAGGGGTCGTGTCCTTGGGGCTCGCTACTCTTCACTCCAGGGCAGTCACTGGGAGGGGACTCAGAGCGGCCAGCCTCCAACCCTCCCCACGGCCAGGCTCTGAGGGCCCAGGCACAGGGTCATGGGACAGTGTCAGACACTCTCCTTAGAAGACATTAGAAGTAGTCCTTGCCATTTCCATAGGAGCATGTAGGAATTAAATAGAAGAGGTAATTGAGAATTGATTTTAATTAGCTTTTACTCACATGTGGAAAATCATGTATCTGCCAGGAAATTCTTAGTTCCTCTGAAGTAAAAGGTCCTATCACCTGGCCCCTTATGAGTGGTAGATAATGGCTCTTCCGTTTGGACAACATGGCAGTTTGGATAGCTGCTGAATTTGCAAAATACGGACATTTTATAAAAAGCAACAAATCATCTGGAGACACAGGTAATGGTCCGTTTAGCCTTCAGTTTAGAGTCATAAAGAATAAGAAACGAAAGATCAGGAGACACCTTGCTGGGCAGCTCCTTTGTTCCCAGGGCCATTTGTTCCTCTTTATCTCAGGCATCTCCTGCAGACATCTGGGGACGTGGCCTGCCGTCACTTGTGTGCACGAGGGACTCTGCCATTTCCTTCCTGAGAAGTGTAGAATGAGAAAGCAAACACCTCTCAGACATAGAAAACAGATAACCTGGAGTAAATAGACACCAGGACACATGGGGACACCAATTTCTTCTTCCCAGTGTCACCTGCATGGCGTTGACTGAGACTCCCGGCAGGGTCTCCCCCATGCATTAGCGGCATTGAACTGTTTGGTGGGCAGAGAGCCTCAGTGGTGGGTAGGCGAAGGCCAGCAGCTCTCTACAGTTGGGGAATATTTATAAAACTCCTGTCTATTATTTTATTATTAAGTGTACCATGTAACTTCAGAACCAGGGAAGAATTTCTGACAGTCATAGTCTGAGGACTGAGAAGTACAGAAATAATGAGGGCCTTCTCTTTGTGTTTCCTCCCCGGTCGTGCTTTTCGGGGCTTAGACATATAGGCAGACCTTGAAAGACTGCCTGGCTCACCACCTTGATCGCCATGCCGATTAGCCGTCTCTCACTCCTGGGTGCATACAAAGGAGCTACTCCACTCTGAGGCAGTGTCCTATTGCCTTTCTAATTACAAAAATAGAATACATCCTGTGGTCAAGAATTAAAACAGGACAGAAATCAGTAAAAGAGAAAGAAAATCCCCCTGCATCCTACTCCTCAGAGATGTCCACTGCTGTAAGATTAGTCAGAGAGATTTCTAGACACTCTTTTTTGCAGTTGTTTCCGTGCTGTCTAGTTACCTGTGTGCAGCTGTGGGCTTGGGTGATATGTGCTGTAACCCAGTTTTTAATGCTCAGTGTATTACACTTAGTCTGTCATTGGACTTTTCCATGCACAGCCAGATTTTGTTCAGGGTGTAGTGTTTTGCAGGGTCGAGGTATCCAGGCATGCCTAGTGCCATTAACAGCAGTGTCTGCTCTGTGCCAGCTGGAGCTGATTGGGGCATAGGGTCAGGTGCACTGGGGGCATCTTGTTGGAAAGAGATAAGAGGTGGGTTGGACATCAGGCAGGTGGCACAGAGCATACCTTTTGCATAGGCTCCAAGCCTGGGGAACAGAGGGGATGAGCAGGGAGGCCACTGGCCTTTCCAGGGAGCCTCAGGAGTGAACCGAGGGGGGTTCCTTCACACACACCAGATGAGGTGCCAAGGGTGTTTGTGGCCATTCCTGGTCCATCTGTGGTGGACCTCAGTTTTCATCTCTTCTGGATAAGCATTGGAAATTGTGCTTTGAGGACCAAGGAGGGCTGAGAAGGTTGCAGGCATGGGAAGTGGGGGGGGGGGGTGCAGGACTGGCCATGTGGTGATGGACACTGCTCTGACTAATGTGGAGGGAGTTGGCAAGCTTGTTTTCCCATTGCTCATGACCCATACTAACCCTGGATTTCAGTGTCAGGAGTGTGTGTGTGGGGGTGTGTCTGGGAGTCATGTGGGGTCCTGAAGCACACACGGGACATTTAATAATGACACTGGAGACAGCCCTTTGCTGCACTGTGCAGCCTGCACTGTAGACTCTTGGACGCGAGGCCAGGACCAAGCCCACGGAGAGGAGAGATGGATCCATGTTTGTCAGTTAACTCAACAGACCTGCTACCAGACTGTTATTAGATTTCCTGAGCATTATAAGCTAATGGGCAGGATTTATTTTAATCATGTAATGCAGCCACAAAATTGGTAGTGGCACCATGAAATCACTGTCCATTTCCTGTGCATGGGCTACAGACCTATTTATGGGGGGGAATTTATGCAAGCTGACCTAAGATGTGCCCCTCCCCCCCGTAAGAGAACATTCCAATTTTTTGTTGTTGTTCTGATTTGCTTTTATCTACATTGTCCAGGGTACTTAGCAGAGCCCATTCAAAGGACTCAGGGTCTCTGAAAGCTCCCTTTTGATCAGCATGGGCCCATGAACTGAGAAGCCGGGACGGCCCCAAGCTCTAGCTGTGCCTGTGGGTCTGCTTAGAAGGGTGTTCCTGGAAGAGGAGAGTCTAGGCTGCGAGAGCCAGAAGGAACCGGATGCAGCCCTCTCATTTCACAGATGAGGGCGTTGAGGCCCAAAGAGGCCAAACAGCTTGCCAGAAGTTGCCGGGTGCTGCGTGCAGAGCATGGACTTAAAGCAAGCATTGCCATGCCCAGCTGGAGAATGCCTTCTCAGGCCTTTTGTTCAGGTAGCCCCCAGGAAGCACCTTCGGAAGCAACTGGCCTGACCACAGCAGCCTCCCCTGCACCCCACCCCCTTCGCAGTCCCAGGCGGAGTGGGGTTTCTCGGAAGTGCAGTGTAGGCTGTCTGTGCCTTTCTCCCCTGCTTCTGGGCCTCCAAGACCCCGCTGCCTCTGCCACCCTGGCCTGGACTGTAGGGACAGGTTAGTCAGATGGCTCCTTCTGGAGTAATTTTCTGGATTCATTGTCATCTTTTCTCAAGCTGTTCTATAAATCTTACTATAAACATTGATGGCAGCATGAATTTAAAAATACTACCGATCATTTAGAATTCCTTATGGAATTAAAACTCTCAAGTCCAGTAATATCCAGCACAGGACTGGCAGAAATTCAGTATATGAATTGTAAAGATCTAAGCCTTCGCTCCTATTTTCTTCGGTACTTATTTCACCAGGGGAAATTTTACTTAGTTCAGCTTTGTTTTCCACAAATAAAGTGGTGGTTGTCTGACCAGCATCTAAGCTGCATAGTAGAAATTACTTTAATATATGCATCCTCTCCAGCTTTGAAGAAAGATTGTTGTAACCTATCTCAGAAAAACGGCTGTGAATTTAGCCTGGTTTTGTTTTCTCTTGTAATTTCTGATTCCTACCTTTCCACAAAATGTTCATATTTTCATATTTTCATTTTCAAGGACGCCATAATTTCATTCTAAGGTGTTAAAATGTTTTAAAGAATCCTCAAAGTCGGTTTACAGTTTTAAGTCAGAAAATTTAAGGTCCCGACTCTGGTCTGAGATGGATGTTCTGCTGCTGCTTAGAAGTGCCCAGAGCCACTGGCAGGAGACTGCATGCTTGGCCACGGCAGCTCGGGGTGCCCCTAGGCTGCTGTCCCCGGGACGCTTCATCTTAGAAGTGCTGTGCATTAGGTGGCATTGTTGTTGCACACCGGCCATAACTGAACAATTCTTGCTAACTTTTTCACTTATAGAAGTTGTTAGCCAAGGCCCAGCCGTCAGTCCTCACCAAGTGCAGGTTGACATCCACTCTATGCTTAGACCTTGTGGTGGGTCTTTAACAAGCTGCATTGGCCCCTCTCTGCAGAACAGGGACAAGCGGGAGGGAGGCCTGTCTGCGCGGCTGGTCTGTGGGCCTCCGACAAGCTCTGATCCCCAGCTCATGTGGGACTGAAACAGGGAAAGGACTCCGGTTATACAGGGCGTCCCCAGACCTCAGACGGGGCCTGAGCCTTTTTTGCCACCACATCTTTCCTTAATTTGGTGGTGGGACGGGGGTGGCAATGTTACTGCCAGGCTGTTTGGGGCCCAGCTCTGGGGAGACCTGCAGACTCAAGCTGTGTCTTTGGGGTTGTCTGGGAACGGAAAGCCTGAAATCAGAATAAGATTTCAGGTGGCAGTGTTTGGTATAGCTGCGGAAATTGGGACTGACTTCTCATACCATTGTAGCTTGAGACCCTAACGTATAGAGTGGAATGTACTCCCACTCCCACCCCCTACAAAGTTACTACAGCCTTTTTGGGTTCCCACTGTTTAAATGGGATGAGTCTTTCCCTCTTTCTAAAAACCCTGGAGCATTTTGTGGCCAAAGCTTACTCTAGAGACATGAAATACTCTCCTGAAAAAGTGAACAGCTAGGTCCACATTGCATTCTGCTACCATAAGTGTTAACATTATTTGAAACCCAAATTTGGAAGCAGTTTTTGTTTTATTGATGGTGCTTTAACCACACGGAAAGTATGCTGTTTTTCCCATGGACCCCAGTTAGCACAGAGCTTTGTGGGGACTGCATTTCCTCCAATGCTGTTTTCTCCCAC
>JAQQAC010019064.1:22289801-22349490 GCA_029783875.1 Phataginus tricuspis
CAGAGCTTTGTGGGGACTGCATTTCCTCCAATGCTGTTTTCTCCCACGGACCCCAGTTAGCACAGAGCTTTGTGGGGACTGCGTTTCCTCCAACAGCTCGTGTTGTGGTGTCTAAACTTGCCCCCGTACTGTGGAGGTTTGGGAGTTAAAACTGGAGGCGAAACCCCTGGTGAAATTTGGAACCAGCAAGGTGTGGTGTTTTGCCAGAAGTGCCACTGGAGCAGGAGAGGGGACTCAGGGGCCTGCCTGCAGGTGGTTCTTCTAGGGCCCTCCGTGTTGAGAGAGGCCCCTGCTTTGAGCTCAGAATAGGTCTGTTAGCTGTGTCCGTGAATGCCTGTGTTCTGTCTCTTAGGTTAAGAAGACCAGGATGTAGGGTTCTCCTGCCTGGGGACTCAGAGCTTCCCCAAAAAGGTATTTGCCGCAAGACCTGTTAACTCCCTGGTTTGTACAGTGAAACAGAAATCAAATGGAATGAGGTCACAGGGCTTAGGATTTTTATTGTTAATGAATAGAATTTTCAGCAGCAGCAGCTACTGAAATGCATGTCATTCTGAAGGAAATACAGAACGGGAAGCCATCAAAGAGCTGCGGGAAAGAGTCCTTGGTGGGTGGTTCCCTGCACCCCCTCAAGGCTGGAGGCAGGCATGTATTTTCACGTTTGAAGAAGGAAAGGAAAATTTTCTTCCTCCCTGTTCTCCTTCTCAGACCCCCCCACTTCCACTTGTCTCAGATGTGGATCTTGTGGGCTGTCCTTTACACACCCGCTGTGACGGGTGGTGTGGGTCCTGGGACGAGGTGCACCATGGCACCCTTAGGAGTGGTATTGAGGTGGATGTAGGGAAAGGAAATGTCATAACTCGGCAAAGTTAAAAATCTGCAAGTTCTCCAGAGCTCATCAGGCTGGCAGCATTTTGTGCCCTGGGGGGTGGAGTAGGGGCTCATTGGGGGTGAAAAGAAGGTACTCCGTTTGACAGTGGCATAAAGGATTCTGAGTCACACCAGGACTCGGGGTGGGGGAGTAGATACTTGAGATTGTAGGCCATGGTCTAGCCATGTCTGCACCAGTCAGTTGGGGCATCTAGGGGGCCTGGCCTGTCCCCCCACATTGGGAGGGCCTTATGAATTTGTGTCGGGGTGAGGGTTTGCTACGGGGGTATTTGCGGGTGGGAAATGGTCTTATCTGAATCTTGGAAGCCACTGAAAAGCAACCTGAACTTCCAGGGAAACCTGAATGTAATCTGGTATCTCAAGGGTTTATTATGCTTAATTTCATTTTGTAGAGAGACTCAAGGATTTTCAAATAAGAAATGATGTCATACCGTGGAAAACTGTGCCAGTGTCTGTCTGTTGAGCCCTCCATTTACGAGGCATTGACATGTTCTGTATTAACCAGTCTGCTGTGTGGCTCCTCCCTGCTGCATTGACCTGGATCGATTGTGCGAAGGACTGCGTTTCCTTCCTTGGCCCAGAAGGGGCGCTGCGTCGGGAGCCGCAGTCGCGCCCTTGCGCCTGGTCTGTGTGGAGGCCCCTGCTCTTTTCCGTGCTGGTTTCCGCATATACCTGGGATAGTGAATGCTTTAAAACGCTCCCTCGCGTTTCTGTTGCTAAAATGAATCGTTTTTTTAAAAAAAATCTTTGTGAAATTTAAGTTTTTCAAGTAAATGTCTCAATCCCTGACATAATACGTTGTTTTTGAAATTTCACCTGCAATTCTAGGGTTTTTTTTGCCCTTGTGTAGGATTTCGCAAGGTTGGCTTGGAACCTGCGTTGGTGGTCACTGGTGCCCAACGGGGTGGCAGCGGGGAGGAGAGACCATAAAGTCGGTCTGGTTTTGGCCACGTGCTCCTAGTTGGATGATTTAGAAGAAGAAATACACGTTCCTAGCTCTGGTGGGGACTGAGCCCCCCGGCCTGCACATGGCTGGTTTAGGATCGTATGGCGGGGTTTCAGCTCCCTTGCTGAAGGAGGAGCGCTGGCCAGCCTTTACCTGATGCAGCGGAGGCCTGGGGAGCAGTGGAGCTGTGTGTCCCCCTCCCCACTCTGGCCCCAGCAGGTTCCTGCAGGCCGGAGAGGATGGGGGTTGCGGGGATCCTAGAGGAGGAGCCTTACCTTCTCGGTTCAAGTCCGCTGAAAGATCTCTTGCTTTACCACAACCCCACACTCTGTTGCTTTGATTCGCTGGCTCTGCTAGCATAGGATGAATGGAGGTGTTTTCAGGGTGAGCTTGGAGCTCTGCAGAGTATCTGATGCACGTGAGTAATCAAGCCACCTGGGTACAGGTAATTTTCTCTGCATTCTCAGGTGCTATATAGACCGAGCCATACGAAATTGCCATTATTTGACCACTTTGACCTAGCAAAGTGGCAACCTGGTTCAATGTCATGTAAATTGGGTTGGGGTTGAAAGTAACCGGCAATACCTTTTGGCTGGTTTTGTTCTCTTTAGACTGAATGGGCTGCTGTGAACTGGGTAGCTGTGGTGTGACTGCTTGACCAGGGCCTTTCTGGCCACATGTTACTTCAAGCTCACCTGTGGTCCACTGTCACTTTTGGCCCCAAAACAGGCAGTGAACTCAGGTAGCATGTGTCTTCGCCATGCAAGAAATGGGGTGCCAGAAGCCTGGGTCTCTAATCACCCTCCCGAGGCGATAGGAGGGCTTCCACGGTGGGTAGTCAGCCCTCCGCCAGGTGTGGGGCTGCATCATCTCGGTCCTCACAGCATCCCTGGGGGGAAGTACTTCCTTTACCTATGAGGAAACTGAGCGTCAGAGAGGCAGGAAGATGCTGGAGGGTGACATCACCCAAACTCGCCGTCTGCCCGTGACTCCTGGAGCCCAGGCCCCTTGCACGAGTTCCTTCTGCCACCTCTGGGTGTCACTCTGCAGCAGGCGCCCTGGTCATGGGGCTGGGTGGGGCCTGGGTGGGAGAAGCCCGGCTCCATCATCCCTGGTCTGGATTGCTCATGTTGAATTTTCACATTTGCACATCTGACTTCTTTTTCCACATTTACTCACACTGACTTCTTCAGCTTTTCAAAAAATCCAAAGGGGAGCTTGTTAGCAATGCAGATTCCAAAGTGCTGATGGGCAGGGTCTGCTGATGTTCACCTGTTCCCAGTGTGGCCAAGTGTCCCAGGTGAGGCCGAGGCAAGGTGGAGCAGGGAACATGCTTGGGGAACACAGCAGGTAAAGAGGGATTTAAAATCTGCCACTGCTGGCATGACCTTTTGCAAGGTGCCCCCCTCTCCTGCTGCATCAGGTACAGGGAAGCAGTGAGAGCCAATCCACAGGCTCCTGTGGTCTGTGCTGAGCCCGACTTAGCATGTGCTCGGGAGATGGTTGTCAGTATCAGAAGATCAACTAGAATACAAGGAAATGCTATATTTTCTTGTCTCTGTGCATTCATTCCATCGGTACATCCAGGGTTGTCATTCCTTGTTACGTAGAGAGTGGTAAATTCACATGGATTGTGGGCAGTTTTCCTTCTGTGGACTTTTTAAAAATTATGACTTAAATCATTTGTCTCTAAATTAGTTGTGATGGGAAATTGCATTGTTTGCCTGCACTGCAAAGAGACTTGATTGCATTGTGTAAAGAAGACACACGCTTTTTTTCACTCATCATAATTGCCATGCTCCTGGAAAGTCTTTTATGCTCTTATTTGGGGAAAGGGTACCTGTCTGTGGGAGGGAAGAGAACAGGAGGACCAGGAGAAATAACAACATCCCCTTTTAATTGTAATTTTAGTCCCCCTATCAGATGTGTTAATAAAATTGTCTTAATTATTTTAATTGAAATTTACTATTATGCCGGACAGTCCTATGTTTATTCATATACAGTGAAGTGGGCAAAAGGAAAGTCAAACTACAGCTTTGTTACATTCCTGAACATCAAAGTGTAACCACTTGGTCCATGCTTAGCAGAAATGGGACGTGATGATGGGGTGATTTCGCTGATGGATCTTAACCCCAGCGTTCCTGGTTATTGCTGGAACTGAAAGATAAACGTAGTCTGTAGCCATCTTATACCCTGCAATGAAATAAACTCAGATACTGGAGGAAGACGCTGAAGGACGAGATTATCATTTTTCAGCTACTTTGCAAAATCCTGTCAGTTTCAAGACTTGAATTTTTGGCTCTAGATACATAAAGTCAAGAGAGTAGAAGAAGAGTTGGTGCTGTAATAATGCAAAATCATACAACAGCACAAAGGGAAAACAGGCTGGCTGTAGAATGTCTATGATTTCGTCTGTTTGCTGGATCATTTCTTCACCTGTGATCTGAGTATTTGGGAGTTAGGTGATTAATCTGTGATCCCTGATGGACAGCAAGTAGCTAAGCAGTTGGGAATCAGACGTATGTGCTCTCTTACCACTCTCACCGCCCCTGGCCCCACCCCTCCCCCCCATAGTTGAGTGCATTTGCTTTTTGGTCCAAGGGTTTTTTGTGTTTTTTTAAGTGCCACCTCTGGCTTTCAGGTTGGAGTGCATATTTTGTGTGTAGCGTAATGAGGGCCTTAAATTTATGGTTCTGTGAATATTTTTCAAAAAAGGCATAAGGCTGAATCCCTCAGTTAGTGTTACTAGTAAGAAGAGAAGGGAATTTGCAGTCAGGACACATTTTAAGAAAATCTGGGCAAAGGAAACAAAACACTTCACCCTGGAGTAAAAACAAAAGCAGCCGGATAGCTTCGCTCCTGGCTTTGCTGCTCTGCAGCTGTGTGTTCTCTGTCAGCATTAGTGAGGTCCTGTGTCCCTTGGGGTCCAGAGTCATCCTCACCAAGAAGTGGCCAGTTGTGGGGCTGCACGTGGCCCTGGAAGGGAAGGTTCTGAAAAGGTGGCCTCACCACCCCTTTGCTTTTCTCTAGTGGTTCAAAAAAGCAGCTTGTACCCTGGGGGAGGAGCCCCTACCTATGTATCTTTTTGAACCATCACCTGCAAGGCTGTGTTCTTTCTCTCACCACCTTCAGATTTCTGTTCCAAAAAAAAATAGTAGTTTGGGTTTTTTTATTCCTGATAAAAGTTATTTACTACTTCATATTCCCCAATCTTGGAGTTCTTTGAGAGTTTCTTTTTATTATTATGATTTTAATTTAAATAATGTAATTTGAAGTGGTGCCATGTTAATGGTAAGAAATCATTAAATGTCTTCTTTTCCTAAACTCCATTAGGGATTCCTCAGGGCGCCCCACCGCCTTGATCCCTGCTGGCCCGCAGTGACCCAGCTCACGGAGCCTCAGTGCTCCCGACAGGCTGAAAGCAGTCCATCCGTGGGGACCATCTCTGTGATAGTTTAAATCAAATGCAGTAGCATTAAGCCAGTGCATGGGAATGCATTCTCTTAATATTCTACTGATGGGGGAATTGAGTGGGCACAGAATGGCCTTTTGTGAAAATGAGACACATCTTCTGTGGCTTTTGATTCTAACTGGTCTGAGAGCACAGGGCACGCGTACCTACACACACGTGCATTCCCATACATACATGCACGCACATGTTCTCAGGGGTGTGCCCCAGATGCACGGGTATCCTTCGGGTGTTCCTGCACTGTGGGACTTAAAATGAAATAGAGCAGCCTGCCTGGTCTCATCCCCCACCCCACCCCTGCTCTGGTCACCCTGCAGCGAACCCCTCCAGGCAGGGGCTGCACCAGCCCTCAGAAGGATCCCTACAGAGGAATCGGATAAACTAGTTAAAGGGGTATCCTGATTTGTACATCTTTTGTTGTTTTTCACTTAGTCTCATCTGAGGCAGTGTGGTTTTCTGACTAGGCAATGATGGAAGGTTTTCAATAGCTGTTTTTTTAATGGAAGATGAGTCTTTTTCAGTTAAGTTAAACATTTATTAATCTACTTGCCATGAAGATAATCATAATTCCATTCAAATGAGGTTGTCTTTGCAAGTAAAAAGGTGCCATACATGTGATCCAGTGTTTATATAATCATGAATCTTTGTTTAATGGAGCCCTGCTTAATTTATAATAAGTATTTAATATTTGTTGTGATAAACATTCTTATGGTGGTATTAGTGCATTAACAAAGGAGCTCATTTTAACTACCATTTTACCCTTTGTTTTATTAAGGTTCATATTAAAAACTACATAGTATTTACAAACCAGATGGAAGTCTCCTCACTGCCCTTTTCCCTATGCCACCTGGTTCCCAAGTCTAAATCAGTAGCTGTTAACCAGAAATATTCTCTGCCTGGAAAAGCTTAAGTGTGTATCAGCACACACATACCCCCTTACATACATGTGTGTGTGCACACACACACGTACACACACACACACATCACTTCCTGTAGCTTGGAGATAGTGGCCCTGTGGTATGTTGGGAGTTCAGGTGTTTACAGGCTGCCTAGTACCCACTGTATGGGTATCTCACGATTTACTTAACCAGTGTAGGGCTTGTCATAGTACAGCAGCAGGGCACCTTGCTGGGGCACTCCTGGTGTGAGCAGTTTGTGTTAGGAGAGTCACTGTCATTTACTTCCCTGGACCACTGGGTTCACTCTGCAGATCCTATAAGGCCACATTCCTATTTTCCCAAGAGAGCAGTTGATGACAGAAAAGTGTTTTGCAACTTCGTAATGTTGCTCACTGGTGCCAGTGCCAGTCATCGTTTGCCCAGTGCTTGCCTGGCTCGGCCGTTGATGCCATCATGCTGCCTGTGTAGGTCGGGTCGCTTTTGTGGCGTGTGGGGCATGGTGCCTGCTGACCACGGAGTGGGGGTTTGGGTGCACTATACAGTGTGCACCCCGATGTCTGGCCCCTGTCGTGCCTGCCGCGTGTCACACTGGAAGTGGCCCTAGACCTTCCCTTCTGCAAACATCTTTCTTTCTGAGCTCCTGTCGTCACACATCTGCCCGCCTGCTCTGCCAGCTGGCCGGGCCTGCGGGTCCCCAGAGTCCAGCATCTCTGGTGTTGAATACCAGTCCTTTCAAGATTTTGAAAGGGTTCGGGGCCCTTTAGGCATCTTTATCAGCCTGTGTCTTCTCCAGTTTGAGGCTGCTGTACCCTCTAGTCCCCGGGCCTCCTTTCCCCCAGCGCGTCCTCCTCTGAGCAGTGCCTGTAGGCTCTGCCTCTGTCTTTGCAAGGCCAGTGGCGTCTGATTTGCCGCGTGGCTGCCCACCCCATTTTCACGTTGGCGTGGATTGTACTTGCTTCCTTGACATGTGGTTCCACACGCTTGTCCCCCACTGGTTCGCCGGTGGAGCTGTGCTGTTAGGCCCTTTGCTCTGTTCCCATTTCCCTGTGATCCAAGTACCATGTATTTGTAACTGGTGGCATTTCTTGACTTTTAGGCATTTTGTGAGTTGTTTTATTTCTTCTAGGGCCTAATGTAGAGGGAGATACCATTTCTGAGTATGAATGTAGAGAACGTGAATCCCATTTAGAAGGAATATGTTTGCCCTCAGTCCGTCTGTTCATAAGTACCTGGCAGGGGTGGCGTTGGGGGCCCACTGGTAAGGAGTGGCAAGTGGGCCTAGGAAGCCAGGTCATCTGCATCGGGCGGGCCCACCATGACCTGTGCACATGAGGTGAGAGGCAGGCCTGGCCGGCCAGGGAAGGCCGCTGGAATGTGCCCACCTGGTTGGGGTCGGGCTCTGGGGTCAGCTCCGCGCTGGGGGGACCCTCTTCCTTCTGACACACCCTGAAGGCCTGAGTGATCTTGCATGTGTATGTCTCTGTGGGTCAGAGCTCTAGCACAAGGTGTTCTAAGGTCAGTGTTGTGCTATGAACATTTGGATTTTCAAAGCCCAGTCATCGCCTATATTACTTGGTTGGTGGGATTTCAGAAACATTTTAGTAAAAAAAAAAAAAAACCAAAAGACCAAAAGTTGACTAACTGGCTACAGGATCAGTGGCCAGGAAGGATTAAGGAGCTTCCTTAATCTTCACACTTGCAAATGTGTGGACACAGAAGGGTCTTCATACTCCCCCCTGGGCAGTACGGGGCCTGCAGGGCTGGGGCAGGAGCGTTTGCTTAAAGTTACAGAGGCCCTTGGGAGTTGGGTGCGCAGTGGGTTAGGAGAGAGACAGACTCGAACAAATCAGCCACGTGAACCAGCGAATTGCAGCTTGTCTGGGGTGGGAGTGACATGTGAGGGCAGTCTGTGTGTCTAAAGTGTCCTGGTTTGACAGGTGGCCGGTTGGGGTTTTTAACTTCGCACTTGAGTGAGTTCTGGTGT
The DNA here is from genome assembly GCA_029783875.1 of Phataginus tricuspis. Classification (NCBI taxonomy): domain Eukaryota; kingdom Metazoa; phylum Chordata; class Mammalia; order Pholidota; family Manidae; genus Phataginus; species Phataginus tricuspis. The sequence goes on from JAQQAC010019064.1 coordinate 22,297,988, forward strand.
CTGACTTTGCTTTCCCTCTTGTTTCGCAGATGCCTTTGTGAACAGCCAGGAATGGACATTGAGTCGATCTGTCCCGGAGCTCAAAGTGGTAAGTGGTTCCCTTGGCCTTGGGAGTTTTCCTTCCTCACACGTGCAGGAATGGGGTTCTGTACGCGGTGGGGGATGTGACCTGTGAGCCCACCGTAACCGGTATCCCAAGGGAGCCTGCTCCTCTCCTGGGGCCCACTGTGGGGCATGCCTCTGTGTGTATCCCTGGGAAGGGCCAGCCGTAGCTGACAGTGTGGGGCCGGACCCCTGAGGATGTGTGTGCCAGCCACGTCCGATGGTCAGCCAGAGTGGTCCTGTGTGTGTCCAGTGTGTGTGGTTCTGTGTCTCTGCCTCTCTCGCACACACACTCGCCCAAAACCATGACTTTATTTACCCTTTGCAAGATGTCGTGGAAGGTTTCTGCAATGAGCCGTCAAGCTTTGGAATTCATCATTTAAAAAAAGTGACTCGCTGTTTATTATAAAATAGTGGCATAAAATGAAAAGAATTTTGTTTTTATTACAAACTTTAAATACTCTTCCAGTGGGATTATTTAAAGCTTAAAATTAGCTTATATAAAAAGTGACTTGAGTTTGTGGCAGCCACCCCACCCCGTCTGAGCGCTTCTGCACTGCACGCCCCACCTTAGGGAGGAAGGAAGGCACGAATAGAACTTGTAAATACTCGCCGTCTTTGTCAGGAGGTGAGTGGCATTTGGGGGATGTATCTGTGTGTGCGTGTGTGTGTATTTCATAACTTCTCAGGTGATGGATTTGGATTATAAAATGTATGTGCCAAGCCCTTCCCCTCCGTGCACTGCTGGGGAAGAGGCCTGGCTGGGCTGTGGACCTGCTCTCTAAACCCAGCCGCTCACTGGGGAATTCTTTCCCCTTTGTGTCCTCTCTCCCAAGGCCCATGTTTCTGTTAGTGGCCCCAGCCTGTCGGCTCAGTGACGCCCCGCCGCCCACCTGAGGCCCGGGCCGCTTCCCCACTGGCCCCATGCACAGTGGCGCCCTGTGCGTGCTGAGGGGCAGGGCACGGGGCCCTCTGGGTTTCTCATTTCTGAGTTGTCACCAGGAAAAACACATTTTTAAACCTAAGAAGTAAAGGATGCCTTGTGGGAAGGCACCCTAAAGTCGGGAGGCGTGGTCACTGAGTCCCCCTTGCTGCTGTGGGGTGTCGCCTGGGCCCATCTCCTTCCCGGTCCCCCTTGTTCCGCACAGCTCTGACCTTCCTCTGTGGCACCGCCCGTGGGTTCCTTTTGGTGGTGTGTACCAGTGCCTGGGTCTGTTCAGAAGACTGGCCTTGACACGGCCACCTCTTTGGTCATCCATGTTTTGTGACCCCGTACCTGACACAGTGCAGCTACGGGACACCTGCAGGAAACACCCATTGAGTGAATGCTACAGAGTTGCCAGCGTTGTTACTGGAAGGTTTTCAGAAAGATTTGCCAGTTTCAGATACTCCCGGGTCAAACAATTGAAGAGCCATTTCAGTTTTACCATCAGGGCAAAACAACAGGCGTGGTGTTTTGATGACACTGACTACTCTTAAAGTGCTTACTCCACGCGGCATGTTGTAAGGGCTTTATGTAATGGGCTCGTTTGTCCCTGACAGCAGCCCCTTGAGCTGGGCACTGTTGTTACCCCATTTCACAGAGGAGGAAGCTGAGCCTCAGAGACATGAAGAGCTTGCCCAGGGAGCCTTAACCATGGAGCTGAGATTTGCACCTGGTGTCTGGGCTTCTCTGTTGCACCACCACTAGAACTTTCTGCACCTATGGGCACGTTTCTCATCTTTGCTGTCCAGGGTGGTAGCCACTAGCGCTGAGTGGCCATGGAGCAGTTGAAGTGTGGTTAGGAGTTGAATTTTAAATTTTATTTGTTTAAGTTGAGGTAGCCACGTGAGGCCAGAGGCCTTTGACAGCATTACTGTCTGAAGGATCATTGAGTATGGAACCTTCTGATTGAGACCCAGCTTTGGTAGTTAGAGGCTCTGCCAGAACCCACGTGGTGATGATTCAGGATGCTCCCTACCAAAAATTTACGTTTCTAAAGTGCATTCTTTTCTGGAAGAAATGTTCAGAGGTGTTAGGAGGAGATTGGATTAAAAGGCAGCATGGATTCACATTCCTAAAACTTGACCAAATCTTAAAGGTTGCTTGGCTCTGCCGAAGGGCTTGACCTCATCTCTGGGTAAGGACACAAATGATTCTGCTGTTCTTTGGGAGGAAGTCCTTTCTGTCCCAGCCTATGACCTGTATGTGGACAGACAGGACCTCGGCAGGATGGCTGGCTCTGCTGTCCCCCGAGGGCCCTCCCAAAGTGGAGGCAGCCAGCAGCTCGTCCTCAGCAGGGCCCTTTGGTGCTATGGAGAACACTCTCCTTTGTTGGGAAGCAGCCTCCATGTGTCCACAGGGCTGCAATTGTTTCCCTGCTCCGCACACCACCCCCCAGACAGGTGGCCCCTTAGGTCAGCGCCTTTAGGCCCCCTGACTCTGTTTCACAAATGCAGCAATTAAATGACATAATCGCAAGCCTCAAGTGGACTCTTTATGTAATATTTTGCAATGAATCTTTTGGAATCCGTCTCAGAGAAAAATTTTCAATGTTTGCTTTCTTTTCAAGAGTGGTAGTGCCATGCGTTACGTTTTCTGAAGTTGTGTTACAGTTGGACAGTGACTGACGCCCGTGGTGCTGACACTGGTTGTGCAGACGTGGGCAGCAGCGTGTGCTCAGTGCTTGTATCTGGGCAGAGAGTAAATACACCCCAGACACGGGCTTGTGTGGGGGCATTAGTCAGCAACTTGTCACATCCTATTTGTGTGTTCTCATGGAATTCCCAACTGGGATTTTTACTAAAAGCTTCGATTCCTTTTCAGCAAACCACATGGTTAGCAGGTAAGTGGTGAAGTGTGGGTTGATGGAGAAAGCAGTTAGAAAGAGACTGCACCCTTCTCCCTCTTGTAATTTGAAGATGTGGAGCACAGGGCCCTAGCAGTCTGTGGCTCTGCCGGAGGATGCAGGGCCGATGGTGACAGCCTGTTGTCACCTAAACTAGGTAGTTCTGCAATTTCAGGATGCCTTCACTCCTTTGTTTCTCCCCCTGAAGCCTTTGGACACAGAATGGACTGATTCTGTTCTCTCGTGTTTGCATCCAGTAGCAGTTCATGGATACTTGTGGAACTGTGCAGCTTAAAGAGCATTTTCATCCCATATTTTATTCCCCCCTCACAGTCAGCTGTTAGTTTCTGCCAGTGTTTCAAGTTAAAATAATGCCCATGGTGAGAGGTGATGTAAGATGGCTATTCAAACCAAATAAAACACCTTCTCACTCCACCCCCAAGATGGATTGATTTTATCCTCCTAAAGTGTAAACTAATTCTTTGCAAATCATTGACGTGTTAAAGAAGGAAGGAATATTGCCCCACACAGGAAGCACAGACTGAACAGTGTTTGATTTTGAGCATTTTCCTCCTCAGGAAAGAGAGACTCTAATCTTAATTAAAAATTCAGTTCTGTGGCATACTGTTTTGGGTTTTCTCATCATGAAGCTGACAAACAGCAGGTGCCCTTGGGCCAAAGAATAATTAATAGATAGAAATTCTCAGGCCCAAGGTAAAAAGGAGTCATAAGTCAAATAGGAAGGGAAACAACCTGATTTAGGATCCGTCCACATAGCATCTCCCTGATACACACCCGCCTTAGAATCACTCGTTCATTCCTTTTGTGAACAGCGTTGCTGAGAGTCTGTTTTGGGTTGAGTGCAGCCCTGGGATGCAGAGACCCAGGGAAAAGTAAGACGCCAGCCCTGCCCTTAGGGGAGCAGACAGACCCACATACCGACATGGGCAAACAGGGTAGGTCACAGGACAGCTCAGGAGGAGGTCACTAGGGAGCTTGAGGGGGGGGGCCTGACTGAGGCTGGGGCATTAGGAAGGCTTCTCAGAGGAGGTGACATCTGAACTGATTGCTGACCACCGAGTAGGAAAGTGTCGTGGGCAGTGACGACGTGGGAAGGGCTGGGTATCTGGGATTGGAGGGCCTACTGGGGTGAGGTTTGGGAGCTGCTGTGGAGACTAACAGGGATGGGAAGCTGAGAGGCTAACGGGCCGGGGCTGGAGAGAGGGAGGCAGGCTGGGTTAAGGGTCAGTTTGTAACTAATTTTGCACAATTTCATGCCAACTTTGTCCTCTTGCATTTGTTCTCGTTGTTGGAGTCATCGTCCATTCATCCCCCAACCAAGGTCCTCTCCACCCACACACCCCATGTTTCCTAGGCACTTTGTTGGGGCTGGAAGCTGATAAGTGTAGGGATTGAGAGTGGGTGTCCTCGCTGCTGTCCAGAGACATAGTTCCTGGTCTTCAGGGGCCTGAGCACTGGGGGAGAGCCAGGAACCCGCCAGGCCCAGGACAGGGCCCTGCAGGTGTGCAGAGGAGAAGCAGGGAACCACATGCTCTGTTCAGCTGCAGAGTAGGCAGCCCAGGCGACAGAGGAGTGAAGCGGTGACGGCCGAGTCCGCAGGCCTGTGTGGGGGCTGGGGAGGAGGCCGTTGCCATTTGTTCCTAAAATAGTTGGCCTTTGGCCTGAGGGCAGTTGGGCATCTTTCCAAGGTTTGTGAAATGAGGGAGTGGCATTTCCAAGAGGCAGTTTCACAGACCCTCTCGGGTATTCACAGGGTAAAGCCGGGCTTTTGCAGACAGAGCCGGCTGAGGGCTGCACCTGCTCCGGCCGACAGCGCGGCCTGCCCGGGCTGCGGGCGAAGGTGCCCGTGAGGGCGGGGTCAGGGACAGCCTCCACGCTCCTGGTTTGAGGCTGGGTGGGGATGTGGGGAGGGAATCGGCTCCCTCCACATGGCACACTGGGGGGAGAGTGGAGGGATTTGGGTGTGCGGGCGGGGGTGAGGCGCCGGCCAGGCCTGGCGGTGGAGCTGGACCTCCTGGTACGGGCGGGGGTGGAGGAGGAAGTTGGGGATCAGCGGCTTGCTGAGAGGAAGCAGGACTTGGGCAGGCACACTCGGAGGTGGGGGGATCAAGGATCTGGGAGAACCCAGGACATCCAGGGAAGCAGCCCAGACGGAAGGTTGGAGAGAGTCCAGGGAAGGAGCCCAGACGGAAGGTTGGAGAGGGTCTCGTCCGCCGCTTCTGGTGCCGGGGCTGTGCCCAGAGCGGGAGGGACGCTGGTAGTTTCACAGACAAAGTCCCGGGTGACGCTGGGGCACCATCCAGGTAGCAGCAGGGTCAGGGCCGCGGAGTGTGCGGACAGAAGGGCAGGAGGGGTCGGAGGGCTGGGCAGGGGCAGCGCGTCCTTGCACCCAGCTTTGGGGCCCTCTGACCGGGGGCAGGCTCCTGTTCTGGTTTTCCTAAAGAACTGATTTGCTTATGCCTAAGTGCAGGTAGGAAAGTTCTAGTGGGGAGAAAAAGGTAAAAGGAGGAGGCTCTTGGTCAGCAGCTCGACAGAGAGGGCAGAGGAGGGGGACTGAGGTCCTGAGTACTGACTGGGCAGGCTTCCCAGGGGCCAGCACCCCCACAAGCCCAGGTACCGCGGTGGGGCTAACGGGCTTTTTCTGCCCTTTCCAACCCCCCCCACCACACCCCACCCACCATTGTCTGCCAGCTTACTGGGGTTTTACTCATCCGTTTCAGCCCACTCTCATTTGCTGTCGGGGTGGCCCTCATGTCACCCTGACTCTTGACAGTCCTCCTCACCGTTTGAATAGCTTTACCACCTGACCACGGCCTCTGTTGTCTCTGTCCTGCAGCCCCCATGTTCCAGAGGAATGGGCTGGCTTTTCTCCTGCTGCCGTGCTGCCAGCCCCCAGCCCCCAGCCCATCCCTACACTGTTCTGTCCACATGTGCTCTTCTCACCCGGCCCCAAAGCCCCCCCAGAAGTCGTGATGGAATGCACCAGAATATTATTCGTATCCCCAGGTCACTCTCGCCACTTCTATGTCCCATTTAGCCCGTGGGTGCTGAGGGGCTGACTCACCGTCCTAGCAGACCACCGACACTGTGCCTGGAGGAACTTGGCTGGCGTGTGCTCCCCGGACAGTGTGACACTCTTAGGCTGTTGAAGCTGATGCAAACGTGGGTGGTAGTCAAGGGTGTTAGAACCCCATTTGCTGCAGCACAATGATTTAACGAGCCAGCTCTTGCTTGGCCTTCCAGCCAAAGCTTAGTTACGAGGATGCTGGGTTTAGACTTACTGTGCATTGTAACCTCTCTGTATTTGCATATTGCCTAATGCAGTGATGGAGCGATCTGAACAGTTGTCTGATTCTTTGTTTCAGGGAATTGTGGGTAACTTGGCCAGCGGCAAGTCGGCCCTGGTGCACCGGTACCTGACTGGCACGTACGTGCAGGAGGAGTCTCCCGAAGGTATGCAGTTGGGTACACCGTCTCGCCTTTAAGAGAGTTTAGTTTTTAACATTTTTCTGTAGCATATTCTAAATCATTACTTTGATGCATCACATGTCAAAAGAAGTAATAGACTACCAAGCAGTAAAAATCCTTAAGTATATTGTGTCTTTTGTAGTATTTTTAGCTAACCAATTATATTCCCTTTGGCGTTTGGAGCAATAGAGGAGAACCCTGAAATTCTGTTCAATTTATTATTTCTTTCCTAATAGTTCTAATCCAGTGTTACTCCTTTAAATATTGCTCGGACATTACTCTGATCTGGATATTGAGTCTATCCACAATTTTTAGGCACTGTTACTTAGTCTCGTAGCCTTTCAGATTGCCATCCCCATATATTTGAGTATGTTTCCCCCCTTATATTCTATTATAACCATTAAATAATCATTTTGCATGAGAACAGGGTATTTCTTTTGCCATTAGGCTTTTACTTCAGTTAACATATTCCTATTTACTTTTTTGCTTTAAATGAAATTATGATAGCAGTGATAGGAAACCGTTGAACTCTTGTGTCCCGTAATCGAGGTGTAGGTCCCAAGCAGTGTTCTTAAATTATTTTTTCTCTCCATATAACCTTGTAAAATCCAACTCTGAGACACTGAATTTCTGGTTCCTTCTTTTTCTTACTGGCTGTTCCATTCTTTGCAGATATGGACGCAGGTAACTATACGTTTCCTTCACGGCAGCCTTGTCTTGTTTGAAGAGAGCGGAGGCACGACTCTGTACCGTAGTGTCCCCTTCCCCCTCCTGTGTGTCATCCTGTTTGGTTTCATTTGATCCTTCTTTTTTAAGTTAAACATTTCACCCTGTTTTGTCCCTTAGATGTGTTTTTAGCAGTAGTCCTCAGTAGCTTCACCCCTAACAGCCTGTTCTAGTGTTTAACTCCTGTCCTGGGACCTTGGAACCATCCAGAAAAGGGGGAAAGGGTGGGAGTCTGTGGCTCTCCTTGCCTGGGGCTCTGCCATTGTTTTGCAGATTTCTAGTTCTGTCATAAAAACCTCATTGGTGGTCACATCAGGAAAGGGTACTTTTCCATTATTTATAATGAGGTGACAATTTGGGAAGATTCAAGGCAGAGGCTCAAATGTGGGAGCCCCAGTGAGAAAAAGCGTGGCTCTTTGATGAAACAATGTATACAGATGCTAAAAATGGCATGATTTAGAGAGGCGAGGCAGGGGAGAAAGTTCAGAGATTTTCTGACATCTCTGCTGGGCTCCATCCCCGGGCTGTGCTGGGGCTGTGTTCGCCTCTTTGGGTCTGAGTCTGGGTTTTAGCCACAGGCGTTCCAGTGACACCTGGATAGAGCTTTCCTTTGGGGTTTTCTGCTTACTCCTCGGGGCTAGCAGCTGTCTAGGTCAAGGACCCCAGCTGCCGAGGAACTGGTTAAGCCCCCACCACTTCAGTAAGTCGACCTGCTCTCCCCTCGCGTGCTAGTTGTGGTTGGGGGAAGTCCCTGGAGGCCACCTGGGCTGGGCCCCTGGTTTTGGGGCTGCTGCTCTGGCTTCCCTTTGGGCACTCACCATCTGTTCCATCACATCTGGGCCTGACTGCAATTTCTGCACAAGGAGCCCGTACGTTTTAATTAGAATGAAGGCATTTCTCTTGAATGTTCATACTTCAAAACTGAAAATTGTACCTGGGGGTCGGGGGCTGACCTAACCTGTGAAATCTAGTAGCACCACTTAAACGATTTTTCAAGTAACACATTTTACTTTCCTGAAAATTCACGGCATCACATATGATTTTAAAAATGTTATTTTAAAGGGTGGAAGCATGTGTGAGTACACGAAAGGCTGCCCCCTTTATTGGCAGAGTAGAACTGTCTCTTCCCTGGAGTGGGACCTGTGCCCAAGGCCTCCTGGGTCAGGAAAAGATTGTCCCAGATCCTTCTCTCAGGAGCTTGCCCTGCCCGTCTGTCCTCTCACCTCCAGACTCCAGGTCAGTGAGACCGTTCCTGGGGCACCAGGAGCTTAGAGCAACCCCACCCCAGGTGCACCCCAGCAGACGGGCCTCGGGGCCTCCTAGTCCTGAAAGAATTGTTTCCCAGGGGCCAGCGCCTGTGCCATCCACGAACCAGGCAGGTGGCCACACGTTGGCCTTTCTTAATGAGACTGACTCCCAGTTCCCACCTGCGTGCCAGGCCAGTCTCATGTGACATCGAGAGTGATCCGTAGTTCGTTTCTGAAAGGGAATGAATGAGAAGTCAAATGCAACTTGATTTCTCGCTGTCTGTCCACACTGAAGTTATCTCTTGTGCTCAGGGAGCCTGTAGCTCGAAAGGGATTTCAAGTCTCATTGAAGGGGTCAGGTTAGCGCACAGCTGGGGGAGTCAAAGGCTCCAGCGGAGGGGGGTGTGGGGCCTCTCCACTTTTTGATGTAGTTACTATCTTCTAATTTTTCCTCCTGTCCACTTGCAACCTGCCAGAGTGAAGAGCTGCCTTCCGGCCCCACGTGGGCAGCGACTAAGTGAAAGCATGTTGGTGCTGGTGTGGCCGGGGGCTGCCTGTCCCTGTGGCTCGTTGAAGTGCACAGCTCTTCTCCGCCTGCACCTGTTGTTCTTTTGGTTTAATTAACATGTGACTATCCTGTAGCCTCTCTGACCTTGGTGGGAGCTCTATGTTGCTGTGGTTGAAGGTGGTAAGGGCCTTCTGTTTCTGGAAGAATTCCCACTTTTTAGAAGACCGCAGGGGGACCACCACGTTCCCAGTGGAGTGTGCTTCTCATCAGGTGGATTGTGGCTGAATCTGGTACAATAACATCTGTTGTGTTTTAATTATGTAATACGTTTTGGTTGCTAGTTTATTCTAGTAGCAAAGAGCTGATTCACATGATTTAGATAATTTCAGAGAGGCTGTTTAAATGAGGGATGGGTTTAAATATTATGTGTGGTTTTTAGTGAATTAATGCAAAAGTGGGTAACTCAGTAGGGAGGCCTGTGAGTCCATGAAAGTAATTTAAGAGTCAGATTTTTGTGCAGGCAAATCCCCTTCCAGCTGTGAGCGTGTGTGCGACAGATGCGTGTGTATCTGAGTCCTGTGGCTGCCATAACAAATCTCCATAAACTGGGTGGCTTAAGACCACTGAAGTTTATTCTCCAGCTCTGGAGGGTGGAAGTCTGAGATCAAGGTGTTGACCAGGTTGCTTCCTTCCTGAGACTCCAAGGGGGGAGAATCTATTTCATGACACTAGTCACAGGATTTAGGGCCCACCCCACACTAGTGTGACCTCACCTTGCTCTCATCTGCTAACACCCTATTTCCAAATTAGGTCACATCACAGATACTGGGGCTTAGGACTTGAACGTCTCTTATGGGGCAGAATCCAACCCACAGCAGTACTTATATGATACACACATGATGTTTAAGCTCCAGCTGCTTGGCACTACTGAAGTTGCCCCGCCACTTGGTGACAGGAGGAGCTGTCCCAGATCTGCCCAGAGGTGCTCACGCTGGTACCCTAGAACTTCACAGAGGTTAGATTAGCTTCCGTGTGACCTTCACACCCTTGATGGGAATTTCACAGCTGTCATTCACTTTCAGTATAGAGACTCAGATGAAAATTACTCCTTTGCCATTAGTGCCCCATTAATGGCTGCTAATTAGAATTGTGAATGGCATTTTGGGCATGTAATCTGAGCTTCTAGCTAATGTGTTTGTGCTTAATATTCACTGTGCACGCCACCTTCCCTGCCACAGACCCCACGTGAGTGACTCAGTTTTTTAATTCTCACCCTTCAAGATAAAAGGCAAGAAGCCAGGCAATGCAGTGTTAGGTGGGGGATTTGATAGAAATGGCCCTGCCCTGAACCCTTGTTACCACGCAGTCCCGGAGACTGTGGGGTCCCCGAGAGAGTCTGGAGCTTCAGAACTGAGTCATTCTCCAAGACTTCATCCCTGCGGCGTCTTTCTGTGTTGTTCGCCTTCTCTCTCACGCTGTGGGCCATGCAGAGCAGCTCATGCAGAAGGACCTGGAACCAGGAAAGCTCTGTCCAGCAGCTGCCTTTCTGGTGGTGGAGAAGGGGCGGAGCCCCTAGTCCTCCGAGATGAGACTAAACTGTCTAGTGGGTTGAGTGGAAGGCTTTAGAGTTGGTAGAGACAAGAACAGCCATAGAACTTCCTGTGATTATAAAATTGACTGCTCTTAGCTATTTTTCAAGGAACTACAGGGTACTAAGTGATGTGGAAAGTGTCGGAATGAAGTCATGCTGCGAGAACTTTCCTTGGAATCTGAAGTAAACCCTCATCCAAGTGTGAAAGCAGTCGAATGAGGGCAGGGGCCCAAAGCCCAGGGAGTGAGGGTCAGTGGGGGTCGTCACCTGCTGCGGCCACATGCAGAGTTTTGCTGAGAGAGTCCATAGCCAGATTTGACTGAGGAGCAGCCTGCCCTGTGTCTCGCTTGAAGGTTTCAGCCCCAGGCAAGTTCACTCTGGGTTCGGTGAGACCCAAAAATGACAACGGAACAGTTGGGGGTGAAAGGGTTTGTACCCAGCTTTATCTCGTGGTGGCAGGTCAAGCGCTAGAATCCCGTCCGCCTCAGGGCAAGTCTGCGTGCAGCAAGCTGGTCTGTGCCTCCAGGCCTCTCTGCCTCTTCACGGCCCCAGAGCCCTGGGCAGAGCTCTTTATATAAAGTCAATAATAGCCCCTTGCCAGCTCATGTGCGAGCTTGTGCCTGCGAGCCCTGCACGTGCACCGTGGGCAAGCAGACCAGGGTCAGGTGAGGATCCTGGCCGTGGAACCTCCACTTTCCCTACACCTTGTCCTTCCCAGGTCCCCATGAGCTGCATCCATCAGAGCCTCATTCCTTCTGTGAAAGAATCTTCAGCTGCTTATAGGCTCTTAACCAACTCACATTTTTGGGCAAGAAGCCCCAAGGCTGTCACAAGCTCATGCCATCTAGGCCGGCAGCCAGCAGGTTCCTGGCCAAGAGCCTGGACTAGGGATGTGCCAGCGTGCAGGCTGACGGCACTGCCTCTCACCTCCAAGGAAGGTAATGCCTTTCTCTCAGTGTGGCGTGTGCACCCTGTCTCCGTGTCGTGGTTCTTCCCGGCAGTGACTGCGCACAGGTGGCCACAACCCAGAGCTTCCTGCAGCAGGGGCCCCCACCCTTTCTCCCGAAAACAGAAAACAGTGACTTATAAAAGGAATTTTGGCCCTGTACCGTTCATTTTACAAGTAGACCCAAGTCACCTAGTCAGAAGAGTCTAGGCAAAGAACTAAAGGTGGATCCCCACTAGGGGAAGTGGGGAAGCCAGCGTCCTTCCCAAATGGGAAAGTTTTGGGGAATTTCTCCCATATAAGGAGGTGAGTCTGAAGGAACCTGAATGTCCTGCTAATGAGGGAAAGTTTAGGAGAGAATGTTAGCTCCTAAGAGTGGCTGTAACACTGAATGAGGAGAACTCGTGTGTAGAAGGAAATGGTGGAGATGGTAAAGTACAGGGTTCATGGAACTCGGGGTAGCAAATTGGACTGTTGGAACCTAAGTCATGAGAACTTCAGATGTGCTTTTGTTTCATGTCTAGGCAGCTGGAAAGTGCACCGGTGTGTCCTATATCCTGAATCTCCGAGCAGAACCTGCAGCTTGTCTGCTTTATTTGGTTTACATCAGATACATGGAGATTGATAAAGATTGGAGGTTTTATAGGAAGGAGTGAACTGGTTCATATTCTGGGGGGAACCTATCAATGTGTATAGTGTCATCTTTAATGATCGAGGGCTAAAACATGGTGTGGAAGGGTTCAGTGATTTCACGAATGGAGCAAGGTGGTACTCCGAGACAGAGCATCTTGCCTCTTAAGAGGCTCAAGAGAATCTGGGGTACAGGAGCTCAGTGCTGGAGGGCTGGGTCTCCTCCTCCGCAGTGCTGTCCGGGTCCTGTCCTGCCGGGACTATTGAGGGTCCTCAGGGACAGTGGCTGAACTAATTTCTAGAAGCTCTTGAGCCTCCCTGTCAGGCCCACACTTGCCTTTGGCCTTGAACCTTGGGTTCCCAGCCTGTCTCAGGGACGTAATATCTCTGTGACCTTTGGTAAGGTCATCCTCCTGAATTTTGACTTGGGCTTCTCTGCTTCACAGTTGTTATAAAGACTAAGTAAGAGTGTAAATATATGTAGAAGACCCTGCTTGTAGTCCCTGGCGAAAAGCAAGAGCTCAGTGAATAATACCCTTTCAGTGTGAGTCCCTCCCTGCCCTGGGCTCCTGTGTTGTCCTGCTCCAGCTGGTCGCCAAGATGTGCCTTGAGAGCCTCATGTCCTGGTCACGCCCCTCTGATGACGACGATCAGGTATTCTCCATCACGCCCAGTCCAGGACATCATGTGCTCCAGGAACCGCCTTCCCTTACCACTGTCCTGGTTCCGACAGTTCCAAGCTCAGGCCATTGAAAATAGAACCCTGCTGCTCATGGTGCCTGGGACCTAATCGTGTGATTTGGAAAGTAGAGGAAATAGAATTTCAAGTGGGCTGAGCATGCCTGCCTCTCTGGTTCTAGTTGGGCTGAGGCGTTGCCCAGACCCTGGTGCGGAGTCAGGAGGGTCTCAGGGTGGACATGGGCTCCGGGCACGGTGATGTGGCAGCAGGAGTCGCAGGCGTCCTTGTCCTCTCGCTTCCAGTGTCCTGGCTCCGACACTCCACCAAGACAGGTCACCCCCGAGCTGTGGACTTGAGCCGCCCAGTGCCAGCTGCTGATGTCGCACGCTGACGGAGGGTTCTGGTCGCCACTGCAAGCCGGCTTCCCTCCATTAGCCTTGCCTTTCCCCACCAGGACTCTGCCGGGAATGACTTCCCTGCGGTCGTGTCTGTCCAAATAGTATATGTGTTCCCAGGAGCACATGCATCTTAATATTTTTTAATGAATGTTTACTTAGTTTCTTAGAAACAAACCATGTGGTAAACACCCAGCCTTATTTTCTGGGACACATGAAATGCATTTTAGCTGTCATCCCCCAAAACCCTTTCCAAATCAAATAAACTTAAAAAAAATTTTGACAGCTACCACTGCTCAACAGATGTTAAGGCTTATTTCTGAACACATTCTTGGGTGCTGTTTAATGTTCCAATTAAAAAAATCTGTAAACCCTAATAAAATCTGAGTAGTTTTGAAATCTAGCCATTTAAAATTTTCAGCGTGATTTGCCATGTTACTCGCAACCAAATGATTACAAGTACATGATAATTTTTTATGAGGATCTATCTGTGAACCTTAAGATTATGAGCCTATTTGTAGGTTGGTTTAGTAGATCAGGCAGAAATCAGTTCCGCCATCTTCTGATTATTTGAGATACTAACCCAGCCTGTCTAACCATGGGAATATTGTAGAGAAAACAGTCATTCTCTTCACCTGTGTAACAGTCTGCCAGCTCTGCTCCTCCCATGTAAGCCATATTGAGGGTCAGGTGGTGGTCCAAGGTCAGGTAAAGCATACTACAATTAGTACTAGACTTTTAAAGAAATAATAAAAGAGAGGCATGTTCTACTTTATTTTGAACAAGGAAAAGAAAGCTGTAAAATCAGAATAAGGAGGTTGTCATGTTTTTGGCATTGATAAACTTGGCAGGACAAAATGTGTTTTGAGTCGGTTGTTTGGAACTCAGAACACACCATCCCATACTGTTATAATTAATGATTCGAGAGAAACTGAGGGCCTACTGAGAGAAATCTGGGCACTGGGCCTGCAGTCAGGGTGTGCTTTCCAGAGAGGAGACCAGGTTTCTGGATAAATAACTGTAATTCAAGGTAGCAGCTTACACCTGGCCTTGAGACTCTGCGAGGCGCTACAGAGGGCGTGTGGTTCTAGCGGAAGGCGTCTTTTGGGCTCCTGAGGACACCGGTAAAGGCTCAGTGATGTTACTGGACTCACCGAGGCCCAGAATAGCAGAGTACCTGCTGTTAAAGTGCCATTGCTTGCATGACAGCCAGACCATTTCTTTAGTAGGAAAAAGGAGACTAGGGTCTAGAATGTTTCACCTTTGTAATTACAAATAATTTTTCCTGGAGAATTTTAACTCCGAAGGTGTTTTCTAGAGCTTTATTATTGCAAATTAGCACCTACCATGAATCCAGCAGAGGCGAATCACCGTGGGCGCTGTCACTGTGGGCCCTTGCCACACCTGCCCCCGTCTTTGGGCCTTGACTTTGCCACTTCGCAGCTCCTGTCCCAGGAAACTGAATGGCGGCAGAGCAGTGCACAGCCCACACTCGCCCAGGAGGCTGCCTGCTCTGATCTGACAGCCACGGGGTCTGTGTTCACTGAATTAGTCTGGACTCTCTTGGTGGGAAAGACTAGGTGACCAACTTAAATGAACTTAAATAGAAAGGGGAGATTTATTAATTCACATACTGGGAGCAGCTAAGTGGATGGATTTATCTTTAGAAACACCCTAATTTACAGATCCATTCAAGTTCATGAAGAACCTGTCTCCCATTTCTTGCCTCTGATGGGCTTCGTGCTCAGCCAGGTCTCCCCATTTGGTGACAAGCAGTTCACTGGCGATGTAGCCCTCAGTGCTCCCAGGAGAGGGGAGGAAGGGCTGAGTGTTTTTCTTAGTGACTCTAGCAAAAGCCTCAGAGAAGCCACGATGGGGCTGGCTCTGATTCGTGGAGTAACTTGCTTTTCCTTCACTTTAGCCAACACGGGGCTTTGCAATGCAGATCTCGTCCCCAGTGAGCAGACCTGTACTCAGTGTGCGCCAGGAGAAGTGTGCCAGTCCTATTTGAACTCACTCCAAGGCTACTTCTGGCAAATCTCTTTTTTCATTTCACTTAGTGGACCTCAGTCTTTTTCAGGCATTTTTTTCCTTTCTGATCTTCAAGAGCAGAAAACTTACTCTGGGGAATGTTACACACTGTTTGCTATTAAAGTGTCAGCTCACAGGGTCATTTTCCTGCATCCCCCTCCCCACCATTGTCTTTGCTCCCTGCCTCGCCTAACTCCTCACTCCATTTTATTGGCCCCGGGAGAGGGGAGAGATCAGATACACATAACCTTTCCTTAACCAAGGCAGGGTTGAGAGTTTTCTGTGGAAGGTAACAGATAGAAGAAATTTTGGGCTGAGGCCAGCCTCAGGGTGGGCAGAGGAGAGAAGAAGGGTTGAGGTGGACTGTGTCTAGCTGGGGAGAGGGGGGTGGGGTTGGTCTCTAAACTGCATGGCTCTGGGTCAAGGTAGGGAGATTGATGTGCCAGAGGAGGCAGAGTATTGATTCCAGTTCCACACATTCCAGTTGTGACTGATGAAAGAATTGCCAAAATTGTCTGAAGAAAATGTTGCATCCCATAAGATTGTCTGAAGAAAACATTACATCCCATAAGACTGTCTGAAGAAAACATTACATCCCATAAGATTGTGCTTGCTTCACGTTAGAACTCAAAGTGTGAACTCCAGTTTGGGGTCATCGCAAACTTCCAAGGGCCAGGACATGGACATGAGGGCAAAGTTAAAAAAACCAGTAGCAGAATAGGCCAAGGACCAGGAAGGATGGCAGAAGGTGGATCAGTTGTGTGATGAGAGGGCCCTGAAACTTCCCTGCATTCCATATGATCCCCTGGGAGTCAGGTACCCCCAGCTGGGGACTGGGGCCTCCAGGGGGACCTGCCAAGATTCTGGGAAAGATTGGGCCAGACTGGGTGTGTGTGTGTTTGCCACATATGGCTACAGAAGATGGCAGTTCGATATGGTTCAAATAGTTTGACCTAATGAATTCATTGATGAATTCATTTCAGGCCCAGAATGCAACCCAGATTCAGCTCCCAGTGTAGTCTCCTGTCCATCCTGGATGTCTCCCTGGATGTAGTGTTTTAAGAAGGATTCTGAGGCAGAACCTAGGTTCAGGAAGAATTCTAGGTGTGGTGGCTGATGACACCTCCTGGGGTCTGCTCATGTTGTGTTCACATCACTCTGTGGGGTTGCACATGTAGCTGGCATTTGCTATCCTCTTTTAAGCCCCATTTTTTACCATTTGGTTTATTGTTTTAAAATATCACCACAAAGAAGACAGAGCAGCTCCTGCTCTGAGGGCACTTGAGTACACTGAGCATAAAGTGTGTGTGTAGAAGAATGGAATCTTGGTAACAAAGCCAACCCAGCATGTGCCCCTGCGTCCGCCTATGAGGAGGAGGGAGGTCTGGAGCCCGAGCAACAGTGGGGATGCCTGGAGGAACTGGTGAAGCCCAGGTGTGGCATGGCCATGTGACTGGGAGTCACCAGGCTGGCAGACGTGTGCATCCTCCATGGCAGCCTGGGGACAACAGAAGCCCTCCTGGGGAACAGCTAACACAGAGGGTTCTGAAGGGTTCAGGGAGGCCGTCCCGTGGGTTCTTCCCAGGTCATTAACAAGCACTGGCTTGGGAGAGGGACATGCTGGGAAACTCTGGGCACACGAAGAAACGCTGGGATGGGGTGTGTTCTTGCTGTGCAGGGCCACCTGCCTCCTCCCTGGCTCGGGCAGGAGCCTGGCTGTGCACCAGTGGCAGATGCAAGCTAGGCTTGTTCCAGGATGTTCCAGGTGCAGGAGCTTCCTGGGCCTTTGCAGGGTTAGGTTTGGCCTGAGAGGCCGTGATACCACCGCACCCCACCCCAGCCCATGAGGATGCCCCAGGGGCTGCCCCAGACCCCAGGCTCTGCCCCAGGTCTCAGTGCTGTCCAGCTCAGAGCTTGCTGGCCTTCTCCAGTGCTCTTGGGGACCAAAACCCCTTCTAGGGCCAGAGGCCTGGAGACAATGCCTGCTGGGTTCCTTGTGCACTGTTTCCATACAGAGAGTCCCCAGAGAGAAAATGGAAAATAGCCGTCCAAGCAATACTGTGCAGGCATCAGCAGAAGTGACATAGCTGAGGCTGACCCCCCACGGTGCTTGTCCCGCTGGTACTGTTACTGCTATGAGCTAAAAAGAGCTGCATTTTGATAGGTTTATAAAGATAAAATCCAACAGAAACAAGTAAGGATATGCTCCACAATGCCTAAAATATTTACTGTCTGGCCCTTTACAGGCTCAGTTTGCCCACCCCTACTCCACGGTGTATAAAAACAGCATCAAGTAGTTAAAATGCCTGGATTTCTTAGTTTCTCTATATGATCAAATCTGACAGTAGCCACTCTTTCTTAGTTCCTTGAAACAGATACCTAATTGATACCCAGAGAATTATGTGTGAACAACTCATAAAGCCATTACACTTACATATTCAGTTCTAGAATTGCATATTCAAAACTGGTTTACATGGCACAATTTTTAAGTTCGAAGATCTTATTGGCTTTATTCAGCAGTTCATGAATCGGGTAGCATCCCATCTAGCAAGTAGAAAGGAGCTCCTTGCGATTTTTGTCTTTAATTAGAAGTTATTTTCATGTGGGAAACACTAGTTCTGAACAGTAAAATCTGAAGGACCAAGAGACAGCTTGCTTGTGGGCCAGGAGCCGAACACCCCCACCTCCGGCCT
This sequence comes from Phataginus tricuspis, assembly GCA_029783875.1. Lineage (NCBI taxonomy): Eukaryota > Metazoa > Chordata > Mammalia > Pholidota > Manidae > Phataginus > Phataginus tricuspis. Next base: position 22,315,853 of record JAQQAC010019064.1, read on the forward strand.
CAGGGGCTTGCCGACTCGCCTGCACCCATGTCTCTGATACTCCCACTGTGGACACACATCTCAGACCCGTGGTGGCACTTGGAGGCCTTGTTTAAATACGCTGGGTTTGAGGAGTAGGCTCTTATGCCCAAATCTTCATTGCTCTTTGTAAGTCTCTTTTTTTTATGCTTGAATATGCAGAATATTAAAAATAAATAACCCGAAGTACCTTTTCCCCGAAGAAACAAATGTGCACGACTGAATATATTTAATTAAGTTTCCACACAGGTTATTTCAGAGACAGCAGTAGATGCTGGAATGCTCAAGTACAACCACAGTGGTGAGCATCAGAGCATTTCCAATAAACAGTTCATTTATTTGGTTATGGATGAGATTCTATCAGGAGGGACCCACCATTATGGGACTGTTTCCTCCTCTGAGTGTGATTCACAACCAGCCTCCTCCCACCCCTGCCCTGTGTGCTCGGCGGTTGGTGGGGTCCCAGCCCCCCTGCGTCCCCCTGCCATGCCTGCCTGGCCCTCCTTGCCCGGTTTCCTCTTTCTCCTGGTGCCCTTGACCGCAAGCTCCAGTAGGGCAGAGAGTCTCTTGTTTGCTCTGTTCCCTGCCATGCTGGACACATACAGGGCTTGCTGAATACTTGAGTGGTGGGTCAGAAGACTGAGCTTTTATTGACCCAATGCAGAGAAGAAACAAGGAGAAATTGCAATGGAACCCTCCCTATAGTTGGAGAAAAGGAGTGCAGATAAAAATACCCTTGCCAAACACTCATAAGAACCTAACTGGGCCACTGGTCATGTATAAATGAGCTCTGTTCCCCTTGCTGGTTCATCAGTTCTTATGTGGAAGCCTTGGTCTGAGATTAGAAACACACTTGGATAAATATTGAGACTCTACACCGGAAATGTTCAGAATCTCTGTGGAGACATTTGAGAAACACTGTCTAAGAATTCCTATTTCTTGAGCTGTTTTGACTTAGGAAGAAGAGTATTTTCCTGGATCTTTCAGAACATGTGGAATTGTGACAAAGTGTTAGGGAATTGGAAATGGGAGTGTAAGACACACACCTTTGTATCTCCTGGTCCCTGCCGTCCTATTTCTCCCTGTTCTTTGAATTTGCATTTTGAAACTCCTTCAAAGTGTGAGTTTAAAAGTCACAAGGTTATTGTAAAATATCGGTTAGTAGTTGATTTTTGTGAGGCATTTACAACATTTAAGCATCCTGGCGGCTGACCTGGACTAGTTCATGCCTCTCTCTCCAAGGCTGCCTCAGGCGGGCACTGTTACTGCCTGAGTTTTCAGATAAGGAGATCAAGGTACCAGAGGGCGCGGGAAGCACTGCAACCCGCTTTACAGATCAGCAGTGGTTTCAGGAAGGACCTTAGGTCGCAGGCGTACGAGTTTGGGGGCCTGGCCGTCTACTGCAGGATGCCTGGCCCTTGGCACAGCTGCTGCCTTACTGGGAAAAGTACTGAGTTCTCTGGTTCTAGCTTCCAAAAGCAGCTTTGTGTGAAGTCCTAGTGTGTGGCGTCAGGGCAGCCTGGGTGGGTCCGGGGGCTTTTGAGCCCAGGAATCCTTGGCTGGGAAGAGAGGCAGGACCTAAGGCGACAGGTCCAGCAGCCAGCTCACCCCCAGAGCAGGAGGCGAGGAAGCAGGTGGGCGTCATTCCCATACGGGGCTCTTTCCATAGGGTGTCGCCTGGGCCCAAAGCGGAGCCCGTGGACATCTTCACAAGAGAAAAGCTGCTTTGGGCTCTGTGGCCTGCCTGCCTTCTGGGCTTGATAATGTAGCATGTGCATTATTCTTTGCAGTATCTGAGATTCTGCGGCTCGTACTACAGAGAATGTTGTCTTGGGATAATGCTATTTTCCAGCAATTTTAGATGATATTTTTAAGGGGAAAACTAGTAAGACCTAATGATGGTGAGATTGGGCCTGTGGTTGGATATTGATGACTGGAGACTGGCCCAAGTAAATCGACCTCTGCGGTCACCTGGAGTTTTCGTGTTTGTCTTAAAAAGACATTATTTCTGGAGAGAACTCTTAATAGGTTTTATATTTTAAATTTACATTTTCCTCAAAGACCTTGGAAGCTAAGCTGTAAGGAAATTGGATTTAGCTGTTGGCCAACAAACCACTTCTTCAAACATTAGTTCTCCAACTTCCTCTTGAGTTGCAGTATCATGTTTTTACAAAACATTTCAAGCAGATCCCTGGCACATCATGGTGTTCCATTAATAAAATGTTACAGGTTCTAGTTTACCCATTTTTGACTCACTGCTCACCAGAGACAACAACACGTCTGTTTTTATGAACACAAATACAGCCTTAGGTTCTCCAGTTTGTTTTATATCTGCTTTTTCACCCAGTTAATTTTGGTTTTGTGTGCTTGAAGTCAAGAAAACAAGCTGCCCAAGTCAGTGACACTTAAAAACAAAGGTCAACCCATTTGCTATTTTGAGGAGCTCTTGCATTAAGTAGATCCCCAAATAAAGTCGCAGGAGCAGTGGGACCTTTAAAATTCCAAGTTGAATCTATAACAGCAGCAGCTGCCATGCCTGCCACGCTCTCAGGTGGGAGCACCCTGAGTAAACACCACATGCCTGACTTAAGCCGCACAGAAAGGTGTCAGCATGTGTGCCCAGGTTGGCACTCGTGAGAAAGTGGGACATGTCCTGTAGCCGGTTGCTTGTCTGCACAAATTTCAGGTACAGAGAAACCTAGACAGGTTTTAAAAGGCCAGCGTGAGGCTGCAGCCATGCCAGCGTTCCGCGTTTGCCGGGGACTTGACCTGGCCGCCCGGCCGAGGGGGCTTGGCCTCTCACTTGGCGTGCAACGTGCAGCTTGGTTGGTGCAGTCTTACAAACCAGTTACACGTGTTGAAAAAGCGCTAAGCCGTTTGTGAAGTCCCTGCGGCCTCCGGAGGAGCACCCCGTGGGGTGCGCGCAGGACCCCCTGCAGGCAAGCCACCCCACCCTGGCTGCACGCTCGGTGTTCCACCCCCTGGCCTGTTTTCTCATCTTGAAAGTGTTGTGGGCAGTGTCACTTTTTCCTGGAACATCGTGTGCTCTTTTATCTGCAGATTGAGATCTCCCCTCATTTCAGGAAAATCGCTTTGTATTTTATCTCTGAGTAGTCTTTCAGGTCTCGCGCTGGGGCTCTGTTTTCTCAGATACCATTTCTCTCTTTGTTAGGGACATTTGACTGCCTTCCTGTCGTTTAACTTCTCTCTAAATAGTTTATCTCCATGTCTTTAATCTCTTTGACTTTGTTTACTTCCGGCCCTTCCTCTTTGCCAGAAACTCAGCTTTGAGCAGCATCTCTTCTGTTCCTATGATTTTTCCAGATTTTATTCATTTGTTCCAAAATGTCGTTGGGTCCTAGAGAGCTCCATTTCATCTCACATCGTTCCGTGTCCTCATCCCTTAAGTGCTTGTCTTTTGGGAAGGGTGTTCTTGGGTACGTTAGAGAGGGAAGCAGTTGGAAGGGGTTCACTCCTGCTCTTTGAGTTTGTGTGCTTCCTTGGCCCCTCCGGCTCCGCATGCGCCCTTCCTCCTCCCCTCTGCCCCGTCCCCGTGCCTCCCCGAGTATATTTTCGCCATGTCCTCACCATCTCTCCGGCTCTCTACTCCTTGGGTGTCCGTCCAGACCTTCTCTGCGGAGACCAGTGCTGTCCTGACTCTGCTCCGGGACGCCTGCGCGGCACATGGCTGGGGCCACACACAGACCTTAGCGGCGGCGACTGGGAAGGTTTCTGTCGCTCGCTGCAGATCAGATGGGGCGGGTGGGGAGGTCCCGGCCCTCTCATTTCCTGCGGTAGGAGGAAGGAGTGGAGGGGACATCCCTAATCTGGAGGGCTCAGGACCAGAGGGATGGTGCACACCGCCCACATCCCTGATGACCAGACCTCAGTTCTGCACGAGATGCTCTGCGGGGGCCCTTTCGCTTGGGCTGCAGGGCCTGAGGCTGGATATCATTTTCCCGGCGATCATCAAGTGGGTCCGTCATGCCATTCCCACCCCTCTGTGCTCTGAGGGGACTGCCTTCAGACCAGGGTGACTGCCCCTCCTGGGCATTTGCTGACTGTCCTGCGCTGGGGTCCCTTCACCCACAGGGGTGGCGGGGTGGCATGCGCAGGATCTAGTGTCCTTCCCTGTGGGCCCCCGACAGTCTGGCTAGCCTTTTTCTTTGCCTCCACAGAGCCCTGGGGCTGTCACTTGCATTGCCGCTGCCCCGGTGTCCCTGGCTGGCCGGCTGCTCCTCCTCCATCCCTCCGCCCCTGCCAGGCTGTTTCCCGGGGGGACTGGTGCCGCTGCCCCTCCAGGTCTAGCGTTCCTTTCTGTTCTCCAGGTGGCTGTTTGTGAGGGTTGTTACGTGGAGCTGTGTTCCTTTTTTTAGTGGCTGGTGACGTTTCTTCCTTCTGGTTTTTACCTTTTCCCCACTCATTTTCTCAGGAATGGAGGAAAGGAAATTCAATTACAGTCAAGTTCAAATCTGCCGTCTTAGCTGGGGACTTTTGGCTCCTTCGCCATCTTCCTTTTTTATCTTAAATCCAAGTGAGGTCGTTAGAGATCACGGCCTGATGGAGGAAATAGCTGGGAAACCATTTCACCCCAAATCGTAACCCCCGGTGCTCAGCCATGGCGGGGCTTAGCTGTCACTGCGTGTCAGATCCATACTGTTAGTGGTTTTTACCGTTGTGACTTTTTGTGCTTTTTAAACTATGTTAAGTTTTCTAAAACAATTGGCAGAGAAAATGAAATCTAATTCAGTTAAACTTTGTAAACAAATATGTTACTAATAAAGCTTTTTCCCAGTATAAAAATAACATGTGGTCCAAAATTCCTTTTAAATGTCACAACACAAAACTTCTCCAAAACCTCAACATTAATAAGTTACTGACTTCAGTATTTTTAGAGCAAAATAAATTTTAAAGTTCTGGCACATTCATGATTAAAATATTTTAATATTCTCCTAGGGAGAAATAAGACTCATAGTCCATTTTAATGTATCCTGGTGTTCTGCTTGCTTTAAATGATTGATTGGGAAACAATAAAATATGCAGATATATTTTCCATTTTATCATAGGGCTAAGTAATGAAGAAGGAAATTTTAGGCAAATGTTCAAAGTGTTTTCATGACGAGACTCTCTAACCTGCGACCGTAGGAGCCCTAGAGCCGGCCCGTGTCCCGACGCCCGGGCTATGGCTCTGGGGTCGCTGACGACACGTGAGGCCAACTCTCACTTGCAGCAGGATGTCCTGCTCAGATGTTACAATCACGCCTCTTCCCTTTCTTACGGAAAACAGAAAGAGCGTGCGCTACAAATGTGATTTTAAACTCAAGAATAATTTTTATCATTTGCCTAAGCATGAAAAACATGAAAACTGACAGTAACAAAGAATGAAAAAATAAAGTGGTAGGCAGGTTTTTTTCTTTCTACTTTCCTAAGTATAGGGGTAATTTTTGGAGCTGAAAATGCTCCCTTCTGGAGCAGTGAGTAAGAAAAAGGTCCCCCAGTGTTGGCCTGTGGGTGCTAGAAGGTTACAGCGAGGCCGTGCGCGAGCAAAAACCCCCAAAGAAGAGCGGCAAGGGGGGGGCAGGGCACCTGGATTGGAGTCGTGTTTCTGCTGCAGGCTGGTCGTGGGTCTGATCAGTGCCTGGGCTTTGCCCCTTTCCAGGAGATGTGCAGGTCAGTAATGGTATTTGCCTCACTAGATGTGAGGATAACGGAGATGATGTGGGAAGGAAAATACTTCATAAGTTATCAAGTCTTATAAGTCTCTCTGTTATTAGCATCACTTTCTGTTGCTAGGAGAACTGCTAATGATATGTTAATAGCTTTCAGTCCAATTAGCCAGAATGACAGAAGCAGAAACGTCAAACATCTGTGGCAGTGCTTAATCCCACCAAAGCTTTTGTTTTTGGAACTGGAAAATTCAGTTTGCTCTTTTTTTTCTTCCCATAAAGCAGAAATGACGACACAGATGAGACATTATTCCTCCCTGTGTGTAGCCTGCCCTTGCATTTAAGAGGGCTTCATTGTAGATCAGTCCGAGCAAGTGTGAGTTTAAATAGTAGAAGGAACCCAGCTGTTAACTTACTGCAGCATCCCAAATTTAAGACTGATTCCTATGGCATGAGACCAGGACTCAGGATAGTAACCTTGAAACATGTAGAGTAACTGGTTACAGATGGATCATAAGGGGTCCCCTTAAGTCTTTAAAAAAGATGTTTAAGAAACAAAACTATTCTTCCCGGTGTTCTCTTCACAGCAGAACCGTCAGCAGCTTTCCTGTTCTTGGTAGGTATATTCAGGTCCCCTTACCCATTTGGGGAGGAAATTAAGACCAATTTCCTTAAGTATGCAAGCTCAAGGGCCAACAGAGGTAACCAGGGAAGTTTTCTGGGAACCCTGTGGATGAGCCAGAAATTTAAAAATTGCAGGTGAGATTGCATTCAGACACAAAGAGCATCACCTCTAAGTGCTCAGACAAGATGACAGCACTCACTCTGCTGTCCAGTGAAACTCAAGAAAATCAAGCCCAGAAATGAAACTGACTTCTTTTCAGCACACTTTTTTGTCCATTTCCCGAATGCCTAAGGTGGGGCTGGTGGCCTCGGGTGACCTCACCACATCTCTGGAAAGAGTACATGTAAGTGAAGGAGGGACCTCAGTTGTCCCTTCTCATTGAGTTGTCGTCCCAGGTACAGAGTCTTGGTGCCGCCAGAGTCGGCGGGCCAGTGGCCCAGCGTGGGGCTCTGCGGCAGCCCCCTCACCTGTGCACAGGTGTGCTGGGCCAAGCACATGTCAGCAGCTCCCAGTGCAGAGGGCAGGTTGGGGACCCTTTCTAAAAGTAAAATTACCCCTGAAGTAATTTAATGTTATACAGTCAGAGAAGGTTGAACATCATGCATGTAACAAATTTATAATGAGGCAAGGTCCTGCACTGAGTGCTAAGAATACAAAGTTGGGTAAAAGCCAGCCTGCAGGAAAATAATTGGAAATTCAATTATAAATAGACATTTTAAAAATATGCACTAAAAATGAAATTGTTTGTAGTTTGTGTCCTCCAGAATTTCAGTAGGAAAAGATCTCAGGTTGGGATGAAATGGTGGGTTTGAATTTACAATGATCAGAGTGGTAGCCACTGCAAATGTACCAGCAGCTTGGTGCCATCCACGCTGAGCCTAAAGCCCCTCCTTTCATTTTTCTAAAGTAAACTGTAGAAAACAAACTTTAAAGTCTCATTTGACTGACCTGCTAGGCTACATCTTCCTAGTTCCCCAAGGTCATGTGCCAGTGGGCCTGCTGACCATCAGTAGGAGGACTTTATTTTTTATATATAACTTTTATTTGTCATATTCTTATTTTCTCACAACCTGGGCACTTAAGCGCTTGGCTGGATTTTATCTAATTATTAAACCTTTGGGTTCATGGGCAGTACATATGAGTATTTAATCTTTGTTTCCTGATGTACGCGTAATACAGAAAAATTCCGTAAGCCAATTGCAAGTGTTTCATATTTACAATTGAAAAATATTGAAGACATACAATTATATATCTTAGCAGGGAGTATAAAGAGATTTTAGATTGGAAGGAGCCTAACAGATGGAGGGAAGAACCAAACTCCTTTGATGAAAATAGGTGCAGTCCCGTGCTCCAGGTTACGTAGAAACTATAGAAGGGGAGCTAGGTGCAAACTTCCTGGACTTGAGTGGTGTGACTCAGCCATCTATAAGCATAACCCAAGGATGCATCCAGTAAGTGCTTACTGCGCACAAAGACGCATGAAAGGAGGCGGGTCACCAGCCAGCTGTCACACGGTAGAGCTGGGTGTCACGCCCCCTGGGCTCTTGTTCCCCAGAGGGCTGGGCAGTGGAGGGACACTGGTATCTTAGAGCTGCCCCCCTTCCTGCTCTAGTGACCACCCAGCATGCCCAGGGCAAGCCCGTGAAGCCTGGTGAGGTGGAACCTGAGTTTATGGAGCAGGCACAGGCCTCGATGTGCACTCAGATGCTGACACATAGGCGTGTTTGGGAAACTTCTCGGGGTTCAGGGTTCTGGGGTGAAGACGAGTGTGTGGGATCAGGGTCAGAACTGTGGCCCTGTGGCAAAATCCCTCTGGTTGTGGAGTGTGCAGAGGAGGTGGGGGCTGGGTGGTCAGGTGGGAAACCTATGTAAAAACTTAGCCGAGGAACATAGATGATTTGAATGAATATAGGCAGCTGGGATAGAGAGACTAAAGGAGATTTTACATGTTCCAGAGGTAAGCTGAAAGGAGCGAGAGCGTGTGTGCATGTGCCCGCTCATTCTGGGTGGATGCAGAGAGGGAGAACAGAGACTTGGTGTCAGAGGCTGTACTGGTTTGCCAAGGCTGCTGTAGCAAAGGACCACAAGCGGGGGGTGGGCGGGTTAAAACAACAGCAGCTCAGTCTCTCAGGGTTCTGGAGGCCGGAGTCCGAGGTCACGGGTTCCTTCTGAAGCTCTGAGGGACGATCCGTTCCAGCCTTCCCCTGCCACTGTGCTGGCGATCTTTGGTGTCCCTTGGCTTATAAAGCTCTGCCTTCGTCTTCACCAAAAATCTCCTTCTGTAAGCACACCAGTCATTGGATTAGGGGCCCATCCTACTCTGGTATGTGGTCAACTTAACTGAGTACATTTGCGGTAACTTACTAGTGAGTAAGCCTGTTCTGAACTACTGGGTGTTAGGACTTCAGCATGTGAGTTTGAGGGGGCTGCAGTTCCACCCATAACAGAGGTGATGGGGGACTTGCATGAAATTATTGTTGCTCTTGTAGGTTATGATAATTAGTGTCTTGATGATTTGTGTACCACTGGGACTTGGGGGGTGTTTAAAGATTGCTGGAGTTTTCAAAATACCTGCTGGCTCACCCAGGACCCCAAGCCATCTTGTAGGGCCCCCGAGCCCTGCCCTGTGCTTCCCTCAGGTTCTCACAAGCACAGGCAAGAGTCTGTTGTAAAAGCTATTTGCAAAGTGCTGCCCTGGAGGAATTGTGGACAGACCACCTTGAAACTGCTTAACTGTACGCACAAATATTTTCCCGTGACTTGAGCGCTACGAAAATCTGTATTAAACCTGACCATCAACACACATGACCAAAAGTGCGTTGTTTCTTGGGCTGTCACTCAGGGGCCCATGAAAATGGGAAAATGCCGAGATTGAGACACTGGGAATTGTGGGAAATATTTGTAAACTTATATATAAATTCCTGTCACTCTTCCCTTGTTCCTCTAAGTGTGAAGCAAGAAGGTGTGAAGGAAAAGCTTTTCCCCAAATAAAGATGACCAGGGTCTCTCTCAGAAGTCACTTTTACAGAAGGTGATCTTGCCAAGAAATAGGTTTCCAACATCTCTTCTTTAAAACGTAAAAAAAAAACTGATTACTATTATAATTTCTGTAAATTCTTCTATTGCAAGTAGGTAATATTCAATGTGAAATGTACCTTCTCTGAAAGTGAGTGATGACCTTGGCAGGAGTTTTGAAGCTGACTGCATTGCTTCCTGGGGCTGGGCCTGTCCCCCAGGACATGGTTGTCCCATTTTACAGCCAGGGCCACTGAGGCAGAGAGGTGAATAGAGAAGGTGAAGTCAGTGCTGCTGTGGGGCAGCCCCAGGGCCTGCACAGAGCCGGTCCTGCGTCTGCCACACAGATGGACGTGCTTCTGTTCTGTGCCCCGCGTGTCCTAGCTTGTTTTATCATCACGACAGTATGCCTGAGAGGTGTGTTGTCCCCTTCTACCTGTGGGGAATCCGATACATGCAGACCCTCCTACAAGGATGTGCAGGGTGGCGCCTCGGCTCACCTGGGTCCGGTACGCAGATGGTCTCTGTTCTGTGTCCCGTGGGATGGGGTTCATTCTGGCGTCCTCTGCAGGCACTGCCCTCTCCTCTCAGTGGTGGCCAGGGCAGTGACCAGAATGAGATTTGTTTCATTTTACTGTTGGCAAGTTTTCTTTGGTTTTTATAATTGAGCAAACTGAACACCAGAAAAAGCAAGTGCGTTTTCCCGTCACACCAGCGCCCAGGAAGGAGCGAGAGGGGCCGGTGCTGTATCCACGCTCACTTGGGAAGCTGCATTCCACGCCCCCCACCCCCGCTGCAGCCCACTGGGAGGTCCCGAGCTCCTCTGGGGTGGGGGCTGGAGGGGCGGAGACTCTGGTTTCTGCTTTTAGGGGCCAAGATGGCCCAGATGCAGGACTCTGGATGGGAGGTCCCCACTGTCAGGGAGGGCCACTGTGGCTAAGAGCAGACATGGCTCCTCTGGGCTGGTGGGGAAGCCTGCCAGCAGGTGTGGCTCTCCAAAGCCCAGTTATTTGGGGTTTAGATGGTGTTTCTAGAAGGTGTCTGCCAAGAAGCTGAAAATGAGCAGGTACTCTGTTCCTCTCAAAAAGAGTCCCAGTGGGGTGCCCTAGAGTGGACTCGGCACCCAGAATCTCAAAAGGTCATTTGTCTTTGGAGATAGCAGAGGCACCCAGAAGTGGAAATTCTTCCCGCTGTCCAGGACACCACAGGGAGGTGCGCGTGGCGGTTGCCTGCCCTCCCCACCTGGGCGTGTGAGGGGCCAGGAGGACTAGGTGCGGCCCTTGCTGCCGTGACAGGGCCATCCCCGCCCTCGCCCCTTGCCCCACTGCGTCCCCGCAGGGTCCCCGGGGGCTTCTTGCTAACCCGACATGATCTCTAACGCCTCTTGGTCACCAGCTCACTGCTCTGTCTCGACTGTGCGGAGGTGCCATCGTAGTTTCTGTCTAACCTGTGTGTAGTAGTGAGCATCCCCCTTGTGACCTGTGAATACGGAAACGCCATTCCCATGATGTTCTGTGTTTTCCTTTCAAACACTGGGTTTCTCTTGAGGAGAATACAGGTTCTCAGCCCTTGAATTTATGAACATGTTACAGATTAGGCGCCTGTTAAGCTTGAAAAATTCATTTCAGCTTTGTGAACCCAACGAGAGAATGACAGCCTCAGCGTTCTCTGCTTCTAAACTCTGTATCAAAGCGTCCCCAGTGAGAGAGCATTCCTGAATTTATGCACAAAGCCTGCATTAAAATTCTACCTTCCTCAGCCACGGGTTATCCTGGCGCTGCAGGGGAGGCTGTGTATTCTAACTAGAAATGAACGTGGGTTCTTAAAGACAAATACTTAAACCTGAGTTCAGTAGTTCTTTTAAAGTCCAGTGGTTGCTGGTCCTAAGTGCGCAGAGCTGCCTCCAGGGCCACAGCCTAGGGCGTATTTTTCCACAAGCGAAGCCCACGTCTGTTTGCCCACCTCCCGCTCTGTCTTTCTTGTGTAACGACGCCCTTTGTGTGTGGCAGGTGGCAGATTCAAGAAAGAGATTGTCGTGGACGGGCAGAGCTACCTGCTGCTGATCAGAGATGAAGGGGGCCCCCCCGAGGCGCAGGTGAGTACTGCGCGCGAGCTGGAGGCCCGCCTTCCCAGTGTCCTTGAGGTTCCGCCTCAGCAGGTGGTTCCAGAAATCAGGGAGGGCGCTCGGGAAAAGGTGGCGTAGAGGCCCCATGATGGTGTTTTTTGCACATCTGAGGTTCTTCTCTTCTCTCAGAAACAAACTCCGTTTCCTTCAGATAAAATCCTAGAGGGAAGTTAGGTCTGTGTGGCTGGTTTTCTTCTCACTTTGTGTTTTCAAGAAGGAAGGAAAAGCAGGGTGGTCACTCGTTCGCCAACTCAGTTGGTTTGACGTCTGGACATTTCTATAGTTATACCCACCCCATAAGGGGTCCGACCGCTAGGGCAGGGGGTCATTCCCAGCGGCACTGCCATGCCCTTCGCTGGGCTCCTGGGCTGAGTGCATCTCCGCTGAAAGCTGGTGGACGGCACGACGTGATTTCTTTGAAACTTCCTCAAAAGCTGGGCATTCTGGAAATAAAAAAACATGACTGTAGACAATCTCTTTTTTTGTTTACTTAGTCTCTAGTTTATTATTTTACTTACATACTAATTTTCTAGCCAAACACATGTTGTGAGCTGCATCTATTAAAAAATACCTACCCTACACGGGGCGGCCCACTTAGTCCTTCAGACAACTCCGGGGAGACGGCACTCTGAGGGGGCCCGTCTTCACAGACCGGAGTGAGGTCTTGCCCACGGATGGATGTGGTGATGGGCACAGACCCAGCTGGCCTGCCTGCTAATGGCACCAGGCTCGGAATCGGGATAGGACCAGGACCCCCGGAGAATCCATCTTGGCCTTTGACCATGAGAAAGCGTTCGCTTGGTTTTCCCAAGTATCAGTCCTTTATTCTAGCATGCTTCCTTCAGAAGAGTTATTTAGCCTAGAAGCTTACCCTAGTTAAAAATATCTACATTAGTGAATATCAAGATGGAGCATTTCAAAATGATGGACAGGATTTCGTATAATATTAGGCACAGTATATTTGAATATTCAAGGAAAAAACACTTTCAAGTTCCCATTCCTAGGCGTATATAAGTATGATCTTAGGTTTTCATTATTTCATAGTATTTCATGCAGTCTACCCAAAAATAATGCCTTCATGAGTGAAATTGTAAGACTTTCGGGGGCTACTAGTGTCATCCTGTGGTAGTCTAAGAACTGCCAATTAACTGGCTTTTTGGGGGGCAGTTGGGCAGGGGAGCCCCTGGGGTGGGTAGGAAAGTGTTTATTGAGTGTCCACCACCTGCTAGGTGCTGAGACAGTCAAAATGCACCCTTGAGAGACTGGGATGGGGCTGGCATTTCCCCTGCATGAGGGAGGTGCAGACGGTTGTCAGCTTTGGTCTTGGGAGGTGAAGTGTGGCTTTGGGGGATGACAGGTGCTCTTAAGGTGCTGGTGTGTGGGGTAGCTGACTCCTCCCTGACTCTTCGAAGAGAAAGAAATACTTAACCTCAAGATAAACAAAGGGAAAGGAGATGCCCTCTGCCAGCCCGGGTCCTGGGGCTCTCTGGAGGGGCCTCAGGTTTTCTCAGGCCTGTCCCAGGATTCATTCTAAGTTCTCATTCTCGTTTAATTTTATATATGTTATTTGAACTTCAGGTTTGTTTTAATAAATTTCATCCCATAAAAATTTTGCTTGTAACTAAATAGACTTTCCAGTTACATGTTAAAGTCAGAGCTTAACCCACAAAAAATTTCCCCAAATGCATTACACCTGATACATTGGCCATAAAAACTTATCTAAGAACAGTGGCTCATTTTTAATAAGCAAACAGGATTTTTTATTTTTTTCATTTTTGCTTGGAAAGGTGCGGGGGGGGGGGGGAATCTTTGGTGCCAGCCTGACCTGCTCTCCATTCTGGGGTTGCAACCGTGTGTGACTCTGGGAAGCTACTGGAAGCTTCGGGGACCCTTTGTTCACTAGTGTCAGCCTTACAAGATGGTTTTGAGTATTAAAGGAGATGGTGCATGCCTGCCAGGATGGTTATTTTTCCAAAAGAGGATCTGATGTAGGCTCATCTGGGTGCAGGTAAACAAGAATAAAATGGCAAGAATCAGGCTGTTGTAGGGTTTTAATTTTTTCCCTCAATTTTTGTGAACTTTAGTTTTGTTAATTTTTCTAACAGTTAGTACTAATATTCTGCAGGTGTGATAAGAGTTCAGCAGCCGCTGATCTTTACAGAGACACCTGGTGACAGACGACTAGGCCGTCAGCCTTGGGGCAGGATTTCAGAGCGGCTGTGAGCCCCCATCTCAGAGGGGTCCAGCAGGGCGTCCGCAGGGGACTCTGAAGGAGAGTTGAGAGGGAAACGGAAAGCTTCAGGGTCATTCTCGAGCCTGTCCTAACATTTCTGAGATGCGGGGTTTGCCTTCTGTTTGTAGGACTGCAGCTGGCCGAGCCGAGCCAGAGGGCAGACGTGTTCTCTGGAGACTGGAGTGGCCTGGGTGGGAAGGCATGAGGGTCCCACTCCAGCCATGTTATAAGTTGCGAAGGATGTTGGTGACACCACCCCAGCTTATCACAGCCATAGTCAGGCGTCTGGCTTGGCCTGGCTGAGGTGGTCTGTCCACCGCGCGCCCTGTCCTCGGGAAGACACTGATGTTGTTCCGGACCTTTCTCCCTAGAGCCTTCACACTCAATTCCTCTGCTCTCCTCCCTTATTTTCTCCCTAGTTTGCCATGTGGGTGGACGCCGTTATATTTGTCTTCAGCTTAGAGGATGAAATAAGTTTCCAGACCGTTTATCACTACTACAGTCGGATGGCCAACTACCGGAACACGAGCGAGATCCCTCTGGTTCTGGTGGGAACCCAGGGTGAGTGATCCCTGTGAACAGGTGGTGGTTTGAGGGTTCCAGAGGCTGAGCAGTAGGTGTATTCAGGGTGTATATTTTCAGTGTGTAGGAATTTGAAAATCGTTCAGAAAAGACGTAATCTCACAGAAGGCTCGCTTTTTGCAGTGAGACTCCATGTCACTGAATTTGTCACACATTTCCGGACTTGATTCTATGGAGAAATCACTTAGCGCCCCAAAAACAAAACACACACCCTTAGTACTTTAGAAAAAATAAAACCTATTTTCTGTTCTATTCTGTACTAGGATATCTTAACTTTCTGCTCTATGAAACAATTTGTAAGTTATCTCAAAGATGATTTTAAGTGTGCCTTTAAAATAATGCTGATACCTGACATATATCTGATTTTTGTTTTCCTCTGTTCTGTTTGCTAACGTCTTACGACCTGTATCTTATTTTTAATTTAGCAGGGACCCTCAGGGAATATAAAATCATAGCCATAGGAGCACATTTCTTGTTTTCTTCCACATCACTTAAAACGTGGTCTCTTAGTGAACTGACATCACTTAAAATGTCCTTGTTCTTGATCACAGATTCCCTAAGGTACTGGAGTCTGTCTACCACGTGGGTCTTAACCAAGCGGTCACACAGAGTGTTCTGAAAAATCAGATCGAGATCAACTTTAAAACCACTTGGTCAGAACTATTGGTGGCTTAAAAATAATCATGTCAAGAAAAATTGGACTATGCCTTCATTTTTCTGTTCATATACTGTGTTTGTCAGTTCCTTTAGAATCAGCCCGTCTGGTGTGCCTTTCCCCTCGCTAGCAAACTAGCAGTGTTGAGCAGAGGGACAGCAGCTGTGTGCGTGGTCCCAGGTCTGGGGTACCTGAGAGCGAGCCCGCAAAGTAACTAGCCGGCTGCCTTGGCCGGAATCTGCGTGGATAAGCCCGGGGAGTGAGTGTGGGCTTGTGTTGGGAGAAATAAAGTACATGGGATAAACTGAAAGCCTTTTATCTGTGTACTGGATAGAAAATGCTGGGAGTTAGGGTTTCATGGGGGGCACACCTACCGCCAAATTTTCAGCGTGCCCGTAAGGCCGGCGGTCTCACAACTGCCACCTTCAGAGCAGGGCAGGAGGAGGTGGAACCACATACCGCGCGGAGAGGGTCCGTGTGCCCAGCGCGCCCCCTAGTGGTCACCGTGGGACGGGCGCGCCAGTGAAAAGGCCTTGGTTCTCGTTCTAGTGCTGAAATGAGTATATTTGAGTTGGCTTACTGAAAATTCTTAACAAGTAATGTTTTATCGTGGGTAGCTTACCTAAAGCAGGTCCGAGGTAAAGCTGCCTTGAAGTGATGTCTGTACAGTAAGCGCCTCTTCCCCCCGGTCCAGCCCAGAGTGTCCATGAGCAACGTCGGAGACTGTGTGCAGGCATCTCCGTATGGGCCGCCCAGGTCCCGGGCTTTGTGTTTAAGACTTAGAATGCCCCTGATACGGACTGGGTGGGTTTTCATCCTAGGCCAGAGGCCGTAGTTGACCCATTGGCAGCCTTTCTTACACACCAGTGCTCAGAGAGCAGAGGAGTGGAGGCCTGGGGCCGGGGCGTCACTGCCTCCTGGCCGTGGGACCTTGACCCCCGCCTCTCGGCTCTGTCGGGGTGAAACAGAGGAATTCCTGTAAGGCACGTGGAGCATCAGATACGTTATCTTTGTTATATTCCAATATATGGCCTGCTTTACTGAAGTCCTGGCTGGGGTGCGGGAGCCTGTCTTCTCCGCCCCCGTCCTTGGAGCCTAACCCGGCTGTGTCCTGTCCCCGCTGAAGGAGGCAGGGCCGTGCCCCCCGCCAGGATGGCTGCTGCCCGTAGAGGCCTGTGGACAGTGCCACAGAGGCTCTGCAGAAGTCGTCCTGTGGTCCCGAGAGGAGGACCCTCCCCTTTCTGTTCTCTCGTGTGACGAGCCTCTGTGATCGAGGGCCGTAGTCTGGAAGGCTCCAGGTGAGCGCCGACGGGGAGCCCAGACGGAGGAGGACGTGTGTGCTCGCCGCCTCCTCCCGGCCGCCTGTGAGGCATTGTCCAGAGTGTAGCATGGCCATGTCCCAGGGGAGGAGAGCATTAGCTACTAGGAGCGCTCCGCACCCGAGGCCTGGTCCTTGACCAGACTGCTAATTCCCAGAGCACCTAGAAGCCCCAAGGGTGAGAAGGTGGAATGGGTATAGGCCTCTGGAAGGTTCCACCCTTTCATATCTGTTAACTGCTGGCAGACTTTTCTGGGAACCCTGCTGTTTGTCATGCTTTTGTCAGAGATTAAAGGCAGGTCAGATTAAGGTAAGGAAACCTGAAATTTCCCCCACCGGGGTGGTTGGGATTGGTGGCCTCTGGTAGAAGGTTACGGGATGGTAACAAGGCATTCCTGAATGAGGTGCTTATGTGACGTTTGTTAAACAGGTTCTGTTTTAAAGGCTTGCAGGTGAAATTGATTTGAGGGAGAAGCCTGAGCTGTGAAAAGATAAGGAGTTACAGGTGGAATGACAAGTGGGAGTCCACCCAGACTGGGGTGTAGATGGCGAGTTGACCGGGTCCTTTCTGTGAAGGGATGGCGTCTCCTCTAAGATGGGATAGGATGAACGTGAGGTGGGCATCCCACTGAGGAAGGGGGGCCGGACCGAGGCTGGGGACCCAGGTTGGGTTAGATTTTCAGCTGGACTGATGCTGTGGCTTGTGTTTTCCAGCTTATACTAGAGCATTGAAAAATTACTGATTTCTAACTTTTTTCTATTTTCTTAAAATATGCTTATACCTTTAAAACATATTTCTTTTCCTTAAGTATTGTGAAATTTGAGTCAGATTTATCAGTCTATAAGACAGGGAAGATGTTCTTTGAAGAAATCTCTGTCACAAGCCTTGCCAGGAAATGTTCTGGAACATCTATGAAGGCATCTAAAGACCCTGAATCAGAGTTGGTTTCCCTTACAGAAATTAAGACTCGTCAGGTCAGACATATTCCGTAGGGCTTAGAAATAAAATAGGAAAGAAGAGAAAGACGGAAAAAGTGAATAAACCATTTCCTCAAGAAGCCACTTCCTTTTTTATATTTCAAAACGTTAAATGCCAGATGTACTTCCTGCACGAAAATCCATAAGGCTATTGCTGTCTCATGACTTGTACTATCTGCTGTTCCTGTAACTCGTAGAGAAACCCCTGTTGGTGGGTTTTTGTTTAGAGAGCACTCGCTGAGCATTTTCTGGAGCATTAAAGACTCAGGAAATTCCCCGTTGGGAAAAGCCCCAGAAAAGTACCTGGTGTCTCACATGCCACTCAGTGCCCGTTACCATCCCAGCCCAGGTGTGCCGGGCCCCTGCCTGGTGCTCAGTAACTCAGCAGGAACGGGGCGAGCACTTGGGGGGTGTCTGGGACATGGGGCTGAGGAAGACAGAACTTCCTTTTGGGAAATGAGTGGCTGGTGCCCGATATCTCTTCTGCTGCTCAGATGTCCCCATCTGCGCACAGATCCTGCAGGAGGCTGGGAGGAGACCCCTTCCTCCCTCCCAGGCTGTTCCCTGCGTGGCTCTGATGAGACCCACGGTGACTCGCACGCTAGTGCTTACGGCCTCCAGCGACCCACCCACTGCCTGGTCTCCCGCAGACACGCCAAGCGCCCTCCCATCCCTGCCGCAGGTGAGGCTGCGCTGAGGTCACACCTGTGCACCGGACTGGCCTCCCAGCTCCTTCCCAGCCTGGCTTTTGTCGCCATCCTGCATTCACAGCCGTTCTTCATGCCGGTCCTGCCCGTCTCCTGCCACCCTCCCCAGCTGACCTAACACCGCTCCTCGAGAGCAGGGTTTTTGTGGTGTTCGCTGGGGCGACCCCCTGCCCAGAACAGGAGCAGACACCTCGGGGGGCTCGTGGCAAGAACTGAGTGGGTGAATGCTGCTGGAGGAATGAGACTAATTCAGAAATGGGCTTGGCACAGCGCCTTGTACTCCAGAGGTTCACTTGCACGTAGGGAATGTGGGTGGGTGGGTGGAATTTCTCCTCTGAAAGCGTTTCTCTCTGGAGCCCCATTTAACCCTTACTGCTTTCTCCTGGCTCTCCTGGGCATTCTTTCATTTCGGTTTCAGAAGCAGGACCCTCTGACACACATTTCGACTAAAGATGACTATTCTAGTGTTTGAGATGATTGTGTTGGAGGTAAACCCCATTTTTTAAAAAATCCAGGTTTTAAAAGAATTCCCACAGAGCCACATCAGTACGAGTAAGGTGTAGGTTTTAAGCTCCTTGGGGACTCAGTTGTGGGACGTCATCCGAGCTGCTTCTGGTCACCGTGTTGTCCTGCTGTCGTCTGTTCCAGATGCCATAAGCTCCACTAACCCGCGGGTCATCGACGACGCCCGAGCGAGGAAGCTCTCCAGTGACCTCAAGAGGTGTACATACTACGAGACGTGCGCCACGTACGGGCTGAACGTGGAGAGGGTCTTCCAGGACAGTAAGTGCTCCTGCCGCGCACACAGCGTCTGCCCCACGCAGCAGGGCACTCGCTCCCACGACGGTACAGGCTTGTCATGTGATGTGTGGGCCTTCATATGACTCTGAGCACCGTGTTCCAGATTCTCAATTCTGTGCCCTTTCAAAGGGTATGTTCAGAAGACGCAGCAAAACGACTCAAGCAGTCCCACTGCGAGTTTGGTATATCACAGTCTAAGACCTTTTCATGCACAAATACATTTCTCCAACTCTGTGCACATAATGCTCAAACTTACACCTGCACCATTCTTCTTCCTTGCAGTTGCTCATTCTTAATGCAAGCCCATCTTTAAAAATAGGTTTAACTATTTCCTGTTAGGCTTTGAGGAGGATAAACTAAGAAAGGTTTGAATGAAAAAGAATAATAATAATAATCACACATTAGGACTCCTGGCTGAGAGCCCGCTCCAGGACTCAGGGGTCGCCGCCTACCCCGTTCATCACTGGTCACCTGCCCCAGGGGCAGCCTCGCACCCAGCAGGGAAGTGTCCTGGAGGGGCGTAAGGGTTGGGTGCAGGGGGAAAGGGGAAAGGTGTATGGAGCTGATGGGAGGGAAGGGTGGCCTCTGCTCTGGACGGGTCAGGCAGGTCCAGAGACAAGCGGCTCGCTCAGCCTTGAAGACCTGGGAGAAGAAGGCTGCTGGCCGAGGTCCCAGTTTCTGACGGGAGTCGTGGGAAGTGCGTGCTCGTCCCCCTGCCCCTCTGGCTTAGATCCGCGGTGGCGAGCCCACCCTCGCACTCCCAGCTCTGGTGCCGTGGAGCTGTTGGCAGCAGAACAGGGCAGCCGGGCGTGCTCTCTCCGTAGACCGCCCGGTCTGCTCCACGGCCGCCAGGCCCTGCCCGCACCAGCCCTGACGAGACTGTGTCAATACTGCAGGACTAACCTGAGTGGAGCGCTGTATGCTTGGCTTTTAAATGTCCAGGTTAATTTCCAGATGAAAACGCAGCAGTTCCACACTTCCACCACTTCATTAAATTTCAAGCCTTGCACTTTCTTCCCTTTTTCTCAGCAGCCAGGTCCCTTCCTGAGCCTGCCGTCTCTCTCCTCTGCCTCACGGATGTTTGCCAGCCTGCTGGTTTGCAGCACGTCTGTCCTGTCTGGTCCTTTGTGTGGCATGTGTGCCACTGCCTTTTCCAGTGCCCCTTCGAGGACGCTCAGGAGTCCCCTGAGGGGCAGTGCACAGCCCTGGGCTCAGTGCCCCCTTCTCCGCTCTCCTCCCATTTACCTGGCCTCCTGGGGCCGCCCCACTTAGGAACTGCGGCAGGCTCACCCAGGGCTGGCGCTGGCAGCAGCTGGGCAGTACCGAGACCTGGAGGCGTTAGCCAGGAAGCCCCCAGAGCTCTCCTGGAGGTGGCTTCTAACAGGGCAGGGCAGTGTTTGCCCTTGAATAGCTGAGACTTCCGTGGAAGTTAAAGGACTCCAGGTGAAGGGTTCCCAGTGAGGGCCCGTGGGCCAAATGTGCCTGTAATTTGTAAATAGACATCTTTTTGGAACCTGGCTGTGCTGTTCACACCGGCTGCAGAGGGTGCAGGCTGCGCTCCTCTTGATGATGGCCACAGAGTCCTTGCAGCAGAGCTGTGGCGCAGCGTGACTCTCCAGCCTTTTACAGAAAGTTTGCAGGTCGCCATGTGGGTGATCAGAGTTGAGTTATACGGATGAGTTTATTCTCCACGGTGACTGCATCATGTGTACATTCATTGCCAGCGTGAACTTCCCGTAAAGATGAACCCATGAATAATCATCTTAAGGATTAATTAACAGGAGGGGATGCCAGGGTCATGGCCCAGCATCCAGAATGTGATCCCATGGGCGGGCAGTGGCCTGTGCGCTGACACTTCTCTGCCCTCGGTAGTTGAAGCACTAAGCCAGAAACAATAGGAAGTATTGTTCCAAATGTCATTATTTTAAAATATTAACATGTTTCCATTGCTATGAGAGCTCACGTGGTTCCTCTTCAAGCAGGGCTCTGATTTGAGGTGATGTGTTTGTGTTTGAATGTAATGTGGTGAAGCACATGCTCTTAGCATGAATTTTTACAGGCTTAGATTTTCAATACATTTTCTTATTTTAGAAACAATACATTTCCATTAAATATTTAGACTCTAAAGAGTTTGAAAAGGAAGAAATAGCCATGATACTGCAATTTCTGCTGTTAGGATTCTGTCCTTAAAATGTTTTTGTTTATATGAAGATAGGTTTTAAAAATACAATTGGGATCGCCCTGCACATTTCATAAGGTAACTATATGGTACATACTCGTGTTAAATCATAAAGCATTTAACTGTTAGTGATAAAAGTAGTTGTTAACCAAGTGGGGACTAAGTCATTAGGAACATTAACGGTAACCATCCATTTTAATCCTTACGGGGGAAAAAAAACTTGTTTAGATCGAGTTAAAAGAAACCAAAGCTCAGAAAATTTATGTAACTTGACCAAAGGTGCTCAGCCTGGACTAGACCTTCTGGGACCCAGAGCCTTAACCAGTTTGTCGTTAACCCGGAAGTGGCCTTGGGTCCTGTCCACTCCCCTGGGGGGACGCTGGGCGGAGGACACATCCAGTGTGTGGGCCCACTGCCCATTCATGGACCTGGGTTATCTGGATTTCTCCTTTGACTTGCTGGCTTCCTTTATGCCTTAGGGCTTACTTTTATTTAAGTATTTTTTATATCTCTGCATTGTAAAAAACAAAATAAGGAACAAGCATATAATTTCTATGTAATCCTCAGCTCACCAGGAAAACAGGCCCGCATGTTATACCACCTGCCTCTGCAGGTCAAGCCCTTAGTTGGCTGGTGACCCAGGTTTATTTTTTAAGAGACCAAGGACTTAGTCTTTGCCTCTTTAACTTCTGACTTCTTATTGTCCCGAAGCAGAAGATAAATTGTGAAATCAGTGGGGAAATGATGTGATTTCTTTTCTCTCGCTTGGATAGTTCTCCAGAGACTATTGGAAAGTAACTCAGGACGGCGCGTCTTTGTTAGCACAGGGGTTGCAGGACACGGGGAAGTAGACTGATAGATTCATTGATTCCTACCCTCGCTGGAGGACCAGCCTTGCACACCCTGCTTCTGGTTGGGGCTGCAGGAAAGGGAGCCACAGGTTCCTGCCTTGGTGAAGTGAAAGCCCGGCACCCAGGAGCGCAAACTTGCCCCGTGCCTGAGTGTGAATAAGGAGAAGTGTAACGGACTGGGTTGCTTTGTCTAGCCCATTCACTCCCAGCAGTCTGCGTCCAGCCTGGGTGTTGTTCACCGTGTTCTTTTGTGTGTGTGCTGCAGGGCAGGGGAGTTCCTGTAAATAAGATTCACCTTTTGTGAATTCATATACTCCCTCTTTCCACCTGCTCTGGGCACTGACTCTTCCTTGGCATCTGGTTTCCCCTCTGCAGGGCGCTGCGGCGGCCCCCGCAAGGTGCACACAGCCTCGGGCCGCGCAGGTCCCGCCTCTTGCGTCTCTCAGTCCACCTGTTCTCTGCGGTCGTGTTTGCCACTCTCTGTGTCTGGGAGGTTCCTGCAGGCTTCGGTAGTTTTCACGTTATAATGGTGAGCTCTGTTGGACGTTAAATATTTTTAAATTCCCTGGTTATTTGTTCTCTTAAGGCCTGAGTATATGAAGATACCCAATTACAGAAAAGTTGATTCTCTGCAGACATCATTTCTCTGCAGTTAGTTAGATTTTGGAAATTGTGGACTTTATCCTTGTCATTTCCCACCTTACACCGAGCGGGGTGGAGCTTGTCTCACTGTGGTGACCCTGTGTCATGCACGTATGATGACCACAGTGATTAGAGCCTCAGTGTGATTATCTGAATCAACCTAAGGAGAGGTTAAACCAGTTTTTTGTCTGTTTTGAAATCTTAATGGAATAGAGCCAATGGACCCTGTAAGTTTTGGGGGGTGTATTTTATGATTTTCAAATTAGAGTATCTGACTTGGATGTGATATTTTTAAAGATTCCTGATAACTTAAAAGTAGTTTCCCTTTTATACAAAACGAGTAGAACCAGTTGGTGGTACAAAAAATGGTTTTAACTTTCCCTTATTTCAGTTGCTTCATGCCTTTTCCTTCCCTCCTTCGCTCAGTTTCCTGCTCACTCTCAGAATGAGCCGATGGAGGTTGATCTGAATTGTAAACAGCATTGTTTTATATATGGGTTCTGGTGTGTATCCAACATTGGGTATTTTGTATACAGAATTTAACATTCTTGCACATGCATTCTAAAATTGATGTGACTAGTTAAATCCTAATTCAAAGCACCTTATTAGACATATTAAGGCATACTCCTCATTAAAGCTTTAACTTTTAACCTTCTTAAGCTTGTATTCATACAATAGTAGGAACACCTACATGCAAAATTTTGCTCTGACAATAATTGTTAGACTGGTGTCTTGCCACTGGGTTTCAGCCCCAGGCAAGTTCACTGTGGATTCAATGTGACCAAAGAGATTGACAGCAAAATGTTCTTGGGGTGAAAGGGTTATACCCAACTTTATTTCCAGGTGGCAGGTCAGTCACTAAAATCCCATTCACTCAGAGTGAGTCTGCATGCAGCAAGCCAGTCTCTGCCTCTGGGCCTCTCTGCCTGCACAGCCATTCTCTGGGCCTCTCTGCACAGTCGTCCCGCACAGCCATCCTCTGGGCCTCTGTCCTCAGCGCTGCCACCACTCCAGCCTCTGCTCTGCTCTCCTGCAGCCTTGCAGTCATGCCACCGTGTCGCACCCAGAGCACTGGGCAGAGCTCTTTATATAGAGTCAACAGCCGTGTATTGCCCACAGGTGTGCAGTGAGCTAGTGAACCAGGGCCAGGTGAGAATCCTGGCCCCAGGAACTCTCATTTTACCCACACTCCACCCCTCCAGGATTCTCTCCTCTCAATCTATGTGCCCTCATTCCTCTGCAGTGGTCCCTGTGCAAGGAAGCTCGAACATTGTTCTCCAGCCTCTCCAGCAAAAAGTCCTGCAGACACACAGGCCGGACTCGTGGCTCTGTCTCTGACCTCTGCCTCGTTAGTCTTAATGGCTGGAACTGCTGCACTGGTTTCAGTTCTTCCTATAGCTCCAGTAAGATCCTATTTGGCTTCCCATCTAATTTCCTTCCATCTACTCCTGCTCTTATCAAATCAACCCACATCTGGGTCCTTGTAACCCTCCCAGGGCCCCTGAAATTCCTCCTGTGAGTAACAGGTCTTATTCCTTTCCGAGTTCTCATTGCTTCAGCTACTGTACGTGTCACCTCACATTTTGTAATCACTGCCTCAAGGCGGGCTGCACTGTCAGGGAAGACGGCTTTCCCATCTCTGATCCGGAAAGAACAATTCCATCCACCCCTAAGTCCCACAGCCACCAGCTCAGCCTGAGTATAGGGGCGGAGCATAGAGTGCTCCACGACCTGGGGAGGGGCTGCTCCTCTCCTTGGGGAACTTTCAGCTGCTGGGTCTTTATTTTCTTTACAACCACTGGGCGTGCTTTCAATACAGGAGGGGCCAGTGCCTCCGGCACTACCCGTTCATCCTTCCCCAGCTCCTCCTCTTCTGGGGCTGATGGCACCTTTCTCTCCCCTCCCCCGAGTGTCTCCTCTGTTACAGTGCCTCGCAACAGTGCCAGCTCAGTCTTCAGAAGCTCTCTTACCTTCACCTCAATGCTTCCCAGCTGGCGTTCTCATGTCACCTCCGCCTGTGCTTCCCTCAGGAGTTCGTCCCTTTCCTTGATGGCCTCTTCCTCCTTCAGGACACCCGGCAGCGCTGCCGTCTCGTCTCCAATGGCATCTTGCTGCCGGGTCTCTCGTGCTGCCTCCTCTCGCATCAAAGCCATCTCCTTCCTCAGGGAATCCACAGACGTTTGCAGCTCGCGTTCTCGTGCCGCCATTTCTTGGGTCTCCTCTGTAGACCTTTTTAATACTGTGAGAAGCAGCCAACCCACAGTCCCTGCTGTCTCACGGGCACTCTGCTTCTCAAAGGATCTGCTCACTATACCAAGGGCCACCCCTACTGCCTCAGGTGTCACCTCCACTTGCCTCCAGTCCTGGGGTGGGGCCCAGTCCTCTAGAAGGCAAGCCACCTCAGACCACATACCCACTGGGGGGTCGATCCACTGTCTCCCTATTCATAGGGGCAGCCCGCTGAACCACAGCTCCCATAAGGGCAGCCTTTTTCCTTGGTCAACAGTGAACCCTGCCGATTTTTGCCAATTGTCTTGCCAAGGAGCTTCAGCCCCGGGCAAGTTCGCTATGGATTCACTGTGACCAAAGAAATTGACAGCAAAACGTTCTTGGGATGAAAGGGTTATACCCAACTTTATTTCCACAGTGGCAGGTCAGTCACTAAAATCCCATTCACTCAGAGCAAGTCTCTATGCAGCAATCCGGTCTCTGCCTCTGGGCCCCTCTGTCCTCACAGCCGTCCTAACACAGCCATCCTCTCGGTCTTTCTGCCTGCAGTCATCCTACACAGCCGTCCTCTGGGCCTGTGTCCTTGGCGCTGCCACCACTCCAGCCTCTGCTCTGCTCTTCTGCAGCCTTGCAGCCGTGCCACTGTGTCATGCCCAAAGCACTGGGTGGAGCTCTTTATATGTAGAGTCAGCAGCCATATATTCCCCACAGGTGTGCAGTGAGCTAGTCAACCAGGGCCAGGTGAGAATCCTGGCCACAGGAACTCTCATTTTATCCACAACCGGGTCAAGGTCCATATGAACCAAGATCTAAATAAATTACAAGTTGCCGTCTGTCTGCATAACTCTCCCCGAGACTGCTGGTTTTTGTACTGCGCGTTTTGTCAAGGATAACGGGATAGTTCAGTGATCTCATCCTTTGTTCCAGGATAGATCTGTTTTCTGAACTGTTCATATTAAACAGTTCGGCTTTAGGTGCATGTGGGTGGAGAGGCTGGGCGACAGCGTCAGAGGTTCTGTGTACCAGGTGCTGATGAAGTCACAGCCATAGCACGTGGCAGCCCTCCTCGGAGTGCAGGCTTCCGTGCTGTCTTGGTGGCTGGGCGTTCACCTGACAGTCGTCCTATTCTGGGAAGATCAAAGCCGTCCCACTAGCCCTTTCTGCTTGTGCTGCAGTTAACATTAGGGAAAGCACTTTCGCAGAAGCCATTCCCCTGGGGTGTCACTGCTGCCAGGGCGTGGATGCCCTGTACCAAGGGCTGAGCCAGGAGGGGTTGCATGACTTGCCCTAGGATTTTTGGTAATTCAGGGAACCTTCCGTTTGTTCCCCACCCTTTTCTCCCAAAGATCGAAATCCTGATATACAAAAAAAAAAAACCATTTCCCATCAAACATCTGCAGCTGCTTGGTCCTAATTAGAGGAGTGTCCAGAACCAGAGTATCTGTGCTAATGAGCCCAGTTTGTACGACGTAATTGCATGTGTGAGAGCGTCATTAAGGCAGGCAGTCTTCTGGGGCTTTGCTCCTTAGTGCTGCATCATTTTGTACCGTTTCGTTTTGCTGACACGGCAGCCTTTTGTTTGTGCTACTAAAGGATTGTCAATTAGGCCCGTTCCGTTTTTCCTGGAACCAGCTTAATTTTCATTGTTGGGGTGGTCTGTTTTATTATTTGTTTCTGTTGTTGTTTTTCTTCTTTATTGTGGTAGAGATTAGCTTGGGGCCAATTTATTTTTATGTTTATATATTTCTGTTTCTGAAGGAGTACTTTCAAAAATAAGATTTTTCACATTTAAAAGCAAGCCATGTATATGTGTACCTTTGGCATTTAATGTACCTCAAAAAGGTGAACTAAAGAGTCATTAGGTGTCTTGTTGTTTTTGTTATTTATAATAATGACATATTTACATCATGGTTTATGGGCTTCTGATGTAAGAGAGTAGACCTTATCAGGCCCAGTTTACAGTGGGAGCCACATTCTCTGAGATGTTTGCTTCCTAAAGTTACATCACACAGCTGATGTCAGGCCAATGTGTCCTTTCTCCACCTGCAGTTTTAACAGTACATCTGTGCCCATCTCTGTCACCATATATACACAGGCATGTGCTGATTGCCCTGTGTTGAAAAGCTGTGTATGCAAGACTTCCTGGGCAGATGGATGGTTAGTTTTATTATGATGGGGCAAAAAGGTTCAGCCACTTAAACTTTATTAAAAAGGCTTAATATTTTTAAACTTTCTGAGAACAAGGATGACATGAAAAAAGTTAGCTACATAAAGCTTAAGTAGTGCTGTGTGGCTAAAGTAGAGACGGGGAGCCCATTCCTCCACCGTTAGCTGGTCAAGTCTTACAAGGCAGCCTTGACCCTGGGTTGGCGGCTGGCCTGCCATCATTAACCTCAAGTGGCAGTGTCTGTGGCTGCCTGGTGGCATCTAACATGGTCTGGGCCCATGGGAATGAACATCTGCACCTTGTCTCTGAACGAACTACATCTGGCCTCTTAACCTGAAGAGACCTACCTGGTTAACGTTAAGTAGACTCTTGATTGAGTCTGTGGGTTGGGGGGCTGTGTATGGAGGAAGGATGTGTGGGGTGAGGGTGGGACTTTCTCTGCCTTAGCCTGGTTGTTTGGATTGGAAAGTGTATAAATGGTTTACAGTGATTATTTTCATAAAAATGACATTGTCAGTACTCCTTGTCTAATCATTTTCAAATGTAGTTAACTTCTTAACCAAATTCTCTATAACCGGGTTAAGTCACAAATTGGAATACAGATTAATACCAAAACTAAAATGTCAACATTTGGAGTAGTAAACCATATTTTCAGAGGTTTTAAAAAAACAGTAAAAGAAAGACAACTTTTGAATTCGTATTTTTAGGAAAAAAAATTAGCTTGAGTTCAAAAATTCTTACAGTTGGAACGCCGTGAATGCACATGTTACAAATGAGCCAGGCATCTGCCACATAATTTGCAGTCGGGTCTTTTAGACACATTGAGCAGAGAATGTGTCAAGGAGCCGGCAGCTGGGCTACTCCAAACATTGCCAGGACTATCTGAAAATATTATTAGTTGGTCGTAAGTATGAAATCATCTTGTTTCTTGTTTCTTCAGGAGTCTCTGAAGTTGCCCTTTATAAGGGTTTGTCTCTCATCCACTGACCTGTTCACTGTTCCCAGAGGCCCGACTTGTAAAGGGGAGGTATCTCGGAATAGCAATCGATCTACTTCAAATCACCTATTCAAAGTGAGCATACTTAGGTAGGGGGAATAGCTAAATTATCCGGTGGTCCCCGAGCCACAGACCGCAGCTGCAGATTGTAACAGCGTGGAATCAGTTGTGAAACGTGGTTGTCCTTCAACTAGTTCATCATGCGGTAGAAGGAACCATTACAAGGAAAGCATTTTGATTCTTCCAAAAATCACAAAAGAAGTCCTCTTAAAATGTTGATATCAAGATGAATGTTTCACAAACAATAAGAGGCAGTAAACCTGTCATTTCACAGTATTGTGGAATGTTGTGTAAATAAGGTTTCCATCTATGCGGGCAGTTTCGCACCCTAAGTCTGGAGTTTTTCATGCTGTAGTTCCCTTGCTGGAAAGACAGAGAGTGGACGCTAGCGCTCACGAGCGTGCAAAGAAGTGCCTGCATTAACTCTCACACTGCCACATGAGATCATTAAACACCATTAGTAAATACTCTGTTTTGATGTTCTTGTTAAGACTCCTTTTTTTTAATTCATAGAATTAATTTTATCAATGACATTGAAAATGGTTATTTTAATACTTTCTGTATTGTGGCATTATAGCTGTGTTTTGCCCCAGGATTCCTCCTAATGACTTTAGCCAGCTTGAATTAGCTTGATGTATCATTAATGCATACAAATGGCTTTTATTTTTGTTCATAATCTGTTCATAATACCACGGCATTCTGCTCTTCCTAATGTTTTTAAAATGATTTAAGCGGTGATGTACTTTTTGACCTATTTAACCCGCCACAGAGTCTCTGATCAAAAGAATATGAAAATACTACTTAAGTAGCATGGTCAGAAGTTGTTACAATCTGTAGCTGATGTTTCCAAGTTCTTTTGAAGTCTTGTATTTATCCTATAACGTCTTTTTCCCTATAGAATATGGACCTAGCCAGATTTTGAGTAACCTTCACTCACTGAACAACTATCCACTAACTGCTGGGTTAGCAGCACTAGGTATGTTCAGTTCATGAAAGGGATGGAAGAGAAACCCTCAAAGGAGGCTGACTTTTTAAGCTGTGAAATTCTTTGATACAAGAAAGGGTAACTGTACCCTGTGGACTTTGATATGTTTTGCATGCTACTTACAGGGTGAGCCTGGCCAACCACTGGCTCCCAGAGCACATGGGGGAGTCAGGCTGGGAGCCGACCGTGGGCATCCCTGAAGGCCAGGCTCTAGAATTCAGGGTTGGTTTGAGTTTTTAGGGCAGGGCCATCGGAAAGTTTGTGAAGAAGAGAATAACACTCAGCAACCTTATGAATCTTCCCTGATTTAGGAGAAAGTAAACTGTGAAGACTGGCTTGCAAGCTTGTTTGTCTAAAAGAAGTTGGGTTTTGTGAGATTTGCCAAAGAAAAGAGAGAATTTTTAAAGGATATGTACTATGGAAATACACACCACCCATAACATGACCACCCAGTGGCTGTCGTCGTCCAGGCCATGTGTGTGTGTACACGTGCATGTACCCATGTGTTTGAAGAGAACATTATCAGGCATTGTAACATTTTACAGACTGACTTTTCACATAGAATTTTCAACAACATAATTTCTAATTTTGGCATTGCATTCCATTGCATGAATGTAACAGCTTTTTTAGCCCAATCCCCTATTAGACATTTTGGGTTTTTTTCCTCCATTTATTTATTTTAGGATCAGTGCTCCAGGGAATGGCTCTTACTTACGTCTTTGTCT
Source organism: Phataginus tricuspis (assembly GCA_029783875.1). Classification (NCBI taxonomy): domain Eukaryota; kingdom Metazoa; phylum Chordata; class Mammalia; order Pholidota; family Manidae; genus Phataginus; species Phataginus tricuspis. The sequence goes on from JAQQAC010019064.1 coordinate 22,345,411, forward strand.
CTGTCCTCAGTCCTGTACTTAGCAGACATCCGTAGAGGTGAGACTGTGAAGTCAGTGACTTGCACAGCCCTGCAGCCATAGGCCCCCCTGTCATTCAGAGCCTTACAGCGGTCCGTGCCCATTCAGGTTACTCCAGCAGGTGTCCTTTTCTGCACCCTGGCCATACTGGATATTTTCACTTAAAAATTTTTTATCATTTATAGACAGAAAATCATAACTTCTCGTTTGTTTCAAATGTTCTTTTCAGTAGGTCTGCCCCTTAATTTGAAAGTCATCTCACCTCCTGCAGTCGTGTGTTTTGTCAAGCAGCAGCCAGTCTTGGGGGTGGGCAGAGGCCTAGCACATCGGGGGTGACGTGGAGAGCGGCCGTCCTCCTTGCTCTTACAGATGTGCCCGTTCAGGTGTTTCACGCAGGTTCTCTGAGGCCGGAGCCTCCAGGTCCCCAGAAAGCAGTTGGTCCTGGGCCTGGTCCCCAGTTCTGGGTATAGCTGTGCCCTTGGTTGGAAGTGGCGTGTCTGAGCACACTGCCTCGTGTCCATTCAGAGGCGAGCAGTGGAGTGCAGTCCTTGGAGCAGAGGAAACAGCCCCAAGTATCTTGACTTTGGACCTCCCTGATTTTGGGTGATGGTGGCACTCCAAAGGGCTGGGGTACCCTCTGAACTCACCCCTCATTTCCACACTCAGAAACCAAGTTCCAGAGAAGGGCAGTGCCAGCCCTGTCATGGAACAGGTCATTGGTGGCTGAGTCCCTCTGGCCTGGGGTCTTGGGACAATGTCTAGACCAGTTTCCCAAATATACAAAGCACATGCCCCATTCTGGTGAACATGAAAGTCTTATTTCATGATTTCGTTTTTGAAACACCAAAGTTTGGGAAACCCACACAAGTCACTACCATGAAAATTAAAGAACTAAAACATAAGCATTCATTCTGTCATGTCTTAAGTGATCTTCTGGGGCAGCATATCTGCCCTGGAAGCTGTGGCAGGTGGAGTGTGTACGGTGGCCGCCTCATGTCCCAGCTCTGCAGGCCCCTTTGCTGCCACCCCCATGCTCAGCCACGGTGAACGCTGGCATGAGGGCCTGGCCCCTTCACTGGTCGCATGAATAACAGCAGTCGCTGTAAGGAAAAGAGATCCTGAAAAGTACTCCTTTGGGGGATTGTCTCGCTAGCTCTTGTTTGTCAGGCATGGTGCTAGGAGCAAAGCTGAGTGGATGGCACCACGGGCTTCCCTCCCTGGCCGGGAGATGGTGGCCCTAGAGGTGCTAGGCGGGTCTTTCACTTGTACGTGGCTGTCTGCAGGGGGCGCTGTCGTTCTCCCGCCAGCTGTACTCCAGGTGCAGTCATAGTTCAAGAATTTTTTGTGTATGTGATTTTTGGAATTTCAAGAAACTCCCTCGCATTTAACTTTGTGTGTAAACTGTAAGAAAAACACTGAACGCCAATGCTGTCATTGGATACGAGGAAATAAATACTCCCATCCCTGCACCGAGATTTTGTTACAAGTGAAATACCAAGGTGTCTCCTGTATTTAAATTAATTTCTTGCCTGACGTACAGACTTGTAGAATTTCATGTCTGGGAAGACCTGAGACCTTGTCTAGCTCGACCCCTGGCCTTGCAGATGAGCAGACAGGGCCTTTGAGGCCGGTCCCATCAGAGAGTGACTAGTTAGAAGCTAGAAATTAGGTCTCTGTCTCTTTGTTCTGTAAATGTCGTATTTAATGGACATTGATTGCATTTGAAAACCTGGTAGTGAACAAAAATGCTCCTTTCATTTATAAATCACTTTTAGTAAAATGAAGCTGTTTCACCACTGAGGGTATTGGCGTTAAATGCGGTCCTGTAATCAACACATAAGTTATTTTCGATGAGCTATGTAATAAAAGCTCACTGCACAGTCTGTCTTCTTCGTGTGGTAGAATATGACAAGGTCTCTGAGATACCATGAAAAAATGGCATAAGGCAGGTGTGTTTGCTTTGAAGTACTTGACTTGTAATTTAGCAACTTGCCACTAGGGGGCATTGAGAGCTCGTAAGGATTATTCTCACTGGCGTATTTTTCCTTTTGCTGTCACTACAGAGAATACAGACATAATAAAACTAACACACTGGTTTAAGAGACCATTTAGACCTATAATAAGACACACTCCATAAAGTGTGTGAAGTTACTGGATCAGCAGTACAGGAATGCCAAAGTAACAAAGTTTCATTCACTGGAATAGGGAAGTGAACCAAATGAGAAAGATGAAATGATAAAAGTCTTCGGTTAAAGGGACCCAAATCCCCTCTTTCTTTTTTTGCCTTGCATGTAACTTTAGAGAAGAACCAAGATTTGACAGAAGATATGCTTATTTTTTATAAAGTAAATGGGTTTACTATGTAGGCGGTCATGCTCTTTGTTATTAGCAGAGTCCATTGAGAGTTCTGTTGGCCGGAGCGACCGCCCAGTGTCTCATTTTAGGGTCTGCAGCCTTGATCTGCAAACAGGTGGAATGCCAGCCTCTCCCCAGTGCCTGGGCTGCACCGGGTGGCACCCACCGCCACCACCTCTGTGCCCAGCGCACACCTTGCCCTGTGCGGAGGCGCCATGCACTCTTCTCAGGGGAGCCTGTAGGTGGAGATGAGACGCTCAGCAGTCAGACCTGCTACTCCCTGGCAGAAGGAAGGGCAGCGATCAGCTTTGGGGAATGTAGATTTTTTCTTTTTCTGCACAGAGTGAGCAGCATTTCTGAAATGCTAAGGTACCGAGTGGTTCGTAATCACCCGAGGAGTTGAGGACCCTTCTCTGTGAGCTCAGCAGTGGGCTGGGGACCTGGGACAGAGAAGACTCTAGTTTCACGAGGGTTTTTTTTTTCTCTCTCTCTCTCCTTTCCCCCTAAGATGGAGGGTGTTTCCCTGCCATTTTCCATTCATTTTCTGCTTTTACCCTTTATTTTCTCCCATTTCATAAATTGCATCAGAAATTGTGGCATCTCACCTCACAAAATTTTTTTATTTCTTTCTGTGGAAAATGGGACGAATTACACTTCGATGCCTCAAACGAGAAATACCAAATCACAAGCTCTTCTGTACAAATGAAGTTTCTTTTACCAAATTCCTCACAGACCGTTAAGAATTCATAAGGAAGCAAATGTAATGTGGGGAGTCCTGCAGTTGTCAGCCCTCGGAATAGTGGAGACGTTGCAGTATATTGTGAACAGGAAGAGAAGTTCCGTAAAAGCGCAGCGATTTCATTGGAATGCAGAGAACCCCCGCCACAGGAGGGCAGCTGCCACGGTCTGCTCTTCTAGTGCCGAAGAAGAAGGTCTTTCCGCCTCCTGAATGCGAGAATGTTGGAGGGAGTGTGAAGCAGCTGTGCAGGTCCTTGGTACTTTAGTTAACTTCAGTAAACACTGCACTAAGCCCGTCACAGGACACTGCAGCAAACGAGCAGGGCTCTGCCCTGGGGCTGGGGACCTTCGTTTATGGGAGTTGCATGGTGAGATTTTTACAAAAGAAGAAAAGCCTACTGCTAAAATAGTTTGAAAAACATTGGCCTTAAAAATATGTCTCTGATTATAGACTTTAGTGAATATCCTAAATGAATCAAGTAATTCAGAGTAAATGTGAGTGAAAATTCCCATAAGATCAGATTAGAAATTTATAGTTCTGGGTCTTTATCTGGGTGTTTGCTATCCGGGTATGTCCTGCCTCTAGGCTCTCTTCACACATCTCTTTGGTTCCCGCCGACCCACGGGTGATTCTGACAGCACCGCACCTTCCCTTGTTTTCTTTTTTTTAATATAATTTATTTTGGTATCATTAATCTACAATTACATGTGCAATATTATGGTTATTAAACTACCCCTTCATCGGGTCCCTCCCCACCAGCCCCTTTACAGTCACTGTCCATCAGCATAGTGAGATGCTATAGAATCACTACTTGTCTTCTCTGAGTTGTACAGCCCTCCCTGTGCCCCCCCAACATTATGTCTGCTAATCATAATGCCCCCTTTTCCCCCTTGTCCCTCCCTTCCCACCCATCCTCCTCAGTTCCTTTCCCTTTGGTAACTATTACTTCGTTCTTGGGTTCTGTAAGT